>JAOTQQ010000001.1:130348479-130430350 GCA_026546715.1 Gallinago undulata | reverse complement strand
GCAGAGACACCTCCCACTAGAGCAGGTTGCTCAAAGCCCCATCCAGCCTGGCCTTGAACACCTCCAGGGATGGAGCATCCATAACTTCTCTGGGCAACCTGTTCCAGTGTCTCACCATCCTGATATCATTCTTATATCTAATCTGAATCTACCCTCTTTTAGTTTAAAACGATTTCCCCTTGTCCTATCACTACAGGCCCTGGTAAAAATTCCCCATCTTTCTTCTAAGTCCCTTTTAAGTACTGAAAGGCCACAAAAGGTCCTCCTGGAGCCTTCTCTTCTCCAGGCTGGACAGCCCAACTCTCTCATCCTTTCTTCAGAGGAGAAGAATTCCAGCCTTCTGATTCTTTACATGGCCCTCCTCTATGGGCTGGGGGCCCTAGAGCTTGATGCAGCTTTGTTTTCTGACAAAAATTGTTTATTAGTTGACTGCCTGAGTGTGTACCTATATAGGATGAGTCTAGGAATGATGGGAGACATAATGGCGAGGCCAACAATTCTTCTCTGAGCTCTTTCTAACCTTTCACAAGCATCATATAGGTGATAAAGTATGTATTAGGTTCTCTTAGCAGAATTGGTTCTGTCTATAGATGCTTAAAAGACAGATTTTAACTTTGCATATAGAGATATTTCGGTTTCAGCTGACTTCAGTATGGTTCGCTGGCTGCATGACAGAATGGAATTTAATGGCAAAACTTTTGTATATACAATGGGAGTACAAAAAGGAAACGTAGGTCAAAACCAACAAAACCCAGCTGAGATTTCTCCTGTTTTGTTTCACCCCCACCTTTTCATGGCATAGTGCACAGGAAAACTGGACTCAAACCAATCTTCATCCATCATCTAGGAAATGCAAAAGCAGAAGTGTTGTGGGAAAATTCAAAGGTCTGTTTTTTTCAGTTGTACTTGGATTTAACAACAGCTGGGATTTTCCTTGCAGATAAGCCAGTGGGAAAAAAATATACAGGGGAAATTTGGGACAACTACACTGGAAAAAATAATTAAAGATCACAGATCTATCAAGTATTGGGTATGGTTATATTAAAGGGCAATGAAGTTTTACAGCTTGAGAGCTGGGAATTTCATTATTTCCATAGAAGCCAGTTATACCAATTTAAATTACTTTTAAATTAATTCATCTATTTTACTATAGACAAGTTAGGAAAGCCTTAAAAACATTTAAAAAGGTATATTCGGGGATTTCCAGTTGATCCAAAAATTTTCTTCTTAATCCAGAACTGGACACCATATACTTTAATGAATTGAAGGCATCTTGTTTGTATTCTGTGCTCTACAGTAGTCAAATATCTGTCCAAAACAAAAAAAAATACTTGAGGAAAAAATACCTTTCTACTGAAGAAAAGTATGGCTCATAAGTCATTGAAGGTTATTAAAGCTGGGCTCAATGCCATGTTTTGCCTTGATCCTTGGCATTCCAGTGAAAGATTGATTATTTTTTTCCCAACAATTAAACTCCCCTGCTTTCTTACAATCATGCAGAATGATACCAGTTAGACTAGAAATAAATTGCTTACATTTTTCTGAGCATGAGGTCTGTTGATTTTGTAACACTAAGCATTTTCTTACTTTTCTCTGTCATGTATTTTTAGTTATGATAAGCCATACGGTGCATGTTGTGTATTTGCTATATGACAAATTTGCTATTCTTAAGGAAAACCACACTGGCTATGTTGGAGGTAGAATATGTGGACAGGGGCCACTTTTCTGTGGCTTTACCTTTAACTTTTCCTGGTCATTGCTCACTAAGACAAAAAAAATTTTGCAGACAAAGCTATTTCTCTGAAAAACTGAAGTGTTTTTCTTTGGAAGAAGGATAGAACAAAGCCTCCAGCAGAAAAAAAAAAAAACAAACCAAAAAAAACCAGCAGTGCTGTATAAGAAGCAGTTGTAAGCGACTAAATGAATGGATGCACAGTTTATTTTTCCACCTGTGAAGCACTATGTGCCATAACCCATTTACTCTTTAGCTTTATGCCCACTCTTCTTGTCTTCCTCTTTCTCACCTTTTTTTGCCACTTTCTCTAAGTGGTTCACTGGAGTCCTTGGAAAAGGTGCCTCTTCCGGGCCAGCTCCCTGGGAGCTTCCTGTGGTCAATGAAAGCGGGAGAGTGGGACAACTGCAGTTGAAGAGGGCAGTTCAGCAGGTTCACAAAACAGGTGTTTGAGAGAGGTGGCATAATTGACCTATAAAGGCTTCTCTCTTCTCTCTCTCTCTCTTTTTTTTTTTTTTTTTTAAACAGAGCCTGAAAGGTTAAACCAGCCCTTCTTTTAGGCAAGTGAACATTGTTCCCACTTGGAGTAAGCAGTATGGGCATAAATAACCTGTCCTAAGCTGGTGAAACCTGCTACAGTAATTCATCTGGGCTTCAGACAGGCTGAGTTATAGAGATGTGGTTGTCATAGCACATAAGGTTGTGAGGAGCTTCAAAGCAGCTATTTCCCACTTAGACTTTAGCACAGTTTCAAAGTATGAAGGCTTGCAAATTAATAATTCCCAGATGGCATGAGAGGAGCTGCCAACAAAATTTTCTTTTTCTTCCTTCACCTCTGTAGTTATAAGTAGACCAGCTCAGAATGGGCATCTAGGTTTTAAACTGTTTCAGTTATGTCCATTTTTTGTCCATATATCTAAGCCCAAGAAAGCATACAAGCTGGTACGCACAGTGACTTTCGTATCAGATCTGACCAACAGTCCATTTATCACTCAGACAAAGACCAAAATGATCCAAGAAAATGGTGGTTGGAGTCAGAGATCAACTGTGTGGAAAAGTCAATGTTTTTTTTCAACATTTGCTGCCAGGCTTTAGTGTAGTCCAATCTCTGTCCCATGGCAAGACAGTTAAGAAATTTCACACCTCCCTGACATCGGTAGTTGCTGGCGTGGCTACTATCTTCTGCTCTTTTTTGCGGCACCTCACACGTGTTGAGAAATGTGGCGGTGCATTGGGAAAGCATTACCATTCCACAGCTTGCTCCTGGCTGATTTCCTGTTAGCGTAGCTGTAAATGTCTTCATTATCTATATACACATATAGAAACCCTAGTAAAGAAATTCCTTCACAGACCAAGCGAGGGACCACAGTGAAAGAGCGAGCCGCTCTGTCTCACATTTTTCAGAGATGGGGGTACTTAAGCTGTGGGAGCTTGAGCTGAAGAAAGCTTCCTTGAGATAAATTTCTGATTTTGCATAGGTTGGGATTCCTGACTGAGAGACAACAGATGCCTCTGGCTGGAAATTGCTCTCCTTAAGACTCTCTCAGCACCTCAGGCCTTTGCAAACCTTCCAGTCATATTCCCTGCCTGGAAAGTCTCCCATAAAAATCTTCTAAGCCTTGCGTTAGTAAAGCAGACCTGTGTATAGATGGGGTACTGAAATTTGCATCCAGGATCTACTTTGTCTTGTGTATTTTTTAATAACTCATTAACCAAAAAAGTTTGGGATATCATCTGGATTCCTGCTTTCCCTCTTTATTTTCCAATTCAGGTGGCTGCAAGACAACTAAAAGACGATGACTAGAAGACAACAAAAATTAACATTGCTGCAAATGCTAATACAGTCTTCAGTGAGTCAAACCATAAGCCTCTTTTAGGCTCATGCATATTCCTTTTTTAAAATGCATGTGCAAAAATGTGCACTACTCTTTCCCTGCTTACCCAAGATATTCATAGTGCTGCTGCTTGTATTTAAAATTCTCTTCCTTCAACCATTTTTTTTTCTTTTTGACATAGTCCCCATGAAATAAAAAGAGAAAAAAAAAGAAGGGAGAAAGAATTTTGGTAAGGGCTCCTCTCCTGTCATCTGGGGATTATTAGTTTACAAACCCTCAACCTTTGACCTGGTATTTTTGCTGAAGTCTGAGTGAAGAACAAGCTCCCTTTGAAGCTCTCCACATCATGTACCGAGGAATGCAGGATCGCCTGCACTTTGACTGTTTAAAGCCTGGATGAATTATTGTAGCAGGTTTCACTGGCTCAGGATGGGGGCAGGGCTCTTTCCCCTCATGATCAATCAGGAGGGATCCATCTCATCTAATTTTTTTTTTTTCCTCCATAAAAGCTGTCTATCTACTCTCAGTACTCATTAAGGCACCCTCCGCGGAGACACGTAGGCACCCACAGAGGGCATTTCAGCTGACATGATAGGATGTGCCTGGAGGTTATTATTTCTCTCCGCTGAATGCAGAGGGACACCAGACAGATAAAGTCTGATCAGACAAAATCAGCCGAGCAAAGACTCCAGTTCACAGATAGCATTTGAAAGAAGGCCAAAACCTTATTTCTTCACTGTTTACAAAAACTCTGTTACACAGACAAAGGATCTGGGACTACTGCTCCCAAAGAAATATCTATATCTAAACATTTTTAGACAAATTCAGTATAAACTATTAAAAATATAATCTTGGGGTTTTTGCTTCTTCGTGTTCCAAATAAACAGAGGGCTGAGGGACTCTAATTTCTACTAATACGCAAAAAAAAAAAAGTCAAATCTTGGTACTTTAAACGGAATTGCCAACTTTCACAGTTTCTGACATCTCTCAGCATAATTCACGCTATTTGTAAATGTCTTGAAATCATCCAATATACAAGAATATTTTTTAAAAAATGAGAAAATACTATCTTAGCCATTATGATTGCAGAGAAAAGCATATTTCTGAAGTACACTTTAAAAAGGAATGCTAGAATGTCCTATATTAATTATGTTGACATGTTCATTCTGTCCTATTCTATTTTGTTCTGCTCGACTTTATTCTATTCTACATATTTAAATTAAGACTCAGCCAGGTGGTAATGTCTACATGTTTTCTGAACAGGGAATAAATTAATTAAAACAAAATCAAGTCAACAAGCATATAAAAGCAATCGTGCATGAAGAAGTAAATGTGTTCCAGAGGAGATATGTAAAAGCATTTTCTCAGTTGCTTCACTGTGCATTCTAAAGATCCTACTTCAAGGACCTATATTTTCCTACAAATACATATAACAGTAAGCATATTTTTCAGAGGTACGAGTTTAATTCCTATGAGTTAGTGCAGAGGGTGGAAAAGAAAATATTGGCTTGATAAGAATTAGAGCTGTTGTTTGGAACAATGTTGTGTTTACAGCCACTTCACTATACTGTAACATAAGGATTTATACTTGGATTATTTAATTCCTACATTGAAAGAGGACCAAATAATTACCTTCTAACAAGGGCCTAGCAAGTGAATTGTGATCTTAAAAATCTGGAACTGACTGAGTTTGAAAGAAGAGTGCCTTTTTGTAAACAGCCCAGAGTACCTCTTTTCCCTCCCTTATTCAAAACGGAATCCGAATTCAATGCGTTACGACCCGTGAAGTTAAAAGGCAGAGGGGCAGTGGGCACAGGAGCCCTGTGTGATGGAAACACCATAACCCTGGAGGAGGCCGGAGGGGCATATGACCACGTGTGCACAACTTGCCCCTGGCTCCCTCCCTGCAGCCCCAGCCAGCCTGGGGCATCAGGCAGCCCTTCCCTCCTCCCAGCCACACTCTTCCACAGCAGTCAGGTACAACAAGGCTTCCCCTTTGCAGCACAGCCTGAATGACAAATCATCCTATATTTTACCCAGGAAATATCCCAAAAACAAGACAGAAATTCACTGGATTGCACAAGACAACCTCACTAATGCACTGAGGCTGGAATGGAGGCGGTGCTGTCAAACATGGTAGAAGAGGGAAAAGGCTTAAAAGGCAGAACGTTTGGGAATACTGGCAGAAAGGTTGCAGATGTGCCAATGAGTGCAGCTGAGCAGCTTTTAACCAGGAAGGAGCTGGCATAACAGCAATGTCCCAGAAGGCAAAAAAAAAAAAAATCCCTTCTGTACTAGGATTTATTTGATACTAACATATCTTTAATATAAAAGACAAACAACTGAACAAAACGGTAACCTGTTTTGTTTGAGCTTTTTTCTCAAATGTGCAGTTGTGTGAGCATAATAACACTACCTTGTCAGATAGGAAGAAAATAAAGACCATGCCTTCAAAGACAGAAGGTCTGATAGTAGGTAAATATAATGTATTGATTTTTCTTGCCCTTGACCCTGTGGCACAGTAGGTAGGAGAACTCAAGAGGGGTCAAGAAGACTTTTCTATTTGGAAGAAAACACTGCTTTTACCCTCCATCCTGCAAACTGTGTATGTTTTGTTTGAATGAGTTTTGTTGGCTGGGGTAACACTCTCTGTCAAGGCATCACCACCATTGCTTTAGAATGATAAAAGATAGTGATGAAAGAGTCTTTCTTTTAATAGGAGACAAAGACTGATGGTGGCTCTATGGTATGATATGGGTAACATGGATGTGCTATCTGGAATTGAGTCTCAAATTGGGATTCATTCCTACCTGACTTGAGATGTCTATGATAAAGACATTCAGACCTGGGATGTTCACCCATACCTCTTTTCACAGTCAAAGAACAGAAAGAGGTGCTCCTAGGATATGGTTCTTGTAGTGTGCATAGAAACATACCTTATGAAGGGAGGTAGCCATTTCCAGATGAATTTCATCTGCTAAGCCCTCACTAGGTACTACAGCCAGATGATCAACTCAGATGTAGACCTCAACATCTGGTCAGATAAATCACATCTGAATGTCCAGTTGACTGAATTCCTAGTGTAATGTGGAAAAAATTCACTGATGTCTGCAAAAACATTAAAGGCTTTACAAAGTAACTGGAATTTTAAAATATGCCTACCTCATGTAGGAATACCAAATCAAGTTACTGGAAACAAGTCTTCCTTCCTACAACGTTTTTCCCAATATCTTATTTTATCCTTGATATTTGATTACATATGCAAATATGTCACCCTTTTTTTTTTTGAAGCCCTTAGAAAGAAATCTGTTGTTGAAGTGAAAGTGGACCATGGCAAGAAGAAATAAATCAGTGGCTGGTGTCCTTCTGAATTGTTTATGCAATTTTTCTTTTCAAAAGTCTACCTATTCTCCTACAGGTTTGTTTTTTTCCTGACTTGTTGCTTGATAATGTTAATTTGTGATTAACTTATCTTAAAAATCATAATCCAAATGCAACAGACAAATGACTGGTGTAATTGATAGGTCAGTGTTACATACATAGGATATGGTCTCTGAGTGTGGCATATTCAGTCTGACATTTAGAATGAAGTTTTGCTGCTGTGCCTGCCCTGAAATCCTGAGTCCCAAGAGATTTAGGCTACTTTTTCTTCTCATCTTCTCAAACCAGTTTTGTTCATGTCTTCCCAATACATTTTTTATACTGTTTCTTGCTTTATATGACTGTATTAAGAAGCAGAGAAAAGTCAATATGGAGTTGTTAGAGCATAACAGTTAAAATAAAATATTAAAGAGTTAAAAGCAATCTCCAGAGAGGAAAGCATTTAAATGAAACAGACCAGGTGAAAAAAGAAATACAGTGTATCATGCACAGAGAATATGTTTATTGGAGTAGTCCCAGTTCCAGATCAAAGATATTGCAATAGTGGCTGGAATCCATAAGTGTTTTCAGTGCCAGTGAATGTTTCACAAAACCATGCAGGGAAGTCAAGGATGTTCTTTTTCAGTACCATATAAAAAGAGGCACACCTTCCCCCCTCTCAAAAAAAGCCCCACCCCAACCGAGACCAGATGCTGTTAAACCTCTGATCAGGATTTCCTTTATCCTATAATATGTGAGAAGACAGTTTTTTCAAATACAAATTTTGATGTGAAAGAAAAAAGAGAAAACAAACAAACAAAAAAAGTAGGAGTAAATGCTGTCTGCAGAACAGTAGCCAAAAACTGCAGCAGGAGACTTGGTATCAGAACCATAAGCAATCTCATCTGGGTGCACAGGAGACCAAGGCAAACTTTGAAGTCAGACCTTGTGTGTGTGTTTACTGTGACCTGGAGTTCTCTTTGGTAGAAAGGAGAAAGGAGTCCAAAGCAAGAACCTGGGCATGGTAAAAAAGGGTCTAGAACAGGACATGGATAAGGCCTTATCAGCTGTGTTGACTTTGACTGTCTTCATGTGTGATAGGAAGAACTTAAAACCTTTCAAAAGAAAGGATGTGTAAGATGAACTGTGGAAGTCTAAGCTGCCAAGGTCATTTTGGGCTACTGGAATCAAATGTTAGGGAATGGGGATTTATTTCTGAATTATTTTTCTTTGGCAATGGGCAAAACCAAGAACAAGCAACCCACATGTATGGAAATGACATGATCTATAGCAGCAAAGCTTGAGAACCTACACATATAGGAGATTGTCCACATTCAGCTCTACCTCATCCTGCACCTTGGTACTTCCAGCATAGAGTATTGCTATAGAAACTCATTTTTGCAGCTGTTTTGCAAATCATGATGTTAAATATCACTTTCCCTGGATGAACATCAGACACTGCCAACCTGAAGGAATGTAAGCATAGCAACTGTGCTTTTACTATGTTTTTGCAAAGTAACTTTTCCTTTTCCCCTACTCTCCTGTCTTTGATCACTTGCGTATTGATATTGATATTACTTGAAAGTAAAAATTGCTTGGGAATTTTGTCAATTTATGGTCCCAAAATTGCTTCTTGGCTGAAACTTCTATGTGGCACTTGGTGTCTACTGAAAGATAGAGAGCAATGTGACTGAAATAAGGAATGTGAAGTTGAGGCTAGATAAATTATTACACGCTGCTAGATTTAATTACATTTAATGTACCACTAGTATTATTATGTGACATTTTAGATTTTAATTCATCTCACCTAACTTGAGAGATAGAGACTTCCAGGGGCAGTTTGTCACTTCCAAAAATAGATATTTAATACAGGTAGGACAGCTTTGGGATAGGAAGATAGACTTGGATACCTCATCAATGGAATACAGAGTAAGCATAGTAAACAAGGTCAAACACTGATTTTTTATTCAATTGACCTAGGGTGAAATGTGTCATTCTTAAATGTCCAGCTACATCCCTCATGGAGATTTTTTAACAGTTGCTTCCAGCTGCTGTCTGGAGCTGAGACAAATTCGGTATGATGAACTATTTGGAAATGCTCCAATTAAAAAAAAAAAAAAAAGTCATTTGAAAATGCAGGTCAACATTTTTTGTCTGAAAGTATTTGGATTTGATGAGTATTTGAAAACAAATTAGAAGGTATGGTTTCTGAGGTAGTTCAGTCTGGACTGCTATCAAAAGTCCAGTCAACCATCAAAAGTTGTATTGTTCAAACCATGCACCCTCTTTGCACATATGCTATTACTATGACTAATTAGACTGGGATTGTTTATTTTGCAGAAAGTCTAGAAAAAACCAAAATTTTCTGTGACAGAGCTCTTCAGTTACCGGTCAGCACCAGGAGTATGAACTATATCACCAGTAGCCATAAAGCTCTTCTGGACGATAGTCTCCTGGCTCATTTCAGTATTTCACCTCATCTCCATTTTCTGCAAAGGTAGTCCTATATTCAGACGCTTGGTATCACCCTTGCCTTATATCTCTTTAATAACAGCTTTACTTCAATTATAAGTAGCATGCACATATCCAGACTGTTCTGAGCTGTCACTAGTCACCTTTATTTTCACAACCATCTTCACTCATAACACTACCTGCACCAGACTGAGCAAATGGGAGCTGAGAACAGTCACTACACAAATATCAGCAGAGACCATAGAGGGCTGACAGCCTGTTCAGCCACCAGGAGAAGCCGAGACCCTGTTTCAGGAATGAAATATTCACATTCAGTAAGAAGCCTCAAAATGTAGTTTTTTTATAGCTCAAAATTATCTCACTCAGCTCTTTTGATTTTAATAGTTAGGAGTGGACTGAGATTAGAGGCAGAAATACCAAAACTCCACAAGAAAAAGACAATCATCTCACATGAAATTCAGAGACAACAAATGTCAGGAAGTCTTACAAGAAGGTTTGTCCAATTACAGGAAGATACACAACAAGCCTTTCCAGACAAAGAAGAAAAGTTTAGTATAATGAAAAGCATCCAAGCAGAACTGTACCTTGTGCTGTTTGGAAGTTCGTCTGTCATTTCTGCATCTCCTAAGCTTAAAAAAAAAGGAAGAGATGCATAGTTTACTTTTTGTACTGTTCTGCTAAAAATTAACAATTTATCGCTAAAACAAAGTCTTATTTGCATTTTGGTTTATTGGTTACCCATGTAGATCTTAGCTTGCTAAGGTTCAGCCTTAAAAAGAGCCATTTGGGTAGTAATATTGATGAAAGATATTTTTTCCTTTATTTTTTCTATGCCTTCTTTTCTTTTGGGCAGGTAAATATGTGGCGAAATAAACCTCACAGGCTTGACACTGAAGGTGTCTCTGGATTCAACCAGCATTTTTCTATGGATCTTGTGTGCAAAGTTGATGTTCAGAAGTACCACTTTTTCTCCAACAACTTGGTCTATTTCCAGCAGAGGCTTGTGACTGGGGAATCACATTAGTACTTGCATTTACATGTGTCCTTGTGCAGTGTTTATACAGATCTTCAGGTTTAGCTAAAAATTAATGTATCTAATACAAGAACACATTCCTTGAGTATGTCCCTTTCCATTAATAAAAGCAGAGCATCTTCACAAATACAGTACCTTTCAGTGAGATTCATCTCTCCTGACCGGATAGTCACAATGAATGTATCTGCACCTGAGATTGTTGAATCATCTTAAGCTTCATTTGCAGTCAACAGATAAAATCTCTAGGGTGTGATTCATCAGGCTTATTTGAGATTTTACAAAATGATGAATTGCACTTAGAGGAACGTCATTCTCTCTCTTGACTGCAAAGTGAGGCTGGGATATTTACCTAAGGTGCAATTATCTACTGCTACAGCTTGTATCATAAAAAGAGGGAAAGAAGGCAGGTGGTTTCTTCTGGAAAAATGCCTCGTGCTATAAAGGCCAGTACTGGTACTTCATGCTTCATGACTAATATTTCTGACTATGATCTTTATATATAGGATTTGGTATTTCTGCTGCCTCCTTTTAACTTGTTTATTGGGTCACTTGTAACTGCTTATTAGTTACACTCCCACCTCTCTGACAACTGTTGGCCCAATTGTCCGAAACCAGTAGGATCCGATTCACAACCTTTCTTGACCCTTCATTAGGATTACAGCTGGGCTCCAGTTTATCAGCAACAGTCTGAAACAATTTTAATCAGTGTTGACCCCTACAGCCAAGCAAGCAACCCTATTAAAATTAATGAGATGGCAACCCTGTAAGAGCAGGCAAGACTAACTGATGGGGAAGCTACCTGATGGCAGCAGAGTCTCTTGACAAATCAGACGCACTCAGGTGTCTTGTCAACTTTGCACTCACTTTATTTTCCCACGTGAGCCACTAGAAATAGACACTTCTGCTTCATTCCACCTAGCACTCACTTCCTCAGGGTGAACAACTGCCCAGAGCAATCCAGTCTTATTACTCTCAAAGGATCATATAGGAATTATGCAGCTACATCGTGGCCACATATTTCTGACAATTTGAAGGAACAATTTGTAGGAGAGTGAGACAAAGAGAGATGTTACAATAGGAGGCGAAAGTTTCCTTAAAAAGCTATTATTCCACAAGAAATAAAGATGAACATTTTAATTCTGTATATTTTTAAAAACAGAATATTGACTGTTTGTTTCTGCTGAAAGTTCGTATTAAAAATAGAGTATCTGATATCGAAGAATGCAAAAAAACTAAGGTAGCAGCAACGTCCTCTGAGAATTGCATTTGAACACTTCACGTTCCTCTACTCCTAAATCGGTCATTTTACTTCAAAGCACATCACAGAGATTCTTTTTCTACTAACAAGTAAGAAACTGAATAATCATGAAAACTAATTCTGATGAAGAAGAACAATCAGATTGAAAATTCTTCAGGTTCTCATAGGTGCTGTTCTGAAGTAAAGTTTGTGGTTTTTTTCTTAAAATTTAATTGCAAGGTCTTTTTTTTTTTTTTTTTTTGTCCATGGAAAAGGAAGCTCTGCCTTCATATAGCTCTGTTTGGCAACCATTTGCAAGTATTATGGCATGGCCTACAGATCCCCTGTACACACAGCCCTGATTCACCATCCTCTCTCATGTCTTCAATGGCTTCGTATCCCATCTCATGAGGTATTACACACAACAAAAGAGGTAATTTTCAAAGGACTACGCTAAAGACTTGTGTCCATTAACCCATAGAATAAGGATGGATAAACTCCACTGAAACTAGTAGAAAATTCGTGACATTATTGGGGTCTAATTCTGAGCCTTCCATATGTAAGATCCCAGCACGTATTGGACACTGGAAGTTCATGTTTCTTGGCTGATGATAAGTGCTGTTGATTGGAGAATTCCTCTGGTTAGCATCAGGGACAAAGCTGGTTGTCTCTGGTTTTCTTCAGCTTTAATCGTTTAGCTATTCAGGAAAGCTATTTCAGAGAGCATTAGAGAAGAATACATGGAAAGGGGACAGAGGCTTCTGTGCTCTGCAGCTTTCAGATTCCTGGGAGAACGAACAGATAGGCTGCAGGGGACCTCTGAAAGGGTGCAATATATAGCAAAATTGTGAAAGCTTTCATGCAGGGGGACTGACTCCATGGTAAACTGGTGGAGAGCTGGAGAAGTAGCTCAGAGCAAAAGCATCTTACATTTCTAATCAAACATTCCAAGGTTATCGCAAACAGCCTCACACATTTGTGCTGTGGGGCTCCATTAAGTGAGTTTCCTTCCCCAACAACACACACTGCCTACAAGTTTCCCTCAATAGCTTTTTGTCTGACCTTCTGGGTAATTGCACATGACCTATAATTGCCGAGTTATTTTTTTCTTTATTTTAATTCAGTGAACAAAAGTGTTTGTCTTAGGTTTTTCAGATTCAGTATCCTTTTTTCAAGGGCTGACATTAATATTTAAATACTCTGTGGATTGGGTTACCTTTATGTTTTGTACTGAGGCAACCTAAAAAAAAGAGGGGGGAAAAAGCAAAAAAGTGGCAACCATGGGATTGTTTTCAATTTATAAATATGTTGGAGCATATTTAGCCACCAGTACTTTTTTGCAGTTCTCTTAAAAAAGAAAAATTCTTAGATATTGTATTGGGTTTTACATTATTTTTGCAAACTGTAAAGAAAAATACTCAAGACCTCTGATATATGTACCACCAGAGAAACAATATCCTTCAGTATTTCAGATTGAATATTTATGAAGGCTCAATGGAGTGTCACATTAGAAATTCTGCAGCTCCATTTGTTAATGATGTATGGCGTGAGTTGGAGCAACCAAACTCAGCCTTGATTACAAGAAGAGTGACAGGATGGTAGAAGGTAGGTAGAAGGTAGAAGTCACTCTTGAGCATTACAGCCTGGGAAATTCTGTACAGGCAGCCAGGAAGGGAGCAGAGCCATGTTCCTGCAATCAGGAAAGATAATAGGACAACTCAAGATAAGCATGGAGGACTCAGGCAGTGCTCTGCAGCATCTAATAATAGTTTGTTCCCTGCATCTAGAGACAATAGGACTGTGTTCTGGGGGGAAGAAGCATTAAGGGACGGAAGGCAAAGTGTGACTAAAGGTGGTTTGCTTTGCGTTTTATAAAATCTCCTTCTTCCTCCTCTTTCTTCTAAATCTGAGGTACTGAACTTTGCTTCCTTCAGGCAATGTGCAACAATTTCCCCATCACACACATATTCTCCCTCTCAAAATTAAGCAAGGAAACAAAAAGAGAGAAACAAATACCCTGATCACTGGGGATGGGAGAGAAGTATGAGGTCTCCTCTTCTCTATAAAGGGTCTTGGCTTTGTATAGGACCTTTTTCCAACCATCGCATGACTGAGGTACTGACATGGCTTGGAAGCACGAGTTCTCTGCTGTTGGAGACTGAGACAAACTACTTTGGGAAGGCAAGTCTGCAAACAACACCGGTGGCTGCTGTCAGCAAGATGAGTGTGGAAGTGGAGAGTATTGTTGCACTGTTGGTGGGACAAGGGAGTGTGTGTGAGTGGCTACCAAGTCCCATGGCAACAACACATCCCTCCTGTGTCCCTTTTCCTCCTTCATTCAGTAAAGCCATCACTGAGGTGTAAATAAGAAACACTGTCATAAAGAGTTAAAAAAAAAAAAAGCAGGATGGTAAAAGCAAAGAGCATACAAAATACACTTGTCTGCTTTGAACTAGTGGTGAGCCAGAAAGATCGGTGAGACACCCATGCCCAGGTATTATGTTTCTTCAGCAAAACCCTTCAACAGCATGTCTTTTAACCAACAGGACTCATGGCACAGCTGACATTGGCAGAAAATATATGTGTATTTGTCAGGGTGTGCTCAAAGAGCTGTGGGAGCCGTGGGGCGCTTGTGACAAGCTCCTTACTGACAGCACCAAAATTTCAGCGCTGCGGCTCCTAGACGCTTGCTTTGACAAAGAGAGAAAAAGAGAGTCCCGCAGTCACCCCATTAGTACCTTTCAGGGCCAGGGCAAGACAGTTGAGATGCTGTCAACATCAGTTGCACTGACACTATGGGAGATTGCAGTGGTAATAAGAATTAAAGTTAATTCGACTTTATCTGAAATAATAATAATAATGAAATAATAATTATCTGTCAGGTCCCAATGTGACACTGGGATCTCTTAGGATACAGGAAAAGGAGAAAGACAGAAGAAAGCAGTTTATAATCTTAACATCAATTTGGCTATTTGATTCTGAACTAATATGTGGGCGGATGCAGAAATGAGGGAAGGAGAGGATGCTAATCAACACTCCACTGCTAGTAGCTGTTAATAGAGGAAAACTAGACTACTGTCATTGATTTCTATGATCAACTCTTACTCTTTTATTGGAATCACCAATGCCCTGGGGATGTAATGTTCCTGAAGCTTTGGATAATTCATTCTAGTATATTTTAGAGTAGGATTAGGAGTGGAGGAAATGCATAAAGTCATTCTGTGCTGATTTGTAATGGCATGCAGTCTAACTGCCTTTCAGTGTCTTTGTTAGGAAAAAATCATTATAAAATATTGAAAGTAGTTTGCCTGAGTTTGGGTGAGAATTGGGGGGGTTTATTTTCTTTTTTGCATTTTTAAGTGCACCAACTTAAATTGTACCATGTATCGCACTGAAATGTAGTTCTGCTTTCTGGTGCTAGTGATTTTGAAGGAAAAGCAGTTATCTGGATTGAAGTCTTAGCTATAAACAGAATTTAAACTTTTTAGATCAGAACACAAACTAAATATTTCACATTAGGAAATATTCGCAATGTTTATTTTTATGTTGTCTCTTTGGTTTGACCATGGGTATTGGATATTTATTCAGAATTTTTGTCCCTGAGTATTTCTTCTTACCCTTTCCTGTCCTTCTCACACACATATACACCCTGCAGACTTTTGGGGCAGGTTTTGAGCCACCAAAGGTAGCTGCTCCTTCAGCTAAGACAAAGAGCTCTTAGTAATAATTTCTTAAAATAGTTAACTGTTAACTAGTTGAATGCCTGATGAAGTCATGCATTCTACTTTAGGTGCTTAAACTCAAGGACTGAAATATTTTCCTTTTCTTTATTTAGAAAAAAAATGGAAAAGTGATACTAACCTGTTTACAAGGAAAGGCAGGGATTTTATTTAAGTACTAAAAGCCTGTTTTTCTGTTTAGCCCATTACACTCTGTGGCTCTGTTCAGCTTTAGGCAACATCTAGATGATCAGTATTTTGGATAAAAACCTAACAGCAAAACCAAAGTAACTCATCTGGATGTTTGACCAAAAAACTACTAGCCTGACTTTAAACACTGTCAGTCAATGCATACATGATTCTCATTGTCCTCCATTTTTCTCTCTCACTTCTGTTTTTCTACCAGATTGGTTCCTCTTCACCTCCCTTATTTCTTCCCTTTTTTTACTGTACATCCCTTTATCTGTTTACTGTGGGGATATAGTAACTGCTTCATATGTTTTCCTACAAGTATATGCATTTATATATATCTGGATTTAATTCCTTTATCAACTTTTCGACAAGGGGAGACTCTATTTAATTGCAGACTTCACGTTTCAAGCGGCTTCCAACAGGCCGTAAGGGCTCAGAAATAGACCTCTCCAAAGCAGATTTTGCTTTTGCTTATGATTTGCTTCACTTCCACTTCGTGAGACTGCCTAACTAATAACACGCAGGCAGCCCATCCCAATGGTGGGTGGGCACCCTGTCCATCGCACACCCACCATGCCTGCTCGGACAGATGGGTTCTCACATATCACGCAAGGTGTTGCTCAACTATTCTGTGTCTGCATTTCCTCATTTGTTACCTGCACAGATGCCTTCAGCAGCCAAGAGAGACACACTCAGTATTACTTTCTCTCTGTCCCCTTAAATGGTGACCTATTTGAAGCAGGATAATTAGATGCCCAGTTTGAGCTGCAGCCATATGTTGCTGCCTCACCAGAGATTGGCGTCTATTCCCTTAGCCCATGATGTTCTCTTTTACTGCAACCCTGGTATAAAATCAGATTTCAAAAGCTTCTTTTTCATATCATTAAACTGTTCCTTTCTTTTTGCTTCTTTAAAATTTAACTTCTCTAAGGTATTTGAGCTTCCTCTTATTTTGTCACCTACTACCATTCAGCAGAGAAAACATTTTTTCCATGAAATGGTAGGGAGAGGTCTTCTGTCCTCTTCCTTTCCTAACATGCCCTAAAACCCACCAAAAACCATAGCCTGCTGCCTCATGTGTAGGAATCAAGACTGACATGTCCTAACACCTAGACTCTCTGAGCTTATTATCTGGGTAGAGCTTTTGTTTTTTTTTTTTTTTTTTTTTTTTTTTTTTTTTTTTGTAAGCTGTATGTCCAAAAGTTTGTTTTGCTTTGTTTTTTTTGGATGGAGGGAGATGCAGAGAAATTTCCACCCAGCAGGTCATGATCAAGTTCCTTCCCTGTGATGGCCACTCCTGGCTGTGTGTGATGGAGAGGGAGATCCCCCCAGCCAGCCTGTGAGGTGGGACAGCTTCCTGAGGAACTGCAGGAGTGCTTCATGCCTACACTCACACTGCACTCAAAACTCTTAATCAAAGCAGAATTTCTCTTGATTAAAAGCAACTGTTATGAATCATAAACAGTTGCGAATGACTAAAAAACTCCATTGTTTGAGGTCTGGAGCTAGAATGAACTGGAAAAAAAAAGAAGTGAAAAAAAGGGTTTATGGACTCTTGTATTTTTTCTTTGATTATTCAGCAGTTTGATTTAAAACTATATATTTTTTCTTAAAGAAAAAGGATTTTATTTTAGTGTATGATAACATTATTTATCTGAATATATAGAGACTTTTATGACAGATTTCTCTGAACACTGAAGAAAGCATGAGGTTTAAAACCAATTTGAACAGAATAATGCAGCAAAGTTTTTGCAGTCTTTTTTTTTTTCTTCTATATGAGGTCATTAGTTAAATTCCCTTTTCACATTAAAAAGCAAAGTTCCTCATATAGTATAAGACATTAATTCAGTTCTATCTGCAGTTCAGAGACAGAGAAACACATTTTTTATGTCAATGAACTCACATTTTGAAAAGGTATGATCTGAAAAGTGATCTGCATCAAAACAATGGGGCTTGACTAATAATGACTGACAATCACACATTATATTTTATATATTTAGAGAGCTGTACAAGATAAGTGACCTTATCCCTATGAGACTGGTAGGGGTTATTGTCCCCAGTTTAATAGGTAAGAAAACTACAGAATAGAGATGATAAGTGATATATGTGATATACAACGTGATTTACTATACAAACAAGAAGTTTGCCAATAGATTTTTTAATGTTCTAAGCTTGAAGGATCAAGTATGTTAAAGGCAGCTAAGTAGTTAATATTTAAATTCACCTAAAAAGAGGTAAGAAATTGGGCCCTCTTCCCATTTTAAAAATTAAACAGCATTTGTATATAAATTATTAAATCAACCTGTAAAAATTGAAAAAAAAATGGTGTGGACAACAGAAGAGTAAGAATGGAAGAGGAAAAGAGTCATGTGACTTAAAATACTCAATGATGTAAAATTACACATAGGACTTTCATAGAAAACACTCCTAAGATGCATCAGAGAGATTCAATCCAGAAAATGTTCTCTGTCAGGCAGGCGTCTTAAGTCTGAAAATGTTTATTGAGTAAAGTATTGCAGCTTTCCTGATTCTTGTAGTCAGTAAAAAAAACCTTCCTGCCAAACACCCACAATGTTTATAACTATCTATTCTGAGATTATTTCATAGCCATAGTTGAAACAGTAGGTGGAATAAAATCTTGGAAAGCATGTTCTTTAAAATAATGTTGTGCATATGGATATCTAAAATGATAAAATAGAATAATTATATATCTGCCAGCACATTAAATAAATTCATGTTAGAAATGCAACGAAAATAGTTCACATTAAGGGATACAGGCGATGTTACAAGCACAGGAAGACGTACAATCTCAATGTCCCCAATGTACTAAAGTTTTCCAGATGTTGACACTGTGTCTCAGATAAGTAGACAAATGTTAATTCCAACACAACTGGCCAACCAACGAAAGAATACAGAAGCCATCCTATTACAC
Source organism: Gallinago undulata (assembly GCA_026546715.1). Taxonomy (NCBI): domain Eukaryota; kingdom Metazoa; phylum Chordata; class Aves; order Charadriiformes; family Scolopacidae; genus Gallinago; species Gallinago undulata. The sequence continues at coordinate 130,411,838 of JAOTQQ010000001.1, read as the reverse complement.
CCAGCCAAACCATAGATGCAGTGCTGACAAGAACATATTTGCTCAGGGAGAATAAAAAAGCCACAGAGGAAGAGCCAGGAGTTATGTCTCCCTTGTGGTAGGCACTGTATACCCTTGTAATAAGAAGACTGTCTGCAACTCAGCGGGCTTACGTTTCATGCAGCTTGGCTATAGATAATGAAAAATAGGTTATTTCAGCCTTGCGAGGCTCCAATATTGTACAATTCTTGGAGACTTTATTAAAAATCACTGTGTGTTTAACTGATTGTTTTAAGAGTTCTGAAGAAGCAAGAAAAAATTTATGTCATTTAATTTTTAAGTCTTAAAGACAATTCATGTGGATACCTTCTCAAATGGTATACCTGTCTGTAAGGGCAAAAAAGCACTGTAATGCACAGAATTAACGTTATACAAGCAGGGCCATAGTCTACTTTTAGCACACCTCCATTTTAGCAGGTGAAAATCTTAAATGAAAAACAGTTACTTCACACAATACTTAATAAGCAAGGTGAAACTTGTTGCCACAGGATCTTGTAGAAACCAGCATCAAATATGACCACAAAGAGTCTGAATAAATGAACGAAGGACAAGACCATTGATGACCATGAACCCAGGGTAGATCAAGATGGAAAGAAAATATACAAGGGTTCTGGCCACTTGTTAGAAAATGGTTTTATGTGATCTCAAAGTAGTTTATCGTGAAGCATACATTCCTGTTTAATCACTGGAGAGAGTTAGGTGTCTTCTGAAGGTTGCTCAAGTGTCTGAAGGCAAACTGTGCAAAGCCACTGGGATAGGCTTCATTACCACAGAAGATCAGTGTTTTTAATGCTCAATGCCCCTGTGGCTAAATGGAAAAGCAACGATCGAAAGGCCTTGATAAGAAAAGTCCTTTCAGTTCTTTGCTTCATCTGCCACTTATTTTACTCTTGAATAAGAAACAAATATGAAGATAACCTTTATCTTTTTTTCACAATGTGTGTGTGCGAGTGTTTTCATTATGCAGTTCAATAGCAGCCTCCCTCTCCCTGAAAAAATAAACTTCTCCAAAAATCATGTTCACAGTATCCAGATCTACAGGCACAGAGACTTTTTTCCCCATACAAAGACAATTTCAAATGTAACTGCATCACATCCAGCATAGGAAAATGCAGTTGTAACAATTTGTTTTCTGTAATAATTGCTCCTTTAGGCAAAGGGTGTAATTGCCATGTGTTTCAGTTTAAAATATTCTTGCTTTACCTTTCTTTTTCTGTAAAACATTAAGAATTGTTTATTCTTTCTGTGAGTGGTCAAAGTTTACAACTAGGCTTTAAGAATGTTCCTTCTTTTTTGATAAACACCTGCTTTTTCATTTAAAGAGCTCAAATTGTAGTCCAAGTTAATCAGCATATAGATTTGGACTTCCAGATGTAGGACATGTAAAATCACTGTGGCTTTTAAGTATACAGGAAATCCTTTTGCAAATGCTTAGTGCATATGGTACTTTTGAAGTTGTTCAAGTTCATTTTCTCCCTTCTCCTTCCCTCCCCCCAAACTTTTTTGCTGTTGTTTTTTTTTTTTTTTTTTATGTCCCTTGGATGGTAATGCCATGGACCTTTGAAGGCAATTTAGTTGCCTAAATACAGGCACACAGTTCTGTGTTACAAAGCATAGTTTATCCAAGCTACATGCGTGGCAACAGCAGACATGACATGGGCCAGCCGGGAAACCCGTATTTTCCCGGCATAGCAGGAGATAGGTGAGACACCCAACAGTGCCTAAAACATTACATGCCTATGTACAGGCAGCTGAGTCCTGCTCTAAATGGTGGCAACATACCTCAGTGTACATCTATCTCTGTCTAAACTCACGTTACAGGCAGTGGTCACAACTTTTGACTCTAAAGCTGGCATCTAAAATGCTGTGAGTCATGCCCAGATCTGTTTCTCTCTGTTGCCCATAAAAGGTATAAACACCAAAAGCGAGGTGAGATGAGTTACACCTTGACGTGCACTTAAACTGATGTAATCTGTGAAGCTCTGGCCAAGTCTGGTGTAACTTTGTATGAACAGAGAAAAATTTGGCCCTCTATTACCTCATTTTTATTTAACATTTTCTATGATTAATTGCCATAATTAAATTCCTTTACTTTCTCTTAATGAAGAAAAAATGTTTTCCCCTTTTCCACTCACATTTTTGTTTGGCTAAATGCATTTTTCAGGAGTGAGCAAGTAGCCCATTCTAATTTGTGAATTATATAAATATTTAGTGTTATTTAACTGCTCAGGCTTTCACAACCAGTATTAAATTAGATCTAGGTTGCCACTACTAGAATTTTCTGTTTATTAATATGTTTATGTGCCATGATGGGAATAGGATGCTACATGCTCTTTACTGGGGAGTATATACTGCATTTCATATGGCACAAGTACTTTTACAAACACTATAGTCATTGCAAATGTTTCACAGATTGAATTTATATGAGATCATAGAGTAACTCATTATATGAAAGAAGCTTTTAATATATAGCAGTCTTCAGTATTGGCATATGAAATATGACACACACTTTATGTACTGTATATGAAACATATGTCTGTCCCATATAAAAATTAAGGGTGCAACGCTTTCACAATAAACACCTGTTGCCAGTCTATCTAAAATACAAGTATCATCACAAGATCTGAAACCCTTTACCCTCATGGTGGCTCTTTGACATGTTGTGACTATGGGGAGAGCACAGGCTGGCAAAGTGACACCCCAGGGCCACAGGGGAAATTCAAGCTAATATGGGCACCAGAAACTTTATTACCCACTTTAGCCTGTGTCATCTATGGTTTTCAATTTCCAGAAATGTGTGTTGTTAACCTGTGTCTCTTACTTTAGAGGGTTATGGAGTGATTTCTTTATTTAGTTTTATTAAAGAGTTTTATTATTTATTTATTATAAGAGTTTTATGAAACATTATTCTAAAATCTTATTATAATGTAATAAACTTAATCTTTGGAACATAGGCGTTGGAAGGGGATGCCCAGGGAAGTGATTGAGGCACTATCCCTGACGATATTCAAAAGACGAATTGATATGGTGCTTGGGAATATGGTTTAGTGTTGGTGTGTGGCGTTTTGTGTTTTGTGTTTTTCTTTTTTTTTTTTTCTTATGGTTGGACTAGATGATCTTAAAGGTCCCTTCCAACTTAGGTGATTCTGTGATTCTATGTATTATATGGAAGATAATCTTACTTACTTGTATTTTTACTTACTTACTACTTGTATTTTGTGATCATCATAATGTATTCATAAAGGAGAAATTTAAAACTTCTTGTTTTTAAAAGAGTTTTATTCAAATTAGTAACTCATATGAGGTGCATATAAGAGGATATTGAAGTCAATTAATAACGCTGACAAAAGAAGTCATTGGTTTGCACTGATCTGGACAAGTTTAGGCAGGAAATCAGCAATGCTGCAGTGGCCTTCCTTTAGAAGTGAAGGGACAAAAAGCTCAACTAGTTTGAGGGTGGTTGCTCAGTTTACCAGAAAGATTGTCTGAAATGGCAGAAGATCAGACTCAGTGACCCAGAAAGTCTTTTCCAAGCCTTACTTCTCAATTGAACTTTCATATTTCCTGCTGTTTGATTACTTTCCTTTTTAAACTTCTTACAGGAGACCTCCAGCATTTTCCTCTTTAGCTATTTATTTTTGTGTAAAGAGGGAGAAGATTATGGTTTAAGGTTGAAGGTGGGCTTTACTGAACTGTCTTCTCCTGTCTTACTCTCTTTTGAGCCCTTTTCTTTGTATTGGCATTCGTGTATGTCTCATTAATTCACACAATTCCACTGAGTAGCTTTTCCTTTTAATTCGCTGCATTACTCATTCTTTCAAGGCATTATGTATCTGGAGGAGATGAAATATAATGCAGCTTCAGTGAAGGACTGTAGTTTTTCCTCTTGTCTTCTACTCATACACCTGATGTATGTGTACGGGGCACCAGCAGGAGATTTGAGGAAGAGTTTGCAAAACCAGGAGAGGGACATTCATAAAGAAAATCTAAGAGAAGAAAAGTCACCTTTATTTAAACCAAGCCTCTGGGATTTTATTGTTTTTTTTTTTTTTAACCCAGGAGAGAGAAGGATCCCTGGTAAAAATCAGAAGTCAAAGTCAATTCATCTTTGTAAGGACAAAAGTAAACAAAACTCTCCCAGAGATGATTTGAAGTATTAGGACCTTGTCCATCAGTGTAGCTGCTCAGCCCCGAGTGCTACGAAGTCAAGCAGAGGCTCCAGAGCAGGATCTCCTGTGACAATCCCCAACACTCCTGTTCTTGATGAGGGGGTAGAGATAGAGAACAGGGGATATGAACAGTTTGAACAAGGCTGTTCAAGATTCTGCTGGAACATTTACTATTATTCACTACTTCAGTGGTACAAACTGGGAGAGGGGTTCTTAATAGAGCGGGATAGACGCCAGTTTGGAAGACGCTTTTAGATCATTCTCCAGAATCAGTGAACAGCAACCACTTTAATGGGGACTAAAGGCAAGAGGCCAGCTATGATAAAAACATGGTCCAGGTCGGGTCTGAAAAGCATCATCAGGATCATTGTGCACTACTCAAATATTGGAAACTGCCCTTCTCACACCAATTATGACTAGTGCTGGTTCTCTGATCACAGCACAGATCTGACCCATAATGTTGCAGAATTTCCGCAGTAAATATGTGAAGATGAGGCCTGATGCAACGAAGTGCTGAGCAAAACCCATTGCTCATGACACCTATTCAACAAGAGTGCAAATCAGGCCCGTTATGTATCTGGGCGCAATTCAAAGGGAAATAACAAGAAACCTACGTGCTAGACTTAGGAAGCAAAAATTGAAAGTTACTGTATAGGAATGGAAATGAAAACCTTAAAATTTGGCAGCTTTCACCTGCTTTTTTTTTAGGAAAAAAATAACATACGTGGTTTTAGCAGAGGATATTCTAAACAAAAACAAATATTTTAAGGGGATCATGCAATAAAAGTAATCACACACATGCTTAGAAACCCAACCCAATTGGCCTTGTTCAGGCAAAAGCCTGTCCTCCAACAGAGTAATTCTTGCCTCAGTAGAGCATGCTCGATTGACTCCTCCAGTGTAACATAAGGCAGGATTCAGTTCAAGATTGGGACATCTAAGAAAAGACAGTATCAGCAACAGGCATTCAGTTGCCTGGTGGTAGATGTTTAAACATCATTGTAGATGCTATATGGCCTTCTGCTTGAATCTGCTTCTCCAGAAGATATCCCATGACTTTCGTGTCACACTTGACAGTCCTTTAAGGATATGATGGATGTCTTGGCATGTCTCAATTGACGTAACGCACCTACCTTCAGACTGAGTGTAGCAACTGATTTTCTCTAGTAGCTCAAACACAGACAACTCAATTCATGTCTTAATCCCAGGCTGAATCCTGCCTCCGTATTGTCCAGTACATCACTGGAAAAGAGCCATGGTGACATTACATGTGTAGCTGTAAAAAAACAGTAAATCAAGCAAAGAGCAGAAGCATTACTTAGTAACTGCAGTAATGATTGTCAATAATTCAGCTGGATCATTTGCACTGACCTGCAAGAAAGAAGTGATGAGAGGACAGGAAGACAGAAGAGAGATGGATCAGAAAAACATTTTTGCTTAAACCACATGATTTTACAAGGAAAATCTTCTCTGAAAGTATAAAATACATAAAATAAAGACCAGGAGGTTTTCTGTCATATTTTTGGTGTTTGCTATATCATGTCTGCCATTCAGGTAGCTGGACAACTCTGAAGACCATGTGGCACCCGTGTGATAAAGCTTCACATAGCACAAAGTCCCTAGCTATTCATAAAAGAAAGGTCATAGAAACAAAGGTAGGTTGATTGAAGGAAAGTAATAGAGATGTTCACATCAGAAAGTGTGCAGGACAGATGCATGAATAATATTAGAATAATTCACGATGAGTCCCCATGGTGAAATGAGCAGCAGGTGCTGGGTTGCTGCAGGGGAAATTAAGCAGGCAGTTAGGAAGGGCAGATAGACACCATAGCCCTGGGACACATTCATTATACTAGAGGAGACGTGAGCGCTCCCCTAGCACATGCAATTACACTCTGCTGATTTGAAAACAACTGTTTTTATTGCGAAAAATAAAGCCATGAGTGGTCAAAAAGCCAAAAGAGCTCTTGATATTTTCTGAAGGCAATAACTTTTCTATGAAATGGAAGCACCAGACAAGTCTGGAGCTTTTAAAGGTGGGCTTCAGGGAAGGCATTATTCTCAGATTTCAGGACAGGAGCAGCGGAGAGTGCTGTTCAGACAAAATTCCCAATACCCAGAGAAAAGGTCTTTTTTCTTCATAGAAGACAGTCATTTAAAAAGGAATAAGATGATTTTAATAACACTGGTACCTCTACAGAACAAATACTTTGGCTTAGATTTTTTTTAAATTTCTCCAACATGTTTAACTTAAAAGGTGGCAAATGAAATCCTGTTCTAGTAAAGGCCAAATACTGCTCCCCAAGAGAAAAATGAGAATAAATTCACTGACCTCAGTGGAGCTAGTGTAGATTACTATTGTGTTATGAAATGAAAGTACAGTTTGGCTCTTGCTCTGCCAGGCAAGGGAACCGTCGGCTTTATAAATGAAACCAGCCGAATAACAACAGCCTGGTTCTCCTCATCCAGCACACACTCTGCTTTTAATTTCCATTTGTATTAAGGAAGCTTTATTTGAGTCATTAAGCATTTCCGTATTAGCACATCTGCCTTTGACTATAGAAACCGGTGACATGGCTTCCAAAAGTAGTAGGCATGTCAGCAATGAAGAAAGAAAAGGGAAGCTCCAGGAGAACACCTTTAAAACATTGTAAAACGTGTTAGTTATAACTAATTATTTTAATCTATATATTAACTGGCTGACAATACAAGATGAGTTGTTAGATTTTATAAATACATCAAAGACTTCTGCTTACATCAAAAGACATTCACATTCTTTATCTATTATGTTTAGGGCTTAAGGTTTCCTATTCAAACCAGTTGTCATTCTTTCCTTTGAAGAGCAGATGCTCTAAAAGAACATTGATACTTCAAAAGAATGTACCTTGTACATGGGGTAGCACTTAGTAAAAATTTTGTCTTGCAGAGGAGAAAGATAAAACTAGTTAAAATTTATTGTCAAAGGCTCCATAACCACCATGTTAGAAAGAAAATTCCTCATATTTTGTCCCCCTTCAGCTTGTTCTATACTTGTTTGAGAAACAGGAAAGACTACTTGGACAGAGGGGTGGAATCATTACCCTTCCACTAGTTCATGTTGCTAAGCCTCATGCTATACGTGGGGAACTTTACTGCTGTGTAGTCTTACTGTGCTTTTACTTCTGGAATAGTCAATAAATTGAAAAAGGCCAGAATCGCTCACCTGAAGCTGAAATCAAATCAGGATTTTTGAGACCTTTCCCATAAGATTTCAGTGAACTTTGAGTTGGTCCCTCATATAATTCAAACAGAACTGAGAATTACATCATAGAAACAACACAAGGTAAGGGGAAATGTGTTTTCCCCATCAGAATACTAAAATGGACATATAGAATTTGGAATACAAGGGTGTCAAGAAATGTAACTAATCAGTGTGAGGCAGTAAAGATGTAGAGAAAGTCATATGATGTAAATGAGAGCAAACCAAGTCAAAACCTGCCAAAGGGGAAATCCTGCTAAAGACAGGTTGCTACAAAGATGATGGACCCAAGCTCTCTCAATTTAAGGTAAAACAGAAGGCAATCCCCACAGAGAGGGAGTTCAGTTTGGGTGTTAGGAAACTCTGGAAGGCAGGATGTATGAAAAATGTAGGAGGATAGTGCAGTGCTGGAACATGCGACCCAAGGCATTGTGGGATCTCTCTCTCCAGAGGATTTCAAGACAACGCAAGACAATGCCAGGGCTGGCAACTGGCAGTAGCTCAGCTTTTTGGGCTAGATGATTCCAGAGGTTTCCTCCAAACAGCATTTCTACAACTGCGTATTTTAGTGACTGAAGAGCAGCATCTGCTTAGTATCACTGTGTATTTTCTTGGAATTAATCTTGCTTACAATATGGCAATACTTTGTTCATGCTGAACATGAAAGGGCAGATCTGGTGTACCGGGGCGTGTTTGTACTCAATATAAACCTGTCACACAGAAATTGCTAATCTTAACAGGAAACAGTCATTAAAGGGAAGCATAACTATTTCATATTTCTGGAGAAGAATTTTTTGTTGCCACTCCAACTTCTTATTAGAGTAGGTAGCTACCAGCTTCACCTCTCTCCAATGGAGTTACCTCATTTTCTATGGCTTTAGCATAAAGCAGTTTGAATAATCTTATAATACATCCAATAATTTTAATCAAACCATTTTTATTGACAGATGGCATTATTATGAACACATAGTGTAACCCAAATACTTCACTGAGTTAATCTCTTCTCTAAGATAATGCATACAATTTAGAAAAGTATGCAGTCTTGATTTTAAAATTGCTGCTGTTGAAGAAACTCCCATTATTCTAAAAAACTGTTCCAAAGTTTACCTGTTCTGGGTATTGCAATTTCTAATTTGATTTTGCTTCATTTCAGCTTCCATTCACTGCCTTTTGTTATATCAAAGGTAGTGTCTTTGTAAATAATGTCTAAACAGTGCCACTTATGTTAGTTTTTAAAGAATTTATAAAAGCATGCGTTAACAATTTGTTATTGTGTCTTATGTGCTTGAAATTGTACAAACACTTTAAACACTGAATAGGAAAACCAGGTTTCTCTTCTCTTTATTGTTACAAGTAAATGAAGATCAAATAAACTAGAATGAGAAGATAAATCAATGAGAAAGTACAGTACACATATGAAAGCTCATTCCCATGAGTCTATAATGATGATAACATTGGCTGGCTCATTTTTTATTTATATCAGAGGCAATACTTAGGCATTTAGTGAAATCCAGTCAGTTGGGGATCAGAGTTTTGTCTGAACTATTTAACTCTTCTAAAAGTTTAGAAAGGGAGGATCCCAGAGTTGCTTCTTCTCTGAGTGATGAGCAGAGGTTTAACCCTCTGACTCACTTTGTCCCCAGTTTCCCATCTCTCCCTCTCCCACTCCCCCTTGTTAAGGATAGCATGTGTAAATAATAAGAAAGCCAGCAACTTGGTTCCCATTCGTGTCTGAAAGGGGCTATGGTTGGTCTTTATTATATTAACAAAGAAAATCCCATGGTGGAGAAAGTGTTATTTAGGTTAAGAAACTAATATAACCTGGCTGTAAAGAAGCTTATACTGATAATTAGAAGACTCCTAGACATTATTGCAGGGAAGATCTGGAATAGCTTTCTACTTGGAGGCATTAAGGAAAGAAAAATCTAATTAGTTATAAAATAGAGCTTGATCAATTACAAACCTATGGGGTTACATGGTGTGACTGCTAGAAATGACAGGGGACTGAACTCATTGAATTCCCTCTGCTTTGATTCTTACTGGAGTATATCAGCCCCTCTCAGCCTCTTGTTTGTAATCCACATTCCTTAATTTCTTTCTTCAGGCATCTAGTGCCAGTGCTATTGTATGTCTGAAGGTCTCCTGCCTGGCCAGAATTCCTCGTGTGGGACACTAGGTGTATCCATGATATAAGAGAGAATAAACAAGATGATGATAATTTCATGAGACATTTCAGTTCATTACATCATGTTCCTCTCTGACCCAAGACCTCCAGAGCAGTAGCTTCATTATCCTTTTTCACAGCAAAGTATGCATTTCTCCAGTATCGGTGTGTCTCTCTAGAAGTGTGTTCACCAGGTAGGTGTCAAAATGTAGGTATGTTTCTGCTCTGCCTTACCTCTTCCTCTACTAATGATATTACTGACTCAAGACTCAAGATTTTTTTCAGTGATGATTTTCCCCATACTTTTCTGAGGAAAAGGGAAGTTCCCTCTGTCTTATTGCACTGTCATGGGTACACATACCCTATTTTGGCATGTTCAGAATATGACATCCCATCACCTGCACTTCTTACCTGAGACAGCAGCGTCCTGTCTGCACCCTTACTGGCTCATGTGTCCTCTTGCAGTGGGGAGCACCTCTGAACCTCAAGGATCCCAAGGGAACCTGTGACCACGTGTCTTTTTTATAATGTCCTCCACAGGTCTTATTAAGCATGTTAAAGGCAAGAACATGCGTTTATGTGTCCAGCTGCAGACAAGTTAGGCACATACTTCACAGGATTGCCATTGTGTATGTACTTTGGGACACCTCAGAGAAGTTAAAGCTTCCAGAGCCTGACAAAACTTTTGGTAAATAAAAAGATACAAAACATCATGTGCCTCTTCTAAGTTCACGTGTTAAAATGGTAATTTGTGGAATGTTCATTAGTTTGTATTTACTTTTTCTCTCCTACCTTTTTATATGGAGTCATATTCATTAATATTCATGAAAATAAGTCTGTGTTATAAAGGAATAGCTGGCAAGAATCTTTATCCTTCATATTTTTCTAAATTTAAAGACACTTTGCATCTGAGGTATGTCAGAATAGGACAGAACAGGAATTTTGTCTTATTATATCTTAAAGTATTTTAGATTTGGATGGACACAATTACCTCAAAAAGAGCTCTGGGCATGGTACCCTTCAAATCTGCTTTGAACTGGATCAGGTAACTAGATAGAAAATGTTACCTGAATTCTGTAAAACCTTGTCTGTAGGCACTTATCATATTCTACCCCATGAAATAATGAGGCAGAGCACCACAACGGTAGAGCAGATGGATAAAATAAAATAGCAATTTCTCTTTAGCTGTTTGTGCCTTGTTTTACTGCACACTGCTTGTTTTTTTTTTTCTGTTAGCCAACTCTAATTTCCTCCTCTCAGCTTGCAGAATCCATTCATTTTAACGGGACATAAGCCACCCTAGAGCCATGAAGTTGAAGAGGTTACAGAATTTAATCAGCTTGTTTACATTATTCATCCTTTTAATTTTTAGCAGCCTACATTTTCTCCGTCATTCTCCCAGGGCTTTATGGCAGCAGCAAAGCTTTTCCAGACAGAGCTGCCAAGCCTGATCTTTCGGAAGTTCTCCCTTCACAGCTCAGGATGAATGCCACTGTGGTCTTACTGGAGGAGGCTCCAGATTAAAACAGGAACTGTTTCAAGATATAAGATCTGTAATGGAGAAAAGGGTTGAATTTGTTGTGGAATTAGGACTTCTCCTTGTTTTCTGATTGGTCTGCATGGGACATATCCCAGGCACTTTCCTCCTGCTGCTTAGAGCTCCACTTTTGTGGAGGTCTCTGCCTCCCAGGGAGGTTGTCCCCAGAGCCTGCATGCCTTTCTTATCTGTCCCACTGCAGCTCTCCTGGGCAAGCAGTGACTGTTGCCGATATGCAGAATTTACCCTGGAATCAAGGGGTCCAGGGGGTATTGTTATACCTTATTCTCCATTTGTAAGGTAGCCAACTGCCATAGCAGAGAAGTTTTTGGGAGGACAGTCACAGGAGAAAATGTACTCACAAACATAACATGCAGGGAGCTGATGGGAAAGGATAAAGAGCCCCTTCTTGGCTCCAGAAAGTATAGCAAGAAACTAAGCAAAATAAACCACGAAAGCTTTGGAGAAAGTCAGAAAAATTATTCTCTAAAGGAAGAATTTCAGTTTCTGATGCAGAGATTTGGGATTTTGCAGTGCATAGCCCACGGCTGTCAAAACCACAACTGTTTGTGAAGTAATGACCATCTGAGGAGCAACCTTGTAGAGCTTCAAGCTATAAAAGCCGCAGATGGCAGGAGTATCTTAAAGGGAAATAGCTTTAAGAATTAAGTGTTTGAAGAAATCTTGTTGAGACATACCACGCTGAAGATAAATCAATGCAATCATTCCTGGAAAGACTGGCTGACAAATTTCCCTATCGCATAGTTTGTGGGGATAGCATAAAATGTTTCCTGTCTTACTCATGCAAACATTTCTGGAAGTTTCAGTAAGACCCAGACTAAATCTCAGAAAAAGGAAACAGGATTTAGCCAAGAGTATTCTAGTGCTTATGAAAAATCCCCAAGAGTCAGAAGGAAAATTACAGTTATTTTAAGGTAGCCTAGGATATAAGAGGTAATGTTTGCTATAGACTTTTCAGAAGAATTTCAAATTTGACATAAAAGGTGTCATTCCGATTAGATTCACCAGCTGCAGAGTGCAATTTCTACAATACTGCAGTGATTTTGGCTGCATAGCTTTCCCCCCCCTATTATGAAAACAGCTTTCTAGAAGACAAAAATGACACATACAAAATATGGCATATAGTAATTGAAAAATTATGTCTCAGTCTTGCGTGCATTAGGCTGATATAACTAGACTCTCCCTTACAAACTGTTTAAGATCTTCAGTGAGAGGTGATACAGTTGCATATCACAGACAATAAATACATATACTGGGGAGAGGTTAGGTCCAGCTGCAAAACTACTCATCAGGCAGCATCATTCTTCTATGAAGTTTCTTTACCTTCCAACCAGCGGTGGATCAGAGCAACATTGAAGCTAACGGGCCAGCCACCATTTATCATGTTTAGGGAACGTGACTACCTGCGCAGATTGGAAGTGTGTTTTTACTGCTGAATGTATCATTCTTCCAGGACAAATAAAGTTCAGTTCACAGAGAGTTATCTGTTCTGCAGCCATCTGGTGCCTCTAAAATGCAAGTTGCCAAGTAGTTCCCAGCAATGAGTTGGATGCGGAGGGTGGCTGAGGGGAATGCCGGGAGGAGCTGGGCTCAGAAGAGGCAATGCGGAGAGGGAGCATCTGGTGATGGGGAACCATGACCCCAGACACTGGAAACCACACACAAGGAGACACTTGCCAGCACTTGGAGTCACATCCTTTCCAAGGAGATCGGCAATTCTCATTATGGACTTCCTTTAGGACTTCTGTAAGCACTGAGACTTTTCTTCCCGTTCACTGTTCAATCAACTTCAGAAACAGACAGTGTCTCAGGACCCCCTGGGAATGCTTGTTGGCTATCGAAGCAAAGGCACAGTATTATAAGCTGTGGGTATTGAATCCTTTCTTGGATCAGTTTTATTTTATTACTCACATATAAAATTGTGTCATACTGGTTGCTTCCCTTAAGCCACACAACAAGAATTAAAAAAAGGAAAGAAAAAAAGTGGCACGCAGCGTATGATTTTCAGAGGTAATTATTTTGGTCCAGTCAAAACCTTACCTTTTTTCCTAACATATAAGGATGAAAAAAGACAACAGATTTCCCCGTGGCATCTTTCTGTGCTTCTGCTGTAACAATTAAGTTAACATGTCACATCTGCTGTACATCCTAATGAAGGAAAACAGTAGGGTTTCTAACCCAATTCATCCAAGAGATGAGATCTGAGATACTTGTTTCTATAACCCTAGAAGCATGGATGAGGTATGTGACTGGTACTTAAAACCTAGGCCTTTGTACCTACAAGCAGTTCACAGAATTTAATTCTCTTGTTTTACTATTCTGGCATCTATAATATCTTTTGTTTCTTAGGACTGCTAAACTGGTAACAAATAAGTATCATCCAGGCAGGTGTATATACACCTAAGGCACCATCAAGAAAGGAAGTAAAAGTGGAACCAGAAATTAGTCAATAAAAAGAAAAAAAGGGTTGCCAGAACTGTTTCTGGTAAGAGATAATAGTTTGAATTTTTAGAAATTCAAACTAATAGCTTTGCCTTTTGAAAAAAAGAATCCACCCTCCATACAGTTTAAACTTAAGTGGAAAAGGAGTGTTTTAGCTCAGACTTGATTACAACTTCTAAAAGGATCATTCAACTTAATCCAGACTTCAGGAAGAACTAAAACTATGAAGCCAAATTTCTGTTACTAGCCTAAATTGTTATATGCCAAAAATGTATCTAGAAGAACTAACCTGCCTGAGGTTAAAATGTTTTCCATTATTTACAATGTTTGGTTAAATATATATTTAGGCCAATGACAAGCAAAGCAGGATGTAATTTCATTTGAAAAGAAATTACCCTAGTGTTGTAAAATGTACTGAGAAAAGTCATATTCATAAAAGGTAAATGGAAATAATGACAGACTGTTACTATCACAGTGCTAGAGAGTAAAATGGCGTTAAATAATGTGCATATTTTCTAAAGCATTCTTTTTATAATTATCAGTGGAAATATGTATACTTTGCAAATTCTAATCATGGCAATCACTGCCAGATCAGCAAAGGTTTATATATAACTTCATCTGCATAAAGCAACCGCAGTGGGCTTCATACCATCTAAAATTAATGAATTTGCAGATTGAGCCCAAACATCTGTATTTAGGTGTCTATCCTACTCTCTGGATGTGAGTAAGGTGTTACAGTGAGTTGAACTCAGTATCTAGAACTGCTTTTCATCAGCTGCAAAGCTCTTTAGAACCAGGGAGGGGGAAGGTTCCGTTGATAGAACAGGCATTTTGGGATGATAAATGTTTTCTCTGTTTAGACATTTTCAATTATTCTACACAGCTGCAGCTGGTGCTATAGAAAGTCATAGTTTGGATCTGCCAGCCCTGAGTGACGAATGCCTGTGGTGCCCCAGGACATCTCATTTGGCACTAGCTGCCAAAGTGTAGGTAACTCAATCTCACCTTCTATTTACTGTGGTTACTACAGGCTCAATTCAGCTGCCTAAATAAGGGTGGCCTAAGAATAGGCCATTTCACAGGACTCAAGGTGTCAGGAAAATCTAGTCAGGTATGGCAAATATGGGTGAGGCTTTATAGGAGACCCACACAATGATTGACACAGGCAGAAAAAATATCTTACTGAGGGCATCTTAAAAGGCACAAGGTGCTAAGTTGAATGGAGCTGTCAGTTTTCATTGATTTTAAGAGGAACACAAGTGTCTGAATCTGGAACTGAATTTCTGGCTGAGTCCTGTGTTTAAGATATTTATCTCAACTCTGTCCACAGTCAGCAGAGAGGGACACTTCCACGGTCCCTGGTCTTAGAAGTGTACTTCAGCGTGGAATGAACCTTTCTGCAGAAAAACATTATCCACTCTGAGCTGATTAGAGAGGGAACCTATATGAAAAGCTTACAGGAAAACAACAAAGGGGAGATGAGAAAAATGGCATCTATATTGCGTATTATTATTTCAGCACATCAACATTTTCCCTTTGTATTGGTTCGAGTAAGATCTACTGAGTTCAAAGGAAAATTTTTAATTTTTAATGAAAATGAGTGTAGGTCCAAAGAGACTTCAATTTACTGAACTTAAAAGGAGTTCTGTGTAATAATATGCCAGGCTGTTCTGCTTTTATAACCCACCTGTTTTAAGTGAAATACTTGGTGGGCTTGTATTAGCAATGCATTGAACTTCTGAAAAATTATTACAGGACCACATTTTGGTACCAAATCCTTTTTCCTTTACATTCTTATGCAGGCTACTTGGAAATTAAATCTGCTGGTTTCGTTCCTCTACAGTATCTTATTGTCATTTTGAGAAAATGTCTGCAGGGAGATGAAAATTCTCCTACATGAGCAAGTCTCACTCTAGAAGCTGTCCAGAGGCAGAATCCTACCTCTGTCTTTTGCTGTTGCCAAACTATAATAATCTATTTTTAAAGCAAGGATGTTTCTACCCTTTAAAGCAATTTGAGGACAGGAACTGTTTTGCTACCTTCTGTAAATTGTTGTGGAGGGTGTTGTTATTTGCTTTTTGGCTTATTTAAACAAAGACACCCAAGCTAGTTTTGTCATTGCTAATTGATCATACTTTGATTACAAACCTCCCTTGGAACTAACAACTGCAGCAGAAAAGTGAAAGGATCATCTTTGCTTCTTTTTTTTTTTCTTTTTTACACAAAAAAATCAAAGGAAAAAGCTGCTTGCTGCAGAAAATACCATCTCTGACACTCTCACTAAGATACAGATTTTTAAAAAAAATTACTCCAGCTCTCTGGTATTTGAGCAACTGGTCAGTTTAGACAGAGTATTGTGTCTTTACTTACCTAAAATACACAGTTTCTAGGTGCCAGAAGGAAAATTAAAAAATCAGCATGTATTGTACTAAATTAATTTAAATTGCTGTGCTAAATTAATTTTCCTCTGTACTCCAGATTAGGTTTCTATGGATTTACCGTAAAAATACTGAATGCTATCTGTATTTTAGTACTAGTTCAAACTCATCCTGTCTCATCTGTGAAGTATTTTGCTGTCAGGAAGATCACACACTGTTTGAGTGAAGATGTTCTCAAAACAGCAGTTCCTCAAATGATTAGCTGTGCTATGGTCATACTAGGTAAGAAGCACACGTTTGATATCAGTTACATACATTTTTAATGCTGTTTATCAGAAAGGGGTATGACATCCGTGCATAGGGTAAAACTTCAATGCTCTTTAATAAGGTCAGTGCTACAATTTACTGAGAAACTGAAATGGAGTTTCATACGGAGGGCATAATCAATATGAGAACAAGATTGTTTGCTAAAATATGAGTTCGTCAGAATAAAATGTAAAGGAACTTAGTAGAAGGATCTGGCTAAAAATAGACATCTTAGCTTTAGCTTTTAGGAAAAGGAGAATACCTGATTTTGATTCAGAGATCATTCATGAATTATCTAAAACTTCAGACCTCAAATCTCCTTTTGACCATTCAAATATGACAAAAGATTTCACTGAGATGAGACAGCAGCTGAAATAAAAACTTCGTTATCATTTACTTTCCCACAGCAATCACCTAGTGAAGAGAGAAGGTGCCCTTGCAGGCTGCACCCTGTGCCAGAAGGACAGGGCAAGCCCCCTATGTGACCATCCTCCAGGGGAGGAGTTGTGGGACCAGAACATCTCACCCTGAAGGGAAGCTGGTGAGAAGCCTTTCCACTCAGTTACAGTTTTCCTCTCTGCAACATATTTCACAGCTGAGCAAGGACTTGATAACATCTAACAGGCATCCAGATGTGGACAAAGCCAGCAGCCGTGCCTTTGTACTCAGCCATATCCCTTCCCCGCTATGAGATGTTCCTGTGTTGTTCTGTTTCAAGCTCACAGTCTGATGTTCTGAGGTGGAAACAGAAACCAAACTACCTCTGCGAGGAAAAGCCACAGTGTGCCACTTTGTCCAACCGCTGCGCACCACCCCAGCTTTTCCCCCAAAAGGGATGATTTCATTCCTCTTATAAAAATACCCTCTAAACTGGTTTTAAACTCATGCTTTTGAAAACACTGCTATTATGTAATTCTTTACATATTGCAAAATATCTGTAACTGGTTTAGAGCCCCAAACACTGCACTTTTGCCCCTGAAGGGTTGATTTCCAGCGTTTGAAGCAGTAAAGCCCCACCTCCATACCTCATGCCTTTCAGTTCTATCCCTCCGATTTTCTCTTGCCAATGCATACAAATGAAGAGCTAGGTAAACCTTTTCAGGATGCTAACGGCGAACTCCCCAGTTCCCACGACAGTGCTAGCAGGGTGCAAGGCTACGAGGAGAAAAGGAAGAAATTAGCCTGTCACTCTGGGAAAGCAATGCCTACTGACACAAGGAGCAGTCTAATCTCAGTGGCTTTTCTAAACAGTTTACATGAAAAAAAAAAACCGAACAAACAGAGGAAAGGAAGGAAGAAAAGGATTTATGTTGGAAATTGACAGGAATGGCTGTATTGGGTTTCTGCTGATGAAATCTCTCCACAGCAAAGGACTAGAAGGAATAAAGGAGGCTTTATGCCTTAGAAGGGTGAGAGAAAACAAGACATAATGATGAAGCTGCATATGTAAGCAAACTTCTTAAAACTTATGCGAATATTCAGGTATTTACACGTTATGTTTCTAGATAAGCAGCACATCAGTTTGGTTTTTTTTGTTTATTTTGGTGGATTTTTTCCTGTAGATGGCTCAGCCATTTATAAGTGTCAAAACCAGAGATTATACACTATAGTCAGAGATGATAGTAAGTCACTAAGCTGTTTTAAATGTAAATTAAAAATTATTGAAAGCAGACTGGGTTCTGGATAACTATAGCCATAGTGTGCTAGTAAGAGCAAGTTATTTTAACACAGGCCATACGAATCACATTTATATATACAATCCAAATGTTTGGTCTTTACTGTATTAGCAGTGTGCAAAACAGAATGCATTTGGGAAACCCTTGGAATAAAGGAAAACATATTTAGTACCGATAGACTGCACAGAAGAGAGATAAACTTTCAGATGACCTTTTGGACATGAGATTAATATTCAATGGGGAGATGGTAAAAACCTGGAGTTTTAAAAAATACAAATGCAAAATTCCTTACATTGTTCTGCAACCATGCACTTCAGAGATACATTAAAATGTCAATAGTGGAGCACTGGGACTTACTAGAATACTAGGTCAGTGAAGAAGTGAATCTGATTTGATGAACTAGATAACTGGTAACACACAATACCTAAGAGCATAATTCTTGAATATTATTTCCTAAAGCAGAGAGAATGAAAAAAAAAAAAAAAAAAAAAGAGGAGAAGACTTAAATGTTTCAGTCAGGAACATAATGATCCAGGGTACAACAATTAGATGTTCTGCCCTCAGGAACGGGCAGGACCTATGGTTCCACAACATGAAGTCTTTGGCAGTAATATTGGCTGCAGGTATTCCCATTGCTATCTTTTCCTGAGTTCACCTGCACATTTTCTTGAATGGGTAGACTGTGATCTCTATCAGGGAACCAATCAGTAGAGTATGATTTCTGTCAGGTTTTTAGGGTTTGATTGGGTATTTCTTTTTAGTCCATAGCAGCTGCACAAAGACTTGTGCTAGAGCATGAGGCAGGTTTTCCTCCAGCCAACATGACATTTCTCACTTCATATTATGAAATCTATTAGCCTGTACATAAAAGTTTAATATAGAAAGTTGGTGTCTTGATGAGAACAAAGACATTGTATGAAAAAAATGCATTAAAATTGGTAAAAGATAATTACCCAGTAGCATTCTAAATGTTTGAATGCCATCTTTGTCTCTTACCCTCAGCCAATCCTCTCACATCCTTAAGTATGCAATTTCAGTCAGTACTTGCTCATCCTTTAATAATCAGAGTTCTGACTGAGTTTAACCAGCCAAGTTAATTTCAAAAGGTTTTACATTCTTTGTAACTCCAAGGATTTATGTTGGAACTTCAAAAGCTAATTTTGCAATTTCAGGAAAATTTTCATGATGAAGGCATGTTCCTTGCATACCGGACATATTTCATTTGTTGGAAATGTTTTCCCTAGGCTGCTACCCTGCATAACCAAACCGACACCATGCGTCTCAGAGCTTGTTTCTGCCCAGTCTTTTGGGGGGTTTTGGACATGACAGGAATGGACCAGGAACCCATTTAGAAACACTCTTCTGGAGATCAAATTTCCTCAGTTTTAGCCAGCCATCCTAAAGACATATTTAACATGAGAAAAGTGTAACAGAAATAATTTTATAATAATTGCAAGGACTAAAATATAATTATTATGTTTAAAGACAGATGCATAGATTTAGGTAAAAACCATGCCTGTTGACTCTGGATTTTGGTAAGCTCTTTAAGGGTTTTCTACTGCTTTTTCAGCTAAAAAGCTCTTTGCTGTCATTGGGGATGCTTTTCTTCTAAACAGGAGAATTTACAGAGACAAAAGTCCTCTCATATATTTACTTTCATACAGAGTGATCCATTACTAAGAAACTCTTCCCAGCTGATGCTTCTTACGATTAATAAACTTTATCAAGATGTCAGTTTTACCACATCTTGCAACTGCTGGCTGATTATCAGAGTCTGCATATCTCTTCTGTATTGAGATAATTTAAAATCTTCTGGGTCAAAGCCAAGCAAAGGTCTTGCCTGTAAACACAGCTATTTACTGAAGATAAATAGTGTCCTGCTAATGACATAGTAGTTCTGAGTGCTACTCCCAATTTTCAGAGAGCTACTGGCTTCCTAGCAGTAAGTTGAGTACTAACTTGTCTGTATTATTTTGCAATAAACAAATGGAAGTTTATATTCTTTCCAAGACTCAATGTTTGTCAAACCTATGTATTAATGCAACTCTAAGTGTCTTTATTAATTGTTACCTTTAGGTACCCATTATCTTTGGAACTCTGTTAAGGAATAGCTTTTTCCAAGGAGTTTCATGTATGAGTTTAGAGGTACATGGAAGCGTATAGAAAAGCGCCCAATACATTTTTATAAATTATTTATTATTTATTGCAATAATTAACTCAGACAAGGGGAAGAGACAATCTACAAATGCAGAAATTATGATAAATAGGCAGTACAGAAAATAAGAGGTACTAATTCAAACCCTCTGAATCATGATGTGATGCAGATGCGAAATAAAGCAGAGGCAATGTATAGGAAGGAACAGATGGAATTCCTGCATCACAGAACGAATTGCCATAGGAAACATCTGGAAATTATCAGGAAAAAACAAACAAACAAAGACGTCCCCTTAAATCCAAGAGCTTGCCATCACAAGCCATTGAAGCTGGAAGCCAAAGAAGCTGGAAAGCAAAGGTACAGCAGGTACTGTGAAGAGAAATTAGTAAAACTAAAAAAAGAAAGGATACAACAATATTAGATAGATGCTTTTGGTGGGATATTGTGTCCTTAAGGTGAGGCTGAGTGGTGTCAAGATAACATTGCATCTCTAAGGCATATGTGAACATGGCAAAAGACTGGTGTTTGCAAGGGTTAATTAAAGATATTCTAACACATTAAAACACATGCATCAGACAAGGCAGTGCAGACTTCAAAGGGGTTGAACTGTTTGGGTTGGATACCTGGGCATCATAAGCAAACTAAATCTGTACACAGCAAACTAAATCTGTGTAGATGTGAGTGTGTCTAATACACAGCCAGTGTGGGAAAGAGCCCAGCTCCTGCCCAGGTGCTTTGCAGGGGCAGGGCGATGTGCAGGGCTGAGGAATGCCCTCCACCAGTCCTCTGCTGCTCAATGGGGCTGTGCCCTCTATGGTGCTGCTTCTACGGACACCTAGTCAAAGTCAGACACTTCACAAAGACCTGTTGTGTAAGCAAAATACCTGTTCCAGTAAGATGGGAAGAGAATACTCCGTTTTCTTAGTGACAAGTCAAAGCACTCAGTGCATGTGTTTGTCTGAAAACCTCCTCTGGAGTATCTTTGATGTGAGAAGGCTGAGAGATTCTAGGTCTAACATATAGACACATAACGTGTATATACTTTAGGTCTTTACTTATAAGTCTTTACTTATATTGGTTCTGCATCTGTGGTTCTGATAGAAAGGTTTTCTGAATGGTCCTGGAATGCACAGAAAACATGTTTTGTTTTGTTTTGTTTTCTTCATTTATAAGTTATATTATTTTGGAATTCTGGGTGGTTTTAGGATCTGTCCCTGGCTAGACCAAAGATGCTAAAGGAATATATCCAACCCAAGATATTTTACATGAGCAGAGAAAGGTAGCTTTGGGTAACATCTTTTAAAAAAAACACATTATAGTAAAGATGGGGAAAACATAGTTCTCATTTATATGGTCAAGTCAAATAAAACCAATTAGGTCTCAGTTAGCCCTTTATTTCTTTAACAAATTTATAGTTCCCGTGTGTGATATTTGTCAGTCTTATGAGAATGGCCTAACTAGCCCAAACTACCTCTGGTTTAACTTGAATTTAACTGCTTTTGTGTGCTTGTTTTTATAGAAATAAAATCTCTTCAGTGTTAGCTTATTATTTTTCTAACTTGACATTTTTATATGTGTGAACATTTCAGACCATATACTTCAGATTTCTTTTTCTAATTCAGCATTAGTAAAGTGGAATTTAGCTTTAGTGAATTGGCAAGAGTTAATCTATAAAATTCTGCTGGAGGAAAAAAAGGTTCGAGGAAAAAAAATCCAAGGTAAATATCAGAAGCAAAGAAATATGAAAAGTTTGAGATATGAACCACAGCCTGGGCCATACATTGCTCTCTTTAGCAAAATGTTGTAGTAATAGGAATGATGGCAATGACATTTTAGATTACATCAATGTTCACATGACCAGAATTCATTTCAGTTTGCTTTCCAAGTTTGTTGTGATACTCAAGGTTATACATCTGCCAGTGATGCATTACTGTATAATGAAGACAGTAAAAATGTAATGAAAAATACTATCCTGTCTTCAGTAGTCCATTGCAAGGATCTTGTGCCGGTATAGGCTTTACAACCCTGGAAGAACTGTGTTTATAAGCACCAAGAATTGAGACATGTCATACAACCATGGGAAAAGGAATACATGGTTTTGCTTTATCACCATTAGTTGTTTGGAGCAGATAGAGTAGCTATCCATAGTTAATATGGAAAGTAAATGATATATAAGCTCCTATTTGACAGAGACAGCTCTTTCACAGAAGGATAGAATAGCATATTTGGGTCTACGCTTTTACATTATTTTATTTATACACTAGTGGTTTTCTTACGTTCTTAAAAGCCTTATTGCCATAATGAGACATGGGACTGGGATTAGGCAATTTAACAACAGTATTTAAAGAACTTTCTCAAAAAACATCTTCAAAACACTCTGACCCAAGGAGAGTTTGGAGATTCGGTGTTTCCAGGTAATCCCCAGAAACCATTTTCTCCTGTTCTTATTAGGTATTCCGAACAGGGAATATCTTAGAAAGGAAGAAATGCAAAAATATTTATACAAGTTCAGTGAAGCAGTCTTGAAAATTCTGAGAACGGAAACTGCCCTAGAAATTGTTGTAAAGAGTATAAACAGGGAAAATCCTTCTCAATTTGAGTTAAAAGGTGTATGTGACACTGAGGTGCTAGCAACATCTTCACCTGTGAAATATGCAGAAGATAAGCAAATTAATAGAAAGATCTGTTTGTATTTTTTAACCTCAAAATCTATATTCATAGACTCCTTCACTGAGACAGAGTCATTGTGCCCAGATATGATCTTTCTATTTGGGAATCATCCATAAACTCTTTTGAGATTTCTGAGAGGCAAGGGAAATATGGTCCAAAAAGTAGAAAAAATTTTGCTATACTAGCCATTGAAAATGTCTGTGAATGATCTCCCATACATCTAGCTACGAGAGGTAGAGGCACATAAATTCAGAGAAAGTTTTTTTCTGTGTTACAAATTTCACAGTCAGTGTTGGAAGTTTTTCTCCGTTCTTTTATTTTTCTCCAGATTGCATTTAGTAATGCTTTAAGAAATACTATGGAATTAGAAAATAAACCCATTATCATTATCTGTTCCTTCAACTAACCATCAGTCAAAGTTCCCACACAATCCTCCCACATTTTTCTCCTGTTCCACCAGAAAGTATTGAGCTTGTTAAAACATATTTTTCCCTGCAGCATAATACTGTTAAAAATATGTCTGATTCTGTTCTTCCAGCTTGAAATTACTTTCATTCCATTTGCAGGTCATGTCGAAACAATCTTTTTCAGATGAAGATTCCTGATGCTATTTGCCATCCTTGCAGTGGAGAAAACAAACTTGTTTCCGACTAGAGAAGTCCATATTACAATACAAGAGAAATATGCATCATGATTTTTTCCCAAATTTTTCTCTTCCATCCTTATCCACAGAGTACTTTGCTGAATAGGGAATCCTGCCTTACCTCCTTTCGATTCCACTTGCATAAGTATAAATCTATCAAAAGTGAAACGTTTCTTTGCACAATAAAATAGTATGCTTATTTTTTATGCTTCTTCTTGATTATAAATGTTAGAATTATTTTCTAATCACTGAGCAGAGGCAGGTATAGAAAGTACGACTTATCACTGCCTGGTGGGCAGTGGTGGGCACTTTTATCAGACTGCTTATGGGATAATGACTGCTTACAACAAGCGTACAGCTGTAATGGGCAACATTTGCCTCTGAATAAAATGGGAGCTGGGGCGCTCTGGTGGCACACTGAGGTTCAGATCCCAATTTGAAATCAAGCAGAGAACCATTGTCCCCAGATTGTTAGAAAAGTGCATGTATGTGAAGGTTAAAAACCCCAGGGCTGCAATTACCCCTGAGTTTATTTGAGAAAGCAAGGACCTGCCTTAAGCTTCAGGTGAAGGTGCCTGGCAGCAGACCTGAGTGCACAGAGGTGTCTGCAGGACACTTCTCAGCAAGAAGGAGATAACCTGCACAACCAAACCTTTCCCAGGGGATATTTCTCACCACCTGCCTTCCTCTTGGAGGGTAGTGCTGCTGGGTACCACTCTCTCTCCAAGCACTGGAGAGTCAGAAGGCGACCCATATGGTGGCCACCATATGGCTACTGATGCCACTAGGCAGCAGAGACCCTGACAGTACACTGAGGCAGTCCTAATGCACTCAAATCTGACACAAGCTAATCTGTTGAAGAATAGTTTAAGCACTACTTTTTGCCGTATATTTCTGAAATATTTCTCTGCGACCTCCTCCGTTCAGGACTAGCATTTGTGCCTGGGTAAGCATGCTGTTCTTAGAACATATCCAGGCTTCATGCTTTCCCTTATTCCCTGCAGGGAAGCTGCTTAGAGAGGGAGTTGAGAGTTGAGAGAGTTGAGAGCTGAGCTCTCTCTTCTTAGAGAGCTGAGTAGGTGCAGAACAGCACAATATTGACTGTAAAGAACTTACTGTGTCCATTACCATGAGGAAAATGTCTTTCCTATGTCTCTGTCGTGTCTCACCATTTTAAAGGACACTCAAGTCATGCAATACCAAAAAATTCACATACACTCGATATTCACTGTTATTCTTGGGTATCTGGTTATATACAGTGATATACTCCATCTTCAGACCTTCAAGCCTTTGTAAAATTTTTAGACTTAAGTCTAAATTTAAGTTTAAATTTTTGAAGCCTTTGTGATTTTTTTTCATTACAGGCTGAAGGTTGTATTTCTGTTGCTCATGGTTTTAAAATAAAAAAAAGTATCAGCTGGTGTTTGCCCAGATGAGGGCAACATTTTAACTCTGGCAGGCCAACTGGCACCTATTTGAAATGAGAAACATCTCTGTCACTTCTCAATAGCCACCAAATAAAAAACTTAATACTTTTTTTTTTAAACCTTTGATATAGGAAAACCACATGTCTGTTCCCTTTACTAATGTGTTTGAACAGAAACTTCTTACTTGCTGTCACTCAGGAGAGGAGCTGCTGGTCAGACACAACACTATTCCTCTAATCACTTCAAGAACCATCAGAGAATGACTGTTCTCTTGTATTTAACACCCTGCTTGAGAGCAACAGCCCCTACTGAGAAGCGGGGAGCAGATCATACGCTCTAATTTCATGCCTACATAGACAATATAGTTAAATTACAAAAAGGTTTGCCTCTGACTGGTTCCTTTGCCCGCATTACAAACTGGCCAAGCATGCCTTCAGCCCAGAAGACAAATGTCCTGTGAACTAGGGGTGCACAGTGCTCAAGCTCATAAACATTGTCACTAAGCACACGCTACCTACTGGCCTTGGCAGAACCTGTATAAGGAGAGATGCCACCAGTATAAGGAGAGATGTTACAAGCAGAAGAGTATGCATATATTGACATGACAAATATGTTTTTGAAAAAAAGGCAAACTCTGAACACAAAACCACAACCATACAGGCAGATGTCTTAATTGATGTAATGGTTAAATCGAGGCAAATTTATGAGAAGTTAAGTAATGACATATTTCTTGTTGAAGAAAAAAAATAAGAGCAGTAAATGGCAAATTATTGTCAGGAATAAGACTGAAGTTCCCAGGTAAAGGTACTGAGAGGATTCCATGAAATGCAAACCTAAACAAGAATACAAACTGTCAGACCCAATTAACAGAGCCTCCTACTGCCTGTGTTTAATGTCAAAAAATTATGAGATATCCACAGGGAGACAGCTCAGAGATACTGTTACTGACCTCAGTAGGAAAGGTTAACGTGAACCACGAATCTGAATATCATCAGCGTGCTTATGATAATGAAAGCCATATGACACAATCAATGTTTCAAGGAGATTTAAATTTAATGAAAGATCTGAAATGCTCAGGACAGAGCCCTGAGGGTCACTGACACTCACAGAACTTATGATTGCAAAAATCTTCATCAGCACCTGGCATCAAAAGGGTGGTTATAAGGTGAGACCCAAATTTCTTCCCAGCCCATGTATCTTCTTGGACAACCCCTGTTGAAATGATGCCAAAGGCAGCTGCTCAGATGAACAAACCTGAAGAAAATCTGCAGAATGTCACTTAAGATCCTTGTTTCCCCACAAAAACTGGCTTAAAAACACAAATCCACCTGGTTATGTGCTAAACAAATGTTCATTTTGAGGCAACATGTGCTAAAGGATGTGTGGAAGGAAAGACCATAAAAACAATTGCAGATTTTAATGAGCTATCAGAGATGCTAAAGGCTTTGTTCCAGTCATAATAGGAGCTTCATATCAGGCTTAGAATGTGAAAAACTGGAGTCTGGTGTGAATCCAGAATGACTCACTGAAATAATAAAAATGAGATTTTTAAACATGATTTCCTTCCCTGACAGTTCAAATTCTTAAATTAGGCCCATCGCAGCATGGATAAATAATCTTTCCCCATTCGAACAATTAATTCCCTAGCTGCTGGTCCCCTTACTTGACAAAAGCATATATTATGTTTCTGGCGGAGAATAAATGTATCGACATACCAGTTCTGGTTTGAACTCTGAGGTAGACTCCCAATAGGGAGACTTAAAGTATGTTTAATTATATGTAAAGATTTACGTAATTTAAGCCATGTATTATTATGTTGCATTCCTGAATATTCAGAAGGTCAATAAACTTCTTCTTTGGTTGAGACATATTTCTATTAGTGCACTGTTCACCTCTGTCACTAAGATTTTTTAAAGGCTCTGGGGTCATTTGAAAGCTAGGCTCAGCTATACAATTTAAAATGGGGTGTAGAGGGAACATTCATTCACAGACAAGGAAATGACTAATTCGACTGACTTTAACTCAGTTCGGCAGTATCTCTCAGAGATATTATTTCCTGTCAATGACTTTTAAGGATACGGAAGTGCTGTAAGAAATTTGCTTCAGAAACACAATTTCAGTTTCTCTGAGAGGACACAGATGTCTCCAGAAATTTCAGAATTCAGCACAAAGGGTTCTTGTATATACTGTTCACTAATTAACGCCAATTCTGTTTTGGAAAATATGCCAGACAATTGCTAATTCTGTGTTTGACTTGCTGTATATATTTTGCAATGATAAACTTCATAGGTAAGATTTGTGTAGCACATTGGTATGACCGTGCATCTGTTTTCTTTGTTCTCTTGCTAATTAAGTTTTTTTTCCCCCCATAATCCAACTCAGAAAACACATGATATGTTTTTCTTACATGTGTAAAGAAGTAAGGAGTCTTCCAGGAAAAATCTTAAATGAAAAAAGAAAAAAGTTCACAGATTTTTAATGTAACCTGAAATTCCTAGAATGTTTTCAGGTACATTTCAGTGGTGACTGAACTGATAACACTTATTGGCTCATCATTACATTACTTGTTCACTGTTACAGCACATAACAAGAAAAAAGCAATTGTTGGTGCTGGTGAACTTCTAGCCTCATCCCACTCATAAAAGCCTAGTTCCCTTATTGGCAGAGCAAGTCACCTCTAGTTACATATTTTTGTCTTAGTCTTTAAGCTCTGCTCTGTCTTAAAATGGTAGCTCTAATTGCACTGGAAGTTATTTTGATTGGAAAAATATTTTTTTCAATTCTTTTTTGTGTGGAAATTCTCTTTTTTTTTTTTTTTTTTTTTTTTTTTTTTTTTAAATTCTAAAACCACAAGTTAGTCCCACAATTTGGCTTCCCTAGGAGCATACCAGCCCAACTTCAATTAGAAAGGTGGCGAGTGCTCCCCTGCTTTCCAGGATCCAGTGGATAGGGCACTTTCCTGGTGTGCCAAGATGGTCAGCTGCTCCACTGGAGGACACCAAAGGAAACCAGATCCCTCTGTTTGCTGTGTAAGTCACGTAATCACTACTCTAGTGGTCCAATGAAGGAAATTATTTCCGGCACTAAGCCCCACTTTCCCAGAACACCTACTACAGAGGTAGCTCCCCAGGCGAATACATACACTGGTTCTAGGACTGCCAGGCATGAAACTCTGGCCTGTTTTTGGCACCACAGCTCTGGCAATGGAAAAATCTGGTCTGAAAGCCTAATGTGTCCCCCTAATAGAGTCTAGAGGTCTTCAAGCCCCTAAATAAACTTGGAAAATTTGGTTTCTGGGCTTTCAGGCATTGTGGCTGCACCCATCACATCACCATGGGCACTGTGCTGAATGTCTGATGTATTGGGAGCTCCCTCATATGCACAGGCACACATGTGTGTGCATGTGCTTGCATTTATTTTATCATTTATTTATAGTCAAAAGTATCTTCAATATAACTACATTATTAACCTCTTCTTTATACATTATGTATAGACAGAAGAGCATAGACAAGACTATAAGCAATACTTCAACAGGTTAGCTTGAGTCCATTTCTCTGTAAGCATGCATAAAATATGTGATGGTGTGCTATAAAGAGTTGGGAATTTTTATGGAAAAGGGTTTGTCAGATGTTCTGAATAGAGACTGAGCAAACTATGCAGAAGACGTAAAGCTAGCAGAGGCAGCCAACAGGCACCCATCTGCCAAACTGACCTCCTTTTGAAGGACGTTGCTGCTTGTCAGGGGCTTGGAGGAACAGCTGTACATGTTTGCTCCTTGGTCGCTCGCTATTTTCCCATGTGCACCAGCAATAAGGTCAGGGGAGACATGGCAAATGTCAGTTATGGCTACATGGTTCTCATGGCAAGCATGAAAAGTTTGGGGGCCCACATGCACATGATTTTCTCCTCAATTCTGTCAATGAGGGGGAAGAGCTTCAGGAGAAGTGGACAGATTCTGCAGCTCAATGTCTGGTCATTTTGTGTTGATAGGGATTGTCTAGAAGAGATAAAATCCAGGTGACCAAACAGCAACATGATTTTTGCCAACAGGCTGGCTAACAGGAGGAGAAGACCTTTAAAGTAGGAACAATGAGGGATGGAATTGATGATCCATAGTCAAGAGAGGAAATGGTAGACTGGGTTGGTAAGTAAAAGATGCAGGGTGATGTGTGAGAGACAAGAGAGATTCCTTAATCAATAAATTGGGGCCAACAGGCCCAGCTCAAGTGTATACATGCAGATAAGGAAGTGCCAGAGGACAGCAAAAAATATATGAACTAGATAAATGAAAGGTGAGGTGGATTGAAAACTGGCTGAATTGCCAGACTCAAATGGTTGTGACCAGCACCACAAAGCCCAGCTGGAGGCTGGTCACAGCAGATCAGTGTAATTACTGTACTGTTTAGTGTTGTAATTAATGGCCTGCACGTTGGGACAGAGTGCACTCTCAGCAAGTTTGCAGGTAATACAAAATGAGGACAAGTAGCTGATGGTTGTGCTGCCATCCAGAGTGACCTTCACAGGCTGGAGAAATGAGCAGAGAATTACCACTTGAAGCTCAGCAAAGACAAATGCAAAGTCCTGTATTTGTTATTCCTGGGCACAAATAACACAAGGCACATGGGGACCAAGTGGCTGGGAAGCAGCTTGGTAGAAGAGGGCCTGGGAGGTTGAGTGGACATCAAGCCAACCCTGAGCCAGTGTGCCTAAGAAGACCAACAGCACCCTGGGCTACTTTAGGCAAAGTGTCATTACCAGGTCAAGGGACGTGATCCCCTATTTATACTCAGCCCTGGTGAGACAGCTCTGAAGTGCTGGGTCCAGTTCTGGGCTCCACAGCACATGAGAGACATAGAGATACCGGAATGAGTCCAGCGAAGGGCCACAAAGGTGATTAAGGAACTGGAGCACCTTCCACCCAAGGAGAGGTTGAGACAGTTGGGACTATTCAGCGTGGAGATGGGAAAGCTCAGAGAGATATTGTCTATGTATATGAATACCCAGTGGGGAGAGTAAAGAAGAAGGAGCCAGAATCTGCTTGGTGCTGTCCAGTGACAGGACAAGAGCCAATGAGCACAAACTGAAAGACGGGAGATTCTTTTTAAACATAAGAAAAAAATTTCTTCTTCTGAAGGTGACTGGACACTGGCACAGTTTGCCCAGAAAGACTGTGGAGGCTTTGTCTATGGAGATATTTAAAACCTGACTGGAAATGGTGCTGGGCAACTTGTTCTAGCTGGCCCTGCTCTGAGCAAAATGGTTGGATGAGATGATCTCCAGACGCCCCTTCCAAACTCCATTACTCTGTGGAATGCCCATTTAAGTCAAAGATACTAATTTTTTTAGAAATGTGGTTATTCAGAAAATGCTTTTAGTATAGCCTTATGCCACATACTATTAATTTTGCCCTTTTAACATACCTGTGTGTGCTGATGTATGCGTGATTTTTAAAATACATTAATGGAAGCACCCATAAGACAAAGGGAAAGACCGATATGCTCATAACTAATGCAAACACACATATTTCATTAGACATTCTATTAGCTCATTTCTTGTTCTGAGCTTGTAGACTGCCTAAGACAATGCCTTGTTTGGTGTCTCCACGTCCAGTGATAAATACTAATATGTGTTAGCTATAATGGAGGGTTAGACAACAACAAATACCTACAAATTACCTGTGGTTTTCAGACAAAATACACTTCGGTACACTATTGAAGCAGACTTTTTTTGCTAAAATTGAGAGGAATATTAAACAGTGCATCTTTGCATATTAAATGTTTTCATGACACCACTCTTGTTGAGTCAGTGAGAGTTTCTGCTTAATACCCCACGCAGAAGTGAGGAAAAAAATTATGTTCTCAAACAATTTTTAGAGAATACCAAGCAATCCAATCTCACTTGGCAGGGATTTTTCCACCAGCTAAGAAAGTATCCATTTTTAGGTCAGCAATGAATGACTTGTTTGCAGTAGGGGGCTTTTAATATTTCAGTTGAGTTCACCAGGCAGTGTGCTACTACAGTCTTTGACAATTACCAGAAGGAATGCAGAAACCATCAAAGCGTCTGTTTTCCAGCACTTGCACATGTGAAGGCTTTTTAAAAAACACAGGTACCGGGAGCCCTGAACACTTACTGAGGTACCAATGAGAGGGAAGCAGAGAGCAAGGTTTTCTCTCCTATTTGTATCACGTTACCATTACTATTTATTTGTGATTTCACCTCTTTTATAGTGTTTTCAATTATGCTCCTCTTCCAGTTCTTTTTATTCTCTTGTCTTATGCTACAAACCCTATTTTATTTTTTGTTTCTCCCCTTCTTTCCATAGTGTCAACCTGCTTTTAAACTAGGAACCTGAAAAAATTCTGATTTTTGTCTGAATCCACTTTGGCCCTAATACAACCTCTGTAGCTTTTTGACCATGATTTTGAAGCCCCCATGTGACATCCCTTACCCCCTCGCCTACTGTGAAAGGCATACGGAACACCACAGTAAAAAAAAAGTGCTGTAAGACTATTTGGGGAAGAAAAAAAGAAGTGAGGACTTCAAGACTTCATGGAAAAGGGAGTTCTATGAATTTATGGGAAAAAAGACACCAGAAAGATGAGGAAAAAATGTCTGTAGGGAGCAGGGGTGCCTGTGGGGACACATTTTGAGGAGGAAGAGAGATGTGAGTAGAGTGGGAACTAACAAAAAGAATTATTCCCACCTGCCTTTCATCTGGTACTGAAAAAAGGTCTCCATGATATACTCTTAGGTGTGTTGTCAGATGAAAAGTGACTCAGAATTAGAAGGGAAAATGATGAGAGATTTACAACACAGTTATTAGAAATCCCAACCGAAGCTGCAAGGAGCCATAGGGTAACAATGAAAGGTGGCCATTGCTGACAGTAGCTAGATTTAGATTTGATACCCTGTAGAGAGAAATGCCTCTTGGTCCTGAGGGCAAGGTAGATTTTTTACTTCTTTCTGCCCTGAGGTGTATCTCACTGGAAGAATGCATGGTTGTTTCACAGTCGTTTCAATCAAGGTCTTGAGCTCACTGAGAATGTCCTTTCAAAACAGTAAGGTGCAAAAGATCAAGGAAATCTTAACAAAGCTTTGGAGCTAAATGGGTAGTTTTAATTCCTCATTATGTCAATAATTTGCTCTGTAATTACAGCTGATACAGTAATAAAGATAGATGATAGTCAGCTAAAATTATCTAGAAGGATAATTGTCTCCTTAAATCACACAAAGACAACTATATGCATATAGCAAAATCCTGCCGTGTTCTTTAACAGTCCTGTCATTTGTGCTGATTTCCCAACAACGTGCCAGCCTAATTTGGTGTAGGTTTGATCTTAGGTATGTGTATAAAAATGATTGATCCAGACTCTGGTCATTCATGCTGAGTATGAGTTTGTTTTATGATGCTTTCTGTAGGACATCCAGGGAAACTGAGCAGAGACCGGCTCTTTTCTGTTTCAGGATTAGCACTCCTGGTCCAAGCTAACCACAGGAACAGGCACAGGTTTACCCAGAGGCTGCTGGAAGGGCTTTCCTCCCTCCCAGCAGCACCTGTCTCTCAGTCAGCTTTGTGTGGTCCTGGGAAATACAGGTTCCCAGCCCGATTCTTCAACCAGCTCTTTAACCTCACATGCTGGCTGCAAGACCCCAAGCAGGGCCACACAAATCTTGCCACTCTTAGTATGCCTTGTGATAATCCACCACAAAATGGAGAGATGTAAGTTCCTTGGGTCTATTTCTTTTCCCAAACATGTCCAGAACTTTTACTGGGAACATCAATGCCTTTCTATGCACATTCAGTGGCTGGTTTCTCAGTTAAGGGGCTAGCTAAATAATTTTTCCCATTTAGAAAAGCAGATTTTTGGCAAAATTGCAGTGACTAGGGACACATCATGTAGAAGCTGAGGAACTGTGGACTGCAGGAAGCTCTATAAATGACTCTTTGTGTAAAGGCTGCTTCTCTGTGTGTGTGTATCTGTCTGTCTGCCTGTCTGTCTGTCTATCTATCTATCTATCTATATCTGCTTGTATCTATTATTTGTATTTTCATTTCTGCTTAAGTATACTGTGATTGGCAATCAGTAAATACAAGTCACAGCTGACACTCAATGACCAAACACCTTTGAATTCAACCCGAGAGCAAGCTGTTGCAAAAAACTCTCATCTTACTTTGCAGAAGAAATAAACTAAATGCGACAGGAACTCACAGGGGCAGAAAACTTTCAGTTGGTCTGGTTGGTATTAACCACCTCACTACCCCAGCATAATGAAACTCCATCAAACACAATGAAATTCTAGAAGCCCAAAGGATTATGTGAGCTGCCTCCTACAAAGCAGATTTGTACTCTCCCTGACTGGTGAAAGCCAGTGGAAAAACTACTGTCTGCTGCTAATGGAAATTATCAACACCGTCTTCAAAGAAGCTAGCTTGTCAAGCTCCCTGAAAACAGCCATAGTTTCAAAAAGAATAAGGAAGTTAGAAAAACCACATCACCCATTTCCCTATCTCCAGCCTGGGAAAATTTCTGAGAGGCAGAGAATGAAAAGTGTGTGACATCTGCCACCGTGTTTTGTAGCTGGGTTGAACCGGTCCTCAAGGTACTATAATATTACTTAGGACAATGAATACCAAACACATCCTAAAGCTCCTATTGTTTGGGTCCCTGCAGCTCCAGAATTTCAGAGCATGAGTTACAGAGTCCCCATACCTGGAGTAATTGACATTACCATGGCTTTAATTATTCCCCCTTAATAACAGTCAGTGTCTTATAGTAGACAACAGTCTTTCTAGCCCAAATGTTCTTTTTTTTTCATCTTTTCGAAACATAAAGATAATATTTGGGATTGTGACAGAATGTTATGTGATGTCAGGCCCAAGGAAAGCTGATGATGCACAGCCAGCCACATCATAAGATTGCTTTTATCTAAAGGACAAATCATCATCAAGAGAAAAAGCCACTGACTCAGACTATCTACACCAGACTTAAATAATAATACCTGGAAGAAAAGACTGAACTAGCTGAAATACTGTACTCCATTTCCATATTTTCCTCTAGTAACAAGACTGGATAGAAATGTATGCATTTGATATTTGATGCTAGCAATGAAAAATGCCTTATTTTAATCACCGGCAGTGAAATTCATCTCATCTAGTTTAAGGTGACTCGAAATAAAGTTGTGAACTTCGCTAATCATATAGCTTCCTGTATTATTTGGAAGTTTACAGACATTCATGAAAGGTGATTCTTCCCACTTGGGTATTCAGTAGAGGGTGCAATAATCACTCTTTAGAGGTGTCTGTCCTTCTCCCTCGGCTAAAGGAGGAAGTGAAATGCTAGTTTAGGCTAAATGATTAACATTTAATTTGTAGGGAAGATTAATCCCAGTTCATGTTAAAACTTCCCTGGCTACAACATGCTTAATGCCTTCATGTGAATTCTGTAGCATACTTTACTGTTGCCTACTGGTGGAAACAAAGCATGCTTTAAGCTCTCTCACACAGAGGCAGACTTCTGCCTTGTGCTAAGCTGTCGGAGCCACATTAACCTTCTACCTCAACTTTCTCCTGGGTTCTAGTTTCTGGTCATGGCTGGTTTGAAACCTGGATTTTTCTTTTCAGTGGTTACAATGAACTGGGTCTTACAGAAATGCAGAGATATCCCAGGCAAGTTACTAAGAGCCATGAGACTTTTTTTGTTTGCTGGGGTACTGTTACTTAGGGTGAGAAAGGGAGAAGGATGGTGACTTTCCATCTGTTTTCAGGGCACAAGACTGAACCAAACATTTAAGACATGACTTATCTTGCAGAACTAAAAATGATGCTAGATAGAGATGGGATTTTAAAAATGATGAACCATTTAGATGCCTGATGAAGAACATCATATGAGAATGGGTGTAAATCTCTCTACCTTCAGTCTCTGCCTTTTTTCCCTCCCACTCTTCCCTTTCATTTTCAGCTCACAGATAATTCTCAGTGTATTTTAATAACATTTTTTTGCCTCCCAAATTCTGCCTTCAGTAAGAATCCACTTTGATGATGATGATAATCACATGAATTTTTCAATAGTGGTGCATTAAATTGCAATTGTGTAGTACCAAGTTTGGATCACAATTCTTCCTGACTTTTTGTGTAAATCTGGTGCTTCCTACTGTTATTGTGCAGCACTCAGAGAAGTCAATCATTGACCCTTCCTAGGAGAGAGTCATATAACACAGCTTCAGGTTTCTGCTGCTGACTTTTATAACAGCAGTAACGTAAGAATTTATTGCTGACCTGATATGCGGGAACAAAATCTTGCCACTTAATAAAGCTATTAAACGCTCTGGATTTTTCCCACATAAGAGATCAAACTTACAGTATTACACAAATTTCCCTGGCACTACTACTCAGTATTTAATGCCATTGTACAGATTCATATGGTTTGTCCATAGATTTTAGTATCCTGGAAGATACTGTGTCTGGAAAGTGTTTTTATTGCAATTCAATACATCCTAGATATTACCATCAAAGATTAAACATCACTCTATCAACACTGCTTGTTAGGGAATGACACCTGGTATATTACAGCAAAGGTTATTATATTTCCCTTTCACAGTAGAAGTTTTTAAGTCTTAACAATGGACTGGCTTTTATAGCCATTAAAGCTGAGAATATGACAAGAAGAGAGGTGCTCCTCTGTTTGTTGAACTATCTGATGATTTAAACAGTAGGAGGAAAGGATAATTTTTCTCCCAAAAGTTTCTTTTTATTTTTTTTTCAAACAATCATATATATAATGCCAAATCCTAAAAACATTGTTTTTCTAAGAAATTTTCTACCTCCATTGTTTCAGCGATGTTTATTTCTCAAAAAAGGGAGCTTTTAAATTTGTTTAAATCTTGATTTGTGTTTTTTTGGATGCAGTTGAAACCAGATTAATTAAAAGTAGAATTAAGGTAAGATTATTTTTTAAAATAACCCCCATAATTCTGTTACATTAATCAATGGAACAATTTCAATATAAAAAGTCTCCTTCTACTGAAACCTTTAAATCCACCTTGAATGCACACTCGAGAGTGTTCCCACTCAAAATGGAAATTACCAGTGTAAATCACTGAATGAAACTGAGTTTTAATGTCAAGGTTGATCCAACCCTGGGGCTGACACCACTGTGAGTCTGGCTCAATGCTTCTCCTGCAGAAGTGCTGCCAGGGGTCCCTGAGCCCATGCCTGCACTAAAGCCATGTGAGAAAAGAAAAATGAAAAGAAAGACCTGAGTGAGTTTGAACTGGTTATTGCAGGACTTCAGAGGGAGATGTTGATGTGAAGGCTGTAAAAGTGGGTGGCGGTGGGAAGTAGAGAGGCAGATGATGGCAACTCAGCAAGATAAATGTTCACCCATGCCATGAGGGATGGCACTTCTCTGCCTGACTGATGGCTACGGAGCCAGCAGAGCTCCCAGTCAGTGGTGAGCACATTAGTTCTTATTAGCCAAAAAATACAGTCTGTCTACTCACAAACTGTGTATATTCCTTCTTCAAGTCTTTGCATAGGCTGAAGGACGCCCGGGTCCTCTGTTACAACCATGCCAATATGCTCCAAGGGAGCTGGGTCCATAGCCAGCACCCCACGGCATGTCATGTCCCTGGCTGGAAGCTTTCTCCTGGTCTCCCAAGCCAGCCCACAGGTTGTCCTGGTGTGCTCACAGGCAGTGCCCAGTGTTCTCTGAAGACCTTGTTCCTGCTCCCTCTCATTGCCACACTCACAGTGGGCTTGTGTGCGAGGGGTGGACTCCCAGCCCAGGGGCTGGCCTCCAAGGTCACCCTCCACAGAAAACAGAGAAGTCTTCCTCTCTGGACCTAAAATTAGCAGTCCAGCTATCTACATGCCTATCTTCAGAAAACTTTCATTTATTTAGGCAGAATATTAAAGTTAGGTAAGATATAGTGTGAATATATACACATTTATTTACTGAATCTATGCCCTGATTTACAAGTAGACTGGGCTAAAACTATTCCTCAAATGGCTTAAGACCTTCATCAAGGTCCTGCAAGCACCTTCTCCTCCAACTAGACATAATTCATCCTTGACACTTCCTCTGGAAGCTGAAGCTGAGGCTTGCTACAGAACACTTCACAGCATACTGAAGTGCTAACCTCAGGAAGGTTGGTGGCACCTGTCCTGGACAAAAAAGAAGAAGAAGTGAAGCCTTGTGTAATTTAAACAGGTTCACAAAGAAAATAATGACATTCTTAATAACTGGAACACATTTAAGATTGCTTGCCATGTCATAGGTGTTCATTGATTAGGAACCACAACATATACATGCTTTGTCACTTTTTAATATTAAATTGAAATTGATTCAGAAACAAACATTGAATATTTTTATATTTTTTGAACTTTTTGAATGCATTTTTTTTTAACCTTTTGTTTTCCCTTTTTTATTTTCTTTTTTTTCTTTTCTTTTTTTTAAGACCAAAAAAGACATCTCCAAAACAGGTTGGAAGTTGGATTAAATTCACTGATATAACTCTGGAAAAAATGTAAGGCTACAAATCTGTGGCTTTTTTAAAAGAAACATATTTGGGAAAAAGTTGTTAAATCTTGTTGCCAGGACACTTTAAAAATGTTTTTGTTTCAAATCCATTTTATGAAGACTCAGCTTGTATTTCACTTGTGTAAATGGATGAGATGTTAATTGGTCAAAGGAGGGATAAACACATGGAGAGACAAGACCCACAGTCTGGGAATGCCATTTGTAAGCCTGCCTCAGCTGGAAAGTACATGGCTCTGCTGGCACGGGAGTTATGTCACAGCAAATCAATTCACTGTTCCACTTTGCCTCCCAATGTTATATGTTAACTTGGGAAAGTCCAATGTTAACATGGCTCTACAGCTTCCAGACCACAGCTGGGTTGTGTATGGCCAGCTTAAAAACTAGGCCTTTGCCAAAGTGGACAGGCCTAAAAGAGGTCCTTGCCATAGAGATGGCCTGCTAATGCTGAGGGCAACATGCTGCCATCATTGATTTTGATCCCCACACGTGTATGCCACGTGGGAGACAAGCCCCGAACTGTGAGGACCAACAGAATGCACAGAGGCCAGCAGGAGCCTGGGGCTGGGACTGACACCCCGTCAGTGGTACTGCTGCAGAGCCAAGGGTGCTGCTGCAGAAGATGAGTCTCTCTTCCCTGGGGTCCTCCGAGCTGTAAGCAGACAGGATGGCCAGACAGACAGGGGTCTGGCAACTGCATCCTGAGCTCATACCTAGCCACCATTAGGGGTGCAGGAAGGAAAATTTTCTTTTCTCTGGCAGAAAGCCTGGTCCCTCAGTCGATGCAAATCCATCTACTCCTCTGCAACATGTGAGGAGGAAAGCAGTGTGGAGACAGCACCAAACCTCTGTGCATCTCCAGCCATTGTAGTAAGTGTCCTTCTGGGAGCAGAGACGTCTAGCCTTAAATGAATAAATCACAAAACATAGACGAAGGAATTTGTGCCTTCTGCTGTATACTTTGAGAATGATAAAGGGTGCCTGTTAGCTTATTCTGTGCAATTTAAATTGACCCTTTTCTTTTCCTTATGCATATTCTTTTCTGATTCTAAGATTCCCCATTTGCATCACAGTACTATCCTGATTCCCAGTGGTATGAGATTTTTTTTCATATGTTCTCTTTTCTTCCTAGATTAGGCTAGTGATTTATTGTATCCACTAAGGATTTTGCTAAACTCAAATCAGTATGTGAATCCCCTTTGTTCGCTTCCTGACTTTTTTCAAAACTTGAGAGAACACCAGTAATTCAAATGGAAGTAGCAGTGCTGGGAATGGTTTCTGGCTCACTGTAATTACTGTCGCAAAGGCAGTTAAATAGAGCTACTGATAAGTCTGTTATGATGAGGACAGAGCAAAGGGAAAAGATTCTCCTCCTCCTCCTTCCCATTGTACATAAAAATAACTGTATCTGAAAAGGGCAGGAAATACAAAAGAAAAGGTCATTTGTTTCTTTTTTTTTTTTTTTTCCTTTTAGCCTGAGCCTCAAGACGATGTGCCCAAGAGGGCTTACCAAAACAGGGGATCAAAGTTCAGCAGTAACATAAAACTGAATGAGCAGAGATTCCATTAGGGATTAAAATGACAAAATTAAGGTCAATTAATTTAGGTCAACCGAGGAATGACCCAGTTGTTAACTATGGGCCATTTTATGGGTCTAGAGTACCTTGCCTGCTGCTCTGGAGAAGGGATGCTTCCTATAGATCCTGTGGCACATCTTCTAGCCACTGTAGATACCTCCCATGCCCTAGGGTTTCTCAAATGGCACTAGATGCCTATGTTTAGGCACTAGTGACTTACATTTAGGTCTCTTAGGTTTCAACCAAACATCTCACAGAATATCTGTTTCCTCTCTCATCTGCTCTGAAATTACTTTTTTTGGGGTGTGTTTTATACTGCATATAAAGCTGGAGAAAGCATTTAGTAGTTTTCGGGGAAAGAATCATCTTAGATTTTTTTTTGACTTAGAGTAACAGTCATCATTGTCAACACTTTATGTGCCTGCTCATGTAAAATAAATTGGTAAGCACCTAGGAAATACTTTCAAAATGAGCAAAATGAATAGGAGATAGCGTGCATTTGTCAAGAACAAATATATCTGACAAATCTCATTTCCTTCTACAGTAGGGTAACCAGACCTGTGAAGAGACAAGAGGCAGTACTTGTCACGTAGCTAGTACAGTGAAGTTTCTGGCACTGTCTCCTGTGACAATCTTAGAAACAAACAAGGGAAATGTTATCAGACTGAAAATACCACAAATAGGTATAAGAGTCCTTAGAAAAACTCTGCTCAGAGAGTAGCTGCCACTAAGTTAATTGTCACAGTAGTGGCACTGATGGGTCTTCCCATCAGAGGAAGGGAGGGTCTGTCTCGGGCTGAACACTTCTTGGTTAGCTCCCAGAAACCCCAAAGACCAGAGGAGATATATATATATATATATTGTATTTGTAGCTGACACAAAGCCAGGCTGTAAATTCATTGCAGCATGGGACTAAAAACAAACATGATCCTGACAAGATGGGATTAGAGAGAATGAGACATGCTTCTGACAAGGTGAAGACAGACTGGAGGTAGCTCTCCTGAAGAGTCCACAGGGATTGCAATCACTGTGATGGGTATGTTATTTAACATTGCCATGGTGTCACGAGAGAGGCAAACACACTATATTGGGTTCTGAAGACTTGAAAGATGATAAACTTCTGCTCCAAACAGCTGCTAAAGTCTTGCATTGAATTTTGTATCCAGTTTTGGCCACTGCCTTTATTGTAAAAGCAATATAGATCAATTGAAAGAATCCACAAGGAAGCAATACAAATGGTGACAAATCTTGAAAAACATGATTTATGGGGAAAGACTAAATCAACTAGGGACTTTAAACCTCAAACAAGAGAAAAAACACATAGGATATGTGGTGTCAATCTTCAAGCACAGCAAGCAAAACATTGCCTAACTGCTCTATTTGGATGCTTTTGGCTCTTGGTGTCAGAATTAGTGTCAGTTAAACTCATTCAGTAGGTCCATGTATGCTCCAGTTAAACCTCGTTATTGGTGTTGATATGCCACAACACCATAATAGGGTCAACAGACACTCTGAGAAAGGCACTTGGTTATGGCCCAGCCCTGCTTGGGAGAGTTGATGGGACACCAGCACAGGACGTGACAGTTGCAGGCAAACTGAATTCACCAAGAGTTTCCCTTGACTAAAGTGATTATAAAGCACAGTAATTCAAGGAATGATTAACTATGTATCATGTCGTGCTTCTGCCAGGAGAAAAGGGTAGAGTTTATAAATCTTGCATAGTAATTGGTTTATGTACTTTTTTTTTTTTTCATTTTGCAGTAATAAAAGGTGACTGACTATTCGGTAATAAAAGGTGTGATTCTCCTAGCACGAGCTCGATGAGAAGTTTTGAGCAAGTTCAGATAGGGCATCTCTGAGGCAAGGCTGCTGGAATGTGATGGAAAACTGTCTTTCAGCCAAAAGTGAAATTAAACATTTTTAATACTACTGGTTGGAATTTGTGACTCAGAGATAATCCCAAAACTATGTTGATTCAGAGACAAGGAAAAAAGTCCTCTGATCTTCATTTTACTCATATTGCCCCCAGCTCACTAATGCCAGTAAAAACCCTCTTTGTTCTCTCCCTTACCTGTACAACTCTCAAATTTAGTTTTGCTGTTATTACCTTTGACTTCAATAGTTCTACAACACCAAATAATCCTGCCCCAGAACCATTTCAGTTTCTGTGAAAATATGGAGAGGAGAAAGTTTCCATGAGTATGGAAGAGTGGCTTGGTTTCAGGGAGACACATTGGTCTAATATGAGAGTGTGAGCCTGGGAGCCCTTCCCCTTGCTATGAAGGCTGCTAACCTTGGTCATAAAAAGTCAAGCAAATTCACTGATGTTTCTCTTCCCTACAGCTTTCACTGTTTTGCTCTAGGCTGTCATTGGGATAAATTTCTGGAAAGGTGCCTCCAGCTTCATATGCTGTGATTTCTCTTCAATGGGAATTCCTTAGTGAGACAGTGATTCATGAACAATTTACTAGTCTGTTGACAATTATCTTAAATTGAGATTAGATAAGGCTTAACTACCACTTTCACTTTTGTTAAGCTCAATTTTGCCCAAACCGAAATCATTACTGAAAGTCACAGGTTTACTTTAGCAGAAATTAAGAGGTAGAGTTAACATTCTTTATTACAAAAATGAAGACACATTCATACAATCCAACACTTGCTAATTAATTGTTACTTCTTTTCATATCCACAATTTCCTTAGCCTGATAAAAGAAAGTCACTGACAGATGGCCAAAGCACCATCTTTTATAACCCAAATCATCTAGATTACACATTCATTTATATATAACCCACAATACACCTGCAGTATCTTATTCCAATAACTAAACATCAGTTCATTCATTTACATTTACATAAATTCCATATTTTAACACCATTCAGAGCACAGTAACCTTACAAAAATTTCATCAAAATCCTTTTGGATTACAGTGATTGTAGTTACATTTCATTAACATCCTTGATAGTGAGGTCTCACCAATGCCTTGGCAAAACTTCCTCATCATCCAACATCAAACATCCTTACCACCCCTCAGACACATTCCATTCCAGCAACTCATCACAAAACGATCCACCATTGCTTTTAACCACTTCATCAGTGCCTGCTTCTGCATAAAAGACAAACCTGCCCTGCTTCTGTCACATCAAACCACCAAGCTCCCAAACCTAGTGGCCTTATAGGGAGACAGTACTCACCTAGTTG
This sequence comes from Gallinago undulata, assembly GCA_026546715.1. Classification (NCBI taxonomy): domain Eukaryota; kingdom Metazoa; phylum Chordata; class Aves; order Charadriiformes; family Scolopacidae; genus Gallinago; species Gallinago undulata. The sequence goes on along the minus strand of JAOTQQ010000001.1, from coordinate 130,369,658 downwards.
CATTATTTACCAAAAAACTTGGTAAGGTCAACTAGTGCCGGAAAAAAAGTGTCTCCGCATTCTCACTGTGCTATTGGAAGGGCCCAGGGTTTATAAGGAGATAGGATTAAGCCCACACTTGTACAGATTGGGAAATACTTTCTTGCTTTAATAGATACTCATCAGATACTCAGATACTCATCTGCCTTGCTTTCACATGAATCAGGATTGTAAGCTGAGTTTTAGGCAGCAGAGAGGAAGGAACATTTGGTTCAAATGGTGAAAAACAACAAACATAGTGAAGCAAGTCGCCCCAACCAGTGAAAATAAGTTACAGTTTAAAAGCTGTATTATTATTGATATTAATAATCATTGATTACAAAGCACAAAGGTAAGGAGAAAGACTGTCATTTTACAAATATTTTCATGCTCTATTGTTTCCTGCTGTTGGATATTTCAAAACTTGTTTTTCTTTCTAATGAGTAGAAAAGAAAAAAAAAATGTCCCTAGTTCCTTCTTGCTTCAGTTGTATTTCAGTTCCTTTGTTTTCTTCTGCTGCTTTCAACTGAGACCCCTTAGCAGGGTGCAGTTTCACACGTTATTCCCATACTCTTTGCAAATAGAAATCCTCAGATTGGTCCCTCCAAAACACACCAAACTATCTCAGTCCTGTCCATATTCCACTTTTCACTGTGACTTGAACCACATTAAATCCCTCCTTGCCAAGCCTTTTCCAAAACAGTTTTCTAGTTTGGGTGAGTTTCTGTCGGTTTTCCTTAGTTATCCTTCCTGGGGCGTTAATACTTTTCCCATCAGAAAGTGCTTCCTGCAGAAACTCACCTTTTATTTGAGTAATTCTTTTTCTATCGGCCTGAAGAGCAGCAACAATCTTCACCATAACATTTCTCCAGCCTGAGTAATTTCCTTCCCTTTTACAAAGAACAAGCAGTTAACAATACTTTGTATGTGAAGGGTTTTTTCAACTGTGCACTCTATTAACCTGAAGAATGAATCATACCTCACCACAGAATCATTAGATAAAATACTCACGCTATTTAGAAATAGATAAAAAGAAACCTCTGAAAGTAACCTATACAGTGCAGAGAGGTGAGTCTAAGATAAAACCCTGAAAGAGGGATATTTGCATCCATCCACTGAATATTTTTCTCTCCCCATTAAGATTTTCTGGATGGTAGCCATCCAAAACAATCTGCCATGAATATCAAAAAGACTCTCAGTTATCCTTCAGAGAACCAGCCCTATTTCCTTTGCAGAAGATGCAAATAAATTACATGGTAAAATAAGTACTTTTGACCTCAGCGTGTGACCTACACACTAAAGACCCAGCCATTCTCAGCTATCACTTATACATTTCTTTTAACTTATAATTGCTGGCTACTTTTCTATTAGAAAAGAATTATGCTGTGGAGCTCTTGATTCCATAAACAAAACCTGTTTGGCACAGGCACTATGAGTTTAATACTTGTACTCAGTCTGTCATACCTACATAGGCTTACTGTTTGTGAGGAATGAATGATGCAGCCATCTTCTTATTCTACATTTGACACAATCTTACAGTTCCATGTTGAATTCAGGAAATGGCAAAGGAGACTTGATTGTGACATCTATTAAAACAAACTTTAAGAATATTGACAGAACAATGCTAACTATTAATAGATAGCATTTTGCAGCATTGGATAACCTATGCAGTTTGGAGTCTAAAATACTTGTGCACTTGATCAATGCAATAGAATGAATACAAGCACATACCATATCCAAGATGGTTTGTTGTTCTGTCAGATGCATTTTTATTTACTGACTTTGCCTGGATGGCCATTTTCCTGAAGCACTATTATAAATAACTTGCTTTGAAAAAGCAAGGACTCGGTGGCTAGAACAGTCTTTGTTTAGGGGAGATGTCTACAATTAATATCGCTTTGACTTACGATGTTTTACCTTGTCCATATTTAAGAGGCAAAATCTGGGCTTCATTGTGGCCAATTAAAAATTGCCTGCTTACTTCAGCACAGCAAGGATTTCAAGTGAGAAGCTGTCTGCAAATTTCTGTATTCTACCAAAAGAAACAGATTTATTCTCTAATACCACAATAAAAATGTCAATATCCCATTTGATAAATATATAGAGTCATAGTCACTTGATCTGCCTTTAGGTATCTAAAAGGCAGACATCAAATACGTCTTAGCTGCCTGTGATTCCTCATATGACCAATGGTGAAATGTCCCATGGAGTGGGATTCTTCCTGTTCAAAGTCAGGTTGCTAGAATAACTCAGATGATTAGACCCCTGGAGATGCTATTTGCTTCCCATTTATTATAGAAGATGCCTATAAAATATGCTTAGGCCTAGTCAATAAATATTTGGACATTTGAATTGAAGGGAGTTTAACCTCAACCACAAAGCTTTGTCATAGAAACAGCAAGGCTCCTTTTTTCCTCCTGCTTTCTTGTGAAGTAACCTTCTCAATTTCTATTGATTTAACTGTTGATAAACTGGTTGACTGCATTTATTCTCATGCCCAATATTGACTTTTATTTAAAACTGTTATTCTCTTTTCCTGGTGCTACCCCTAGTCATATGTTTACAGACACAATTGCCTTTTCTCCCTTCAGCCATCAATTGCTAGACTAAATAACCAACATACACATCTCCCCTTCTAACCCACAGCTCTCACTTGGCTTTCACTTCTGATGATCTTGTCTTTACTTCTCTGTTCCTGTGTTACTGAATATCACTATGGTAGACCAGAATTTCTGCAGTCTTCCAGATGAGCTTCTACCAGACACAGTGCACCATGGTAGCAACCCTTTCTGGCTTTACCTTTCCAGGTCCATTCCCCAGTTCCTTTATTTCTGTCTTGAACTTCTCTCTTTCATTATCAGAGTTCCTGTCACGTTAAATCTTCCACTTTATTTCTGTTGGTTAGAATATCTGATTAAAAATATGTCAGAAATTAAACAATTGTAACAAATAACAATTTTGCACACACAGGTTTGGTTTCATCTTTTTGCATTTTCTTTGTTTTGACCAAGAAGACTAGTGGTATGAGCCTTCATGCAGTGGAATTTGACCAATTTTTTCTTCCCATATGTCAAGCTTCTAGGAGAGTGGGAAGAAAAACATGGGACAATGTTTTTACACTCTTCAAAAAAACTGTTTGCCCACAAGCACTACCAAACATGGAGCATAAGGAGATGGCTTTCCATGCCTTCATGGAAACATGCATCACAGCCTTCTTACACAGACCTTCCTATGAGGATGAATGCCACTTAAAATTTTGTCTTTGAGCCTTTGGACATGCCTTTAGAAGATGTGACAAGATGAGTCAATCTGCAACAGATTTCCCTTGCATTTCCTGACTATAACAGAAGCTGGGGAAGCTACTGGCATCAACCTTGCTACTGGAAGTATGAACCTTGCTAGTGGAGCTAGTTTAACCTCTCTTTCTGTGGTGTAAATTCCTTAGCCAGAGGAGCGTGCTTAAGCTTCATAGCATAATTCTGTTGTCACACAAGATGTGGACTCAAGGGCCAACCTGTGGCCTCTGTCGTCCTACCATGACAAAGGCCAGGGAAGTATTAGAGCTGAAGGCTTTTAGGAACTGGCTTGTCTCTCCTTTTAATTTTGGGGAAGCAGGAAAAATTGGACCAGTGGAAGCATTTTCAGGGAAAGTTGTACCCACACATACCAATGCACTGCTTAGAATGATTTTCAGAGTTTTTGAATTCCACAGACAGATAAAAGGTTGTCAGGACGTAGGGCTACAGTACTTCTGTGTGCATGAGAATCAGCATAAGTGCAGGTGCTTTATACCAAATTCATAAAAATATTTTCCTGTCCCTGTACCAAATTGCAGCTTTGCAGCTGGAAAAAATGACGTCTATTCCCATATGTACAAAAAAAAATGGTCACTTCTTTTTAAATGCTTCATTTTTCTTCTTCCACAGTTAAAAATACATGAAAGCATTCATAACTTGATGGTAATTCAGCCTTGAAACTGGCTAATGGCTTATTCAGGCCCCAAGACTGGTGAGAACTCTGTACTTGTTCCTAGTAAATTTATTCATCCTGAGAGATTTCCAAGTAACGCTAGTATGGAGCACTGGCTTCATAAGAACAGAAGGACAAAGCGTTCCTGTTTCATCCTCTCCATTGAGGGATGCAGGAAGGCAGCCTCAGGATTCTAATAAGAAAAGATGGTTTGGGTACAGTTGCTTGAATTATTGATTGTGAATAAACAACTTTTTTTTTTTTTTCCCTGTTGTTCTTTTTGTATATATCGTTCAAAGATTTATCCTAATTTCCTGAATTGGTCTTGCATTTTTAAGAATTTACAGTATAACTCAGGGATTTTTCTTAATAACACCTCCCGTATGGCAAAATATATGCCTTGTAGGAATGCTATGACCCAACTGTTGGAAGAGAAACAATATCAACTATTAATTTAACAGAATAGAGTCTTGCTTTTCAATTGTTTCAGCCTCTGTGCTACTTTGTACTGACCATTATTCATGCACATGCCAAGGTTGAATTCAATTCACCTACACAAATAATTTCAATTAGGATTAATGGAAACTACATTTATGAGCAGTATTATGCTGTTCCAAACTCAGTCTGCACCTGTATTTATTCTCTAAGCCCTACATTGATCCTCGCCTCTACCCTCTGCTGTGAGCTACAGACACTGTATCAGCAATGTTTCTTTTCAAGGTAGTTTGACAAAAAACCTAACAGTCAAAAAAAAAAAAGTCAAACGTTTTCAACTCAAACTTCAACAGATGTTCAAAGAGCATGTGGATGTAACCTGATAGACAAAATGAGAGAGATGTCACAGTCACTTGAAGAAATTAAAAGGATATTTTACTGGTTGTATAAGAAACAAATCTCCATTTGCTAATTGCTGTTTCTGGGTTGGATTTACCACTGGTTGTAATCATCTGTCATGATTCACCAGAGGGGCCTTCCACCTCTTCCAGCACACACAGATCTGCATGAACCTATTTCATCCTCAGTTTGGCCATCAGTACTACTTGCACAGACAAGATGACAGAAACATAGATCAAATTTCCTTCTCCCAGTGAGAGTTCTTACTGTGCTACTGCCACCTTCACACCTGCCATAGGGAGGACTTTTTCCCAATTTCATAAGGAATTAGACCCTATGCTTCCCAAAAGAGACACATACTTCTAGGCTGGGAACTACTGCTAGAGAGGACACACAGTATTTAAAAATTAAAAAAAACAAAACGAACCAAATGACCTGACTTTAATGAGGTTGAATATATATATATTGCTATTAAAGGGAACTTGTTTCAGGGTTATCCTAAAATAATATACTTCTTCTCTGCTTGTGCTCCTTAATCAGGTCTCATAACATTGTTTTAATTAGAGAGCAAAACTATTAAACCCAGAATAATGAAAAATAATTCAGTAATTTTAGAAGAGTGACAGGCTTATCTGCATTCCTTCTTCAACTTCTGCTTCAAAAATATTTCCAACTTTCAAGCTGCCATATTGCATTTGTATTTTGACTTCTCATTTCGTTTTCTGTGAGCCTTCAGAAAAAGGTAATTTTCAAGGAAGTAAAAAATAAATCCAATTTCTTAAAATGTACACTTCTTGCTACTCTAATATTTAAAATTTGAAAATTAGACTGAAAGCAGAAAAGAAAGATGAAGAAATGGAAGGATAATACAGAAATATTTTCAAGTGGAATAGTTTGGTCTCCATATAAAATCAAAATGAGGGGAAATAAAAAATTGCTCATGAAAATTTTCCCATCCTCTTGTGTGGCAGTTAGCTGTCATTTTTTAAAGGTTTCAGTGATCTGAATAGCTATAGCTTTTTTTTCCCTGTTCAGTGACTAACATTATGCAAAACACAAAGCCTCCTGTCAGCTTCCTGCTGTCTTTCAAAGATTTGCTTAGAAGCTATTCTATTAATTCATGGATTTTCAGGAATACTCCTAATTTCTAATTGTGTGTATGATAGTTCTTGAGGGGAAACATCTTCATACATCCAAATAATGGTATAAATAAGAACAAACAGTAAGAGGAAGTAGACTTCTAAACTTCTTTAGTTATTATCCATTTTAAAATGGGAGTCCAAGAACAATAGTCTTATGTTGCAGCATTATATCATAACTTATGTATCTGCTGTACTCATGACTTTTACAAAAGTAACACAGCACCTGCTAAGAGAATTGTTCCCACCCTGCTTGGAGGAAACAGCAAAGCATTGCCTGAACAATTCACCCAAGAAGAATGTTATTGAACCATACATTTTAAAAGAACCATACATTTTAAAACACACCTGTGTTGGACTTGGGAAACAGTTCATGAGAAACTGCAGTTTCCTAGCAGCTAATGTGCTTTCTCCAAAGACATGATTTAATAGGAATGTTGAGTTGTTTGCACAGGGGCTCCTGCTTCACTCAGGTTTGACCCTTTGGAAACTGAAGATTCATGAGCTTGTACCTACCTCTATGTAAATCAGGACTGTCTCCTTTGAAGTCAACAGATGTAAAAATCTAGGTGAATAAAGGAGAATGAAGGCCTGGGGCCGTCATCCCTGCCCTGCTGCTTTTATTTGGTTTAGGATTTCAAACATATAATGGCAATATTTTTTTCCTGTCATTTGGGAACGTGGATTGAGGCTGAGCCATAGCAAGAGGAAGAGTAGGTGCAGACTTGCTTTGCAGAGGTCCAGCACTAGTGCCTGGGCAGGTAGCAGTGGCAGGTTTCCAGCTGTCCTGTCACTCCGAATGATCTCTCTCAGCACTGCTCCAGAACTCCCTCTTCTGCTACCTCCATCCCTCTCTCAGGCGGCAGTAGCAGTGACACTGATGATCACATTGTAGGAGAATAAGACTAGAAAAAGTAGACTTCATGCCTTCCTAATACATTGTCATGCTTCTAAACCAGGACTGCCTCAACACTGATGGTATTCAAGCTCTTATCTTTCCTGTATCTCTTTGTAAAATATATGAGCGTCTTGACTTGAACTGGTACCACCATTTGTGTTAGAGTTCCTTACTAAAAGCAAGATGAATCCCACCTGGGAAAGTTAAATACTTGGTCAATGGCTTCACATTATTCCACACATTGGAGGTGATGTTGGAAAGGCTATGGTTGCAGTTGATGGGTTCAGAGGCATGTGACATGCTAGGGCTTGCCAAAATAAGTAACGTGATGAAAGATTATCTTAGAGTATTACTAATGCGGTCTGCACTTGAATCAGAAAACCAATGAAAAAAGATTAAAGAAGCAGACTATTCCACGTCAACAATGAGTTAATGCTAAAACCTACCTCACAAGAAAATACTTGCATCTGTACTGTTCAGCTCCCACGTGAATGACAAATCAGTCTATCCTGACACAAAGATTTATGTACATGATACCTTAAGTCTCATGGCCCAAACTAAGAGTCTCACCTGCACTGAAGCTTTGTTAACATCATTGCTCTTTAGGCTCTTAATTTTTTTATACAAAAATCAACTGATAAATGAAAGGTTAAAATGTAAAGAGAGTTTCTTTCCCTTCAGAAAATGCAATAAAAACAAATAGTTCAGCATAACCTAGAACAACCACCGTCAGCACTTGGGAGTGACCGGTGCTTTTCTCCATGTGGAGAAGGCAAAGATTAAGGCTGAAGTTCAGAATACTACGCTGAACATGCTAATTTCTAAATGGGCAACTAACCCAGTAACAAAGGAAAATACTACATTTTACATTCCTATATCTGAATACACACTTCCACTACTGGAACAATCAGTATGTGAAAAGACATTAGAGATGTCCATAAAAGAAATTACCAGTACATCACTACATAAGCAACCTATGCAAGTTTTTCGTTTATCACTAGCTTCCCAAAGCTGCCCCACCGTTGACTTTCAGGCCAAGTGTGCTCTGGCCAGTTACGGAGGTGGCTCAGTGTGTACTTTGTGTGTGGGTCCAACACTTTTTCACTCCTAAACCAGAAATGAAGACAGCGTTTCCAATTAAACCAAATAGCCTCAGTTCTGGTGACACGAATAAAAGCCACTAGCAGTTCCCACTTTGTTTTGGTGCATGGGCTTATCTGGAATTTGTGCTGCTGTAACTAAAAGCAGAATATGGGAACTACTAGAAATCTGCTTTATCAGAATAATTAAGAAAGAAATACTTATACTGTGTTTGATGTCAAGTAATAATTTAATGATATGTCCCACAGCCAATAGTTCTTCATGGTGCTACAGATGCTGGCCATCTCAAAATGAACTGGTTAAAGAGCTGACACTTTTATTTGTGCTGTCAATCGTGTCTTGTCGTGTTTTCTAACATAGAAAGAATATATTCTTTGCAATTAAGTGCAAAACCAATGATGCACACTGTTGTTTAGTGACCTACTATTGCTAATACAATGAAGAATGTGCATGTGCTTTCACCTGCACTTGCAGATTTCCAGCTTTTCACAGTGTACCCACACCTGAGGGATTTTTATACTTCCTACACTTGGGACCCACTGCTCAGTGGGGGTTTCTTCACTGAGCAATTGAGAAATGGGATACCCAAAACCAGACAAAGAATAAATTCATGGCAGAAAACGCAGCAACTTTGGTGCTCTCAGAAAATCAACAATAGGAAACCACAGTGGGCTGGAGATGGTCTGCTAAATGATTTATGACATACAGCCCATTCCTGAATGATTTTTTTCTCATTAGATGTGAATTAACACAAGAGCCTAACACATGAGAGCCTAACACATGGAAAATCTTATCTGGCCTCAAAGAGAAAAAAGTCCTCCACTGACCCACCACCTCAAGGTTTGACTACTCTGAACTGATGCCACTCTCTCCTAAAGAGATTGTGCTATAGTTTGCTCTAACTCTGCTGAATCCTGGCTTGGATTTTAAAAACACCTTTGAAACAATCATTGTACCAACACAGGCTTTATCTACTACATTCATTGCTTGCATCTCATCAGACTATGTCTCAAAAATCTGCCTTTGTTAAACATAGCATTATACAATGCCATGTTATACAAGGCTACCTCATTCCTAGTCACAACATTTTCAAAAAATCAGGGAAAACCCCTCATCTAAGACAGCACACTACATTAAAGTAACATGTTTTATTTTTACTCGAGGATTACTGTTCCCACAGATTTAAATTGATTACTATGGACCATGCAAAATGCCACAGACCACAGAAGCTACATTTTTGAACGGATGTTTTTATTGATTAATCAGGCATCGAATCAAGTATTGTAAAATAAACAGATTTTGTTCATTAAAAAATGTCCAGAAGACTATCATTCATAGCAAACTTGTTTCCTCATAGTCACACAGAATATGAAATTGTTCAAGAAACAAGCAAAAAAAGGACACCTGACTATTTACTGTCTGTTTGTGTGTGTATATATGTATGTATGCATATACACAAATTGCACGCTATATTTGTGCATATACTGGGGTGTGTGTGTGCACCCATACATATGTGTACATATATACTGAAACATATATGCACATAGACTACTGACCGAATTAACTGTCCACTGGAGAAATGTGGCTTAGCTCCAAATGAAGTATTCAGTGTTAAAATAAAAATGAAACAGCAAGGCCTGTGGGTAACAGACCATTATTTTTCCATTGGCTAAACCCAGGATCTGTCTTTAGATTCATGGTCTATCTTTACAATGAAAATATGTGAGATCATTTGGGACCTTTCCAAATTTATGGTATTACTTCCATCCAGTTCAATCTCTGCCAACATTGTATAGCCAAACACTGAACAGTGTTTCAGTTTGTTCACTACTGAAATCAGCTTCTAGATTTGATATTTCTGGCAAAAGAGAAGATACACAGCCTTGCTACATGTACTTTGGTAATACACCCTTTCCTTTTAGGCAGAAACTTGGCAATAATCCTACATTAAAACTTCTTTCCCCCTGCGTCTTTTTTATCACTGCTTTGCATCAGTCATCTCTTGTCAGCTCATTATAATAATTTTCATGCCATTCTAGCTACCTCCCAAACATCCCGGGCCAGGTCATCTGGGCAATGTACATGAGATTGTGTTGGTAACATTGTGCTCAACTATAAAATGTAATGTTTGAGAAATTTACTTTTTCATTTTTGAGGGCATACATTTCTTGATTATTAAAAATACTATGATAAACACTTCAGTTCACTATATGTACACATTTTCTCTTATTTATGTCAACTCTGGAAAGACCAGTGGCTCCTACCCATGAACCATGGGATGCAGCCCCAGCTGAAAACCATGATACTAGCAACATATTGCCAGACTTTTCTCCATTTAATTCAGCAGTTAGTATGACATGTAAAGGGAAATCAAAGGAAAGTGGATAGGCATTTATTTTCTATTAAAAAAAAGGAAAAAACCAAACAGGTATGTATGCATTCCTCATCTTGCTCATAAGTTTTCTACATCATCATAAGGCAAACTGTAGTACAGCTTTGTACCTGGAGAATCAATATTTTAAAAATCTGAAGCTGATCTTGGGACTATTTTCTGTTTTGGACCCATGAGTGAACAAAGTGCATTAAGGCATCTTTTTCAAAAGACACCTAAAGCATGGTTATAAATTACTGAGCAAATCTTTTCTTAAAGCTGATAATCCATTTATCTTTTTTTCTACACAGGCAGATTTTCACCACTTGCATAGTAACAACAAAACACTGTAGGAAAACCATTCTTTTAAAGTTGTCATATGCCTCAAGCATCTCCCAAAATGATCATTTATATATAAGCTTTGTAGTAATTACAAAGGGCTTCTATTCTGTAGAAGGAAAAGAGGAAAAAAACGCACCTGATTCAACTTTGAGATAAAATAGGTACAAACTCCATTGCATTCATTGAAGATCACCCACCAACACCAGGATGAATATAGGGCCTGCCTGTGCAGATTCCTACTGATGCTGAAAACTTGTTATTTACTCCTCATTCACAAAGAGAACTCTGCTTTCCCAACCAACCCAGGACAATGATAACTATGAGCAAACCCCGGCTGCAGTGTTTCCCCACACAGCACATGTAAAACAGATTTCCTTGCTTTGTTATAGAGACTACATAGTGTATGACAATGAAACATTTGTCTTTGATTTAAAATGCATGGTAAAGTGGCGCATGTCTCACTTCCGAGTTGTTGTTGGCTGGGCTTGCTATGTCGAACCTTGTAAAATCAGCAATAAGCATTCACATGTCTACCATCAGAACTGTGACATCTTCTATTACAATCAATCTTTAAATGATTCCGTGCTTTATCACATTAATCTACAGTCAGACCTTGGATTGGCTGCTCTTCTTCAGTGTTGCTGATTTTCAGAGATGGTATCAGTCTTTCACATCCTCAGTGATTCTACAATGTTTCCCAATGACGAAGGTGAAGCACTGGTAGATGGGAATGTTGCCATCAATAAAATAAATCTCTAGATGATTTTTCCACTCACATTTCTAGGAGACATTCCACATGTTTTTTATGAACAGAGAGAGCACTGCCCTGTGAACAGAAGTAAATTAAAATTTCTTCTTTTGCTCTGTTGGCTAGCTCCACTTCCTCACTTGTTTGCTTTTGTTCTTTTTGGTCTGCACACTCCCATGTGCAAACTAGAAATTAGGAGATCTTGCACTCAACAAAACTTCTAATGAGAGTGCTAATATTGGCATGAGCAAAACCTGCCGTATGCTGACTTGTCCACTGCACAATTTTCATCCTTCCAATTTCTTGCTTTTATCCACTGTAAAATGAAATGATGTAAAGGGCTGATGAAAATTTAATTAATAGGACCATCAATGTGCAAAACAAATAAGTCATTTTCCAGGTGTCCAAACCATGCCTTCCCTTCCCTCTCTTTTTTTTCTTTGTTTTTTTTTTTTTTTTTTTATAAATAATTTATAAATCTTCCTGTAAGAGACTAAATACAAAACCAACCAAACAAAAACAACTGCAAAAGAAAGTTCTAAGATATTATTAAAGCCACTTCTTGTCCTTCTGCACAAAGTACATGGTAAAGAGAAATTCTCCCCTTTTCAGTTCTGGCTGGATTTGGCAGTGACAGCCAGGATGCCACACAGTCCAACAGCTCCAGGCAAGCTCCTGCAGGTAGCTGCCTGGCCACTCTGGGAGGATGCGTCATCCTACCTTTCGGCTTTTAGCAGTCATGCGAGCTGCTCAGAGGAGTCTAGGTGGTCAGGGATAGGCAAGCCAGTTATGATGGTCAGACACTTATTCCACACAGTGAATGTGGGGCACACCGGCTGCCCAAATGTGATGTCAAAGGTGTAAAGGTGTAGGGAGTTCAAAGCATCGTAAAAAGCAAGGGAACCGTTGTCGTAGTCCAGCAAAATCCCCACCCGCCGGAGGTGAGGTGCGGGCTCGATGGGGATTTCTTTGCTGTTGTGCCGCACCACCCATGTGTTATTGCAGCGGCAAAGCACCCAGGAGGCAGAATTTTTCCCGATCCACTCATGCTTCGGTGCTGATTTGTAAGAAATGCCAATGGCATACCTGCAAAACAAAAAACAACTCAAGGAAACAAATGCTTCCTGCCACCTTTTTCTCTCAGTGAAGTCAAATGTTAGCCCAGAGGACACACTGCAATGCCCCAGTCTCTTACTTAGGTTCTAATTAAGTGATTTTTCACCACAATATCAGCACAGGCTGAATTAATGTTTTTCCCTATCTCACTTATGGGTCTGAGACGTCAGGGAAAGTTTATTGTTCCTCGCATGTTTTGTAGTTTTGCTGCTGTGGTAATTTGTTGGAGCACTCATCTCTGGTATTCAAAAGGAAAATTGTTGAGTACTCAACAACTCAGAGTTTAAATCAATGGGCCTCAAATTTCCACTTCCAAACAGATGAATACAGAGGAATTCATTGATTTTAAAATATATTGCTATCTGTCAGCTAATCTGATCTCTCCTTGCTCCTTTAATATATGGCCCAGAAGAAGGAATGCAAGAGTAAACATCAAAGGACACATTAAAAAAAAACATTTTTTGCCATTCCCAAATATGTTTTGCCAGATGTTGGTGTGGTTTTTAAATTCAAATGAGTAGTTTTGAGACTGGGTTTTGGGCCAAGTGAAGCAATTTTAGGTGAAGACATTTGCTTTGCAAACCATAATTTATGGCAAGATGTGCAGGGTAAAAGGATTGTGAAAATGTTGTCATTAATGGACACCGAGGGCAAGTACCTGGTTTCTCATATACAACAGAAATGTAAAAGTTCCTCACGTTCTAGAAGACACTGCAGTATTTGTTGGACTTTCAACCAACAGAGATTAATATACTATAAATTACTGTATTTCTATTCCTCAGAGTTGCCACAGGCAAATTGCATTTTTCTTGTGTGCGACAGTGGGCATACCTGAAGACCTCACTGATTTATCTACTCCATTAACTTCCATCATGATTGTTGCCTTTGAATCCCAAAGGATGAACATCTCTTCTACTGACTTAACGGGCCCCTGAAATCCATCCCTGAATGTCACAGAGGATCATTCAGGAGCGGAGGAATGTGCTCCCCTGTTTCCTGCCCCTTGCTTCGTATCCTGGAGCACAGACCTACAGCTCTGCTACTCCACTGCCCCTCCCCAGAAGCTAATCTGACTTCCACCCCTGTGAAACTGGATCATCAAATTGTCCTCATATAGTGTTGTTGTTTTTTTTTTTTTTTTCTTAGTGAAAGACACTAAGATCTTTCATGTTTAGTAAAGAAATTATTACACTTAACAAAGTTTGCTCTGTTGTATGAACAAGATGAAAAATTTCCAAGCTCTTCAGTTCCCTAAAATCGCAAAATGTACTCTATGTTCAAAAAAACAACCATCCATAGTAATGGAGTAAAAGTCATATAAAGATGCTCTATCTGGTAGACTTCGTTCCAGAGTCTGAAAGTACTGGAAATTGGGAAAATACTCAGACAAACAATGTGAAAGTTTGTGGGTTTCCTGCTCTTGTATCATTCCGCATGCCTCTGCTATGGGTCTCTGTCAGAAAAACCATGCTGGGACCTGCACCGAGCTTTGGTGTGAACTAGTGATTTTTTTCACATATATTTTCATATACATACCACGTACTCCCACTTATAACCACTTCCCAGTAATGCCGCCCGCTGTCAATGAACACATTGCCAGCTACTCCATAGCTCCCTTGGCTGGTGAATCGCTCTGGTGTATGACTCTTCTTGGAGGATGTTTCATCACGTTCCACTGTCAAGTTATCATGTGACACTTTCAATTTTCTATGAGCAGATTTGGGGTCTAGTTTAAATGGCTGACCTAGAGAGGCAGAGACAAAGATGGCAGAAGAATGGTTTGGCTTTGATTTTGAAAAGGAGAGTGGATTAGCAAGACTCTAAGAAGCCCACAAGATTACAGAACCGTATTAATCTCCTCCTCTGAAGCGTCCTTGAGAGAGACTAACCTATTCTGATGTCTGCAAGAGCTAGTTTGCATTGTCAGTTTACTGTCAGTCTCATTGTGCACTAACTTCCCTGTGTCTGTAGTCCCTGAAAAGAGCCCTGCATAATCATCATGCCCATTATCTCTGACCTAGAGGTAACCTGAATACTCTAATTCTTGCATGTAATTGAAACCAATATACATGCTAATAAAGGTCTGAGGGTTGCTTTTTTCACAGCATATTAGATTTTGAATAAATTGCATTCTATTAATTCTCTAGGGATAAAGTTCCATAATAACATCTTCATCTTTACTACAAAATCATGATTTCAAATCCCACAAAATTATTTTGAAAAGAAGAAGCACTAGCCTTGTCTGTTTGTTCCCTCACAGCTTTATTTATAACAAGCACAGTCAACAATTCAGGATCGCTTTGGAAAGATGCCTGTGTGGTGCTGGATACCGTGCATTAAAAAGAAGGAAGTGAACTGTAACTTGGTCCAAATAATATGGTGTAAAAACATTACTGAGGCTATTGCTCTTGGCAAGTGTCTTCGGCTGTAGCACAAGGTTTGTAGACAATAACAGGAAGCTTTTTGGTAAATTGAAACCTGCAGATATATAAAGCCTGCCACAATTCTGACAGGCTTGCTCATTGTGTCAAAAAGCAGAACGATCATTTGCCTCCACCGGGAGACAGCTAAGAAAGTATGACTCCATGAGTGGTCCAGCAAAGCCCTTCTCCCTTCTGACTGTCTTTTATATCAAGCGAAAAAAAAATGTAAGTGGAAGATTTGATGACATGCATGGAAAACAGAAATGAGCACTCTCATGAGATCTATGTCAGGGGCTGACACATGTACTTCACGTAAGAGGTAAATTGTTCAGAGTTTATGAAGGAACAGTTAAGTGTATCTCATGCAGTAAAACGGAAAGCTTTAATGTAGGGTATAAGAAGAAATTAAGTTAATCTGAACAGTCACAGTCAATAGGTGTTGGTTCAGATCTCTAGGCAATCTGAAAATGGGTATTTAAAAAGTCATCTCCCATATTCCAAATGGGAGATGACTGGGGCAATACTAATTCTCAATTAACATTATTAGAGATGGGTCAGGAATTAGATAAGGAGTACTTTTAGTTTTAGAGTTATCATCTCCTTCCATAAAGTGTATTTAGTTATGTATTGTAAATATAAATAAGGATAAAATTAACCCATTGGAAAGTATTTAGGGCACGTTTTACCTGCTTCTTATTACCTCTCAGTAGCAGTAAAATACTTATGGTCTGCCTGTCTAACTGGTTAGTAGCATTTGTGTTGCTGAAGCAGTATCTGAAGGATGTCTTTCTCTGTACTGAAGTGTATTTGGTCAATCATTTCTCATCAGTCACCCGAGAGATTGCTTTTGTGCCACACTGGGTCACAAAGAGAGAAACGGATAAAAACCTGCCATTTCCAAATGAGTCCTCTGGTTATGCATTTGCTTCTAGGTTATCAGGTTTAACTATAAGCAGATTCTTGGTGGCAGATGTGGAGTTTGTATGAGCGGCTTTCACACAAAAATGCAAGTCAGGTTAACAGCAGAAAGAGGAAAATGAGGAACGTGTACGTGCCGTTCCCTGCAGCCTCCTTCTTGCAGCATTCAGTACCTCCTCTCTTTGAGCACCCTCCTCTACAATAAGCAGGGTTCAGAGGGTGCACAAATCCCAGTGTTCCCTTTCCAGTGCTCAGAGCTGCCTGTGGTGACTACATGACTGAGGGATTGGCTGGGGCACAAGAAGAAAAAGGATGAAAACCAGTCTTAAAATTGCTAGTCTACATCTGCTAATGATTTGTGTAACCATTGGTTTTTTGAAGTGGGATCTCTGACTACTCTGCCACCTTGTTGAACTCCATAAAAAACTGAGGCAGATGGAGTTAAGAAAGTTTACCAGTGTCCAAAGAAAGAGATTAGTTGGGAGGATAAAATTAAACTAGCAATTATCTTATGAACATTATACAAAAATAAAATATTTTATTGCAAACATGGGAAAAGTTTTTGCTTTGCAGAGGAAAAAGAATAGAGAGGACATTAAAACAAAACCACAAAAGAGTATTTTCAGTCATTTCACATGTGATGGCTCTGTTCCTAAGTGATATTTCCAGTGACCAAACTACAGATGTACCTCTTTCTCTCAAAAAAAAAAAGTAATTTTTGCACTACTGAAGACTCTGGCAATCTTGAATTGAGTTAAATAAGTGCTTTTCATTGTGGGAAGCACTTAAAACAGGTTAAACTGCTCTGCACTCTTGTATCTTCCAAAGATCAAACTTAAAAAGGAAGGCAAGAAAGGAGAAGAATGTATGTGTGCTGGATTTCATGCTACTCACTGTTTGTCTTGAGCTTGCCAGGCTCACTGCTTCTGCTGCCTGCCTGATTAATGGCCTTGACAATGAAGATGTACTTAGTGCCACTCTGTAACCCGTGCACCGTGTAGTGGTTTTGTTTGATGTTGGGAACAATCATCCAGCTGTCGGCTGAGTTGCATAAACCTGCAATTTCAAACAGAGCACATTAGTCATAACACAGTATACGTTTGGTAAGAAAGGAACATTTAGAGCACCCCAAGCACCCAACGACCCATACCAATTTTGCTTCTGTACCTTTTACAGTGCTGCTGCATTTACTGAGTCGCTACTTAACGCCACTAACTCCTTTCGTCAGCCCTCAGCCAAGGTACCTTTTAAGTTCTTGCTATGTGAAGTCAACCATAAAAAATGGATGTTTAAGAATGACTCAGTGGAGGCATGAGCAGTCTGAGATTTTTCATATCCCATCACAAGGAATTCTTTATTGCTTAAGAACTAGAGGATTATGGGGATCCCATCAATCTACTGTTTGGATTAATTAACTGAGTTTAAGCCTCAGAAAACTAACATAAATGGTAATGTTAGGAGGGCTGGGGAGGCACCTTTGCTGACAGTCCCCAAGTATGCATTCTTCAGGACCTGAGGCAAATCATGGGAAGCCAAACAGGGTAGAGCGTGGGCAAGCTTTGGCTCTTATGGTCTAGACTTTGCCAGGACGTAATCTAAGCCAGTAACTTTAATGGATGCAACTTTTTGATTTATGTCTTCATGGTTAGATATTAGCTGGGGAAGAGCTGATAGTTACAAACTTTTTTTCAGGTACATTTGATGCCTACCACAGAAGTATAATATGTAGGAAGTAAGTAAAATAAGGAAGGAGGAAAATCATCTGCAAATCAGGAAAATACTCCATTAAGATGAACTTATTCATCTACATAAATTTTTCCTAATGTGATACAACTCCAATGGCAGTCAATCACCCATATTACTTACTGTACATTTTGAACAGCTCCTGGTCTAATGAATCCCCAGTCTGATAGTTCTCTTATTATAAATATTTACATAAATAACACATTCAACATTCATGAAATGTGTATATATTCACAACATTTTATATAGCTATAAAGCTAGGAAAAGATATAAACAGAGGAATTGTATGCATGTGTGTGTGTATGTAAAGCTGGAAAACTTGAAAGAAAAATGCTTGACCAAATTAGGAACCTGACAGACTTTTTGGTCTCTGCCTTTACTGGGCACATAGAACCTGCTGTGTTGTTAAAAATAAAAGCTTTCAGCTTTTAACTCATGCTTTAACAGCAAACCAGTAAGTGAAAAGGATCTTTTAGACCTTTTTAGAAGTAAGTAGCAATTTTAGCTCTGCATATTAGGCAATACAAAACTTTTATATAAAGTAAAAATTAAAAGGCTACTAGACACAAAACTTGAAAGAAAAAGACCTGTGATACAAGCTCACAGACTCATGGACAATTCATAACCATACTGGGAGATTCTTTCCTCATTTGGGACGTGTTTTTCAGAACAAAAGATCACTAGAAACAGAACTCATACCACAAATTTCAATCTTAGAATTACGCAGCTTTTGTTTCAAAGTTCTCTTATATTTCATAGCATCTTTAAGAGACAGGCAGGTATTCATTCTGCTGTGCAAACAGGTAACAGGCACAATTTCAGGTGGGACCTGTATCACCTCATCATCTAATGAAGAACTGCAATGCCTAACATATTTTTCTGGACTCTGAGAAGAGGCAGAAATCAATGAGTAGTTTCTATCACTTCTGTAGGTGTGAGTATCTTACTGCAAATACCTCTCTTTTCTTGGCCACAGAGAGAGCCTAGGTGACTAGCACAGGTGAGATCTCCAACTTCAGGTATCTGAAATGAGGTGAAATTAACCCCCCTGCCAACGTGACTTGAAAGTCTGGAAGACTACGCCTCTGGCTGAACTTACAGGTGGGTTTTGGTCTTTGGACCATGGTTTACCAGAATGAGAACATTTCTTTGTTGCACTTTCCTGGTCCAAAGTGGGAAAAAAGAATCGTAGTATGTTTCTTATGCTTCAACCAGTGAACATCCTGACCATATGTAGCTTCCCTAAATATCAGCTACAAGGTATTCAAACAGTTTGCTATATGTAGATAAAAGCAGCAAAGAAAAGCAACCTTGCACCACTGTTTTCTTCAAGACTACTGAAAAACTAGATCATGTAGAACAATCATCTGTCTACCTCCTGAAAAAAAAGAGCCCAGTGTTGTACCTCATGGAAATCCCAGTTGTGCCTAGCACCTGTAGTAAACTGCTTATAGCAGCATCTATAAGCAAACAGCTACTAGAAACATCTTGTTTCACTGAGCCATACCTACTGAAGGGTATTTATTTTTTTAGGCTGGGTGTGAATGGATTTCCTGAGAGGAAGAAAGGAAATAAAAGCAGCAGTTTCCTGGCATAAAATATTTCACTGACATCTCGGAGGATTCCTCATC
Organism: Gallinago undulata; assembly: GCA_026546715.1. Classification (NCBI taxonomy): domain Eukaryota; kingdom Metazoa; phylum Chordata; class Aves; order Charadriiformes; family Scolopacidae; genus Gallinago; species Gallinago undulata. The sequence continues at coordinate 130,350,407 of JAOTQQ010000001.1, read as the reverse complement.
TTTTCTCAATGAAAATTTGCCATGGGTGTTAAAGGCACAACTGTTCTGTAGCTGAACTACCACATTGATTTTTTGTTGAGACCATCGCTTACCTGACTCATAGGTGCTATTGCGAAATAAGTGTTAAGTTAAAATAAAACAAAATGAAGCACTGGATTTAGAGGGAGTCCAGGGTGACTGAGGAATCCTTAACTCAGATGCCTCTGGTGGGGTATCAAATACATATGTACAATAATGTATATATATTTATACACAATAAATACAATAAATGATAGTAAGTGGGGTGAATCCAGACAGTGGTCCTGGAAGTGTCGTATCCTTCCACAACAACACTTTGAAAACACATAAATATACAGACACAGAAATGCCCAGATTTCTGCTAAATCATCTTGAAACTAGATTTGTATTAACCACTACACCTTTCTAAAGGGCAGGTAAGTCTTGCATTACACTTTTTATGTTGCCTTCCAGAGACTCCTTTTTGATGTATAAAACTTGGATCAAATAGATAAATGAAGAACTGTAAAGATACAGTTGTGTTGCTATGAGTCTCCTCTCCAGTCTATCTTCTCCTGGGTTTATACATACGCAATGCTCACTAGTCTGTAAATACTCACACTGGGTAAATTATTATATTATTGAATAATCCAGTCACTGGTTAACATAGATTTCTGTGTATTTAAGGCAGAGCCACAATAATTTTAGGTGTTGCTACATCTTGGCCTCTGCTGCTGTGGTTAATGACAAAATGCTCACAGGCAGGTGTGCATTCATCCCGCCTAACCTTGAACAAAGAGCAGAGTTCCCGAGTTAGGACCTTACCTATCCTAACATATCTCTGCAGTCAAGTAGAGAGATTTGGGAACCCTTTTTTTGACCTGATTCATGTCCTAGGGGAAGGCTCTTTCATGGTACAAGACATCTTGGGTTTCTTTTCTTTGTTTTTCCAGTCTTACGCACCCCAGACTACCCGTGTACAATAAATGTTGGATGTGCAGTGACGCACTTGGTTACTTCACTCAACAAACCTTTCTGTCCCAACAAGCTTGGCTCTTGCCTCTGCACCACAGGACTCAGTGATGTGCTCAGTCCATGTGCTTCCTCACTGTGAGCTATTTGATAACAGGCTTTAAACTGAACTTTGATTCTAGAAATCTTGGGAATTAAGTTTTGATGCTGTCAATCTGCAAGTCCAAACAGTCAAGTTAAGCATTTAGGTATGAAAGAATACTTTATCACTACAGCAAAACAATTTGTCTCCAGTTATGCCCTGTCAGACCAGCCTTTCTTCTCTGAATACAAAAGAAGATGATTTAAGAAAGTTTAGGGAAACAAGCAAACAACCTGGTAATGTGGACATCCAGGGGTAGCGTTTGCACTCTCAGCTCCCTGCCGATGGCAGCAGGTTAAGTGGAGAAGCACATACTTTCTTCTCACTGGCACAGCAGCAGGAGCTAAGGGTCTTCTATTGTGCCCATTCCTAATCCAGGCTACATTCAGGTTTCTTGTTTCCAAAACCCAGGGCTTTTTACAGGGTTATTCAGGTGGTAAAACAATGTATTTTAAAACTGTAGCCTGCAAAAATGTAGAGAATTTAAATTACATCCTGGAATGGTGCACTGAGCACAGTGATGTCCGTACAGGATGTGTGAGCTTTCAAAACAAGTTTCTCAGGGTCTGGAGGTAATAATTTGTAAAGCTATTTCCCTGGTGTTGGCTGTTGATGCACTTTAAACAACAGATGGGAAAAATCCCAAGGTGTAAATCCTCCTAAAATTTACACTGGTAGATTTTAATAAAATATATCTTCTTGAAAACTGAGAGAGGAGCACAAAAGTCATGGGAAGGTTATATAATCACAGAATCACAGAATCACAGAATCACGGTGGTTGGAAGGGACCTCAGAGATCATCAAGTCCAACCACAAA
>JAOTQQ010000001.1:130293066-130348379 GCA_026546715.1 Gallinago undulata | reverse complement strand
ATACCTCCAGGGATGGTGACTCCACCACCTCCCTGGGCAGCCCATTCCAATGCCTGATAACCCTTTCAGTAAAGAAAACAGGCGGGGATACTCACCACTATACATATATATAATCTCTGGAGCATTTTAATTGTTTTAAAATGCTTTATTTAAATAAATTATTACCAATTCAAATGGGTAGAACAAATACAGTAGGTGAAGGTAACAGCTCTCCACCCCCACTCTGCATTCCCATGTGAAAGAAGATAATATATGCAGGGTTTCTGTAAAACACATCACTTCTTTTTAAGAAATACACTCTTTTTATATTCTTCAAGAGTCAGAAGTTTTCTTGGTTTTATCCCAAACTTGCTTTTGTGCCATTAAAACATACTCAGTATAATCCTCAGTAGCAATCTGAAAATTGTAAGGAATCTGGTTTTAACAGACAAAAGCTAGACTATTCAAAAATTAATTGGTGAATCATAAACACTGTTTTTTTATGGAAGCTTGGGCTCCTAATTGTCTTAGATCCTTCAACTGTCTGTTTTATAGGAAGAGTAACCATGTAACATTGAGAAGGTTCTGACAGTACACTGTACTCTTAATACAGTGAATTTCAGTATTTAGCCAATGAAACTAACTAACCTAAATTCCATCTACCAGGAATTTTTGTCTTCAAGAAAGAGATGTGTTTTTCATGAAGACATCTTGTATTGCAGCTAGTGAAAAGCTGAGTGTTTAAATTTTACCCTTCCTGAGGCAAACTAAAGCAATACCATGATGTTAAAAAAAAAAAAAAGCATACTCAATAAATACTTGAAAATTTATTGAAATGGGATAATGAAATTATAATACATGTTAGCTAGCTGGTGACAAAATCATTTTAAAAGCCTTTACAATATTCAGATTGCAGGTGATTAGATGCCTCTCAGAAATGCAAATGTGTGAATGGTACAACTCTGAGAACAACTGCTTTAGTAAAAGCCTGCTTAATTTAAAGTTCTGTATTGCTCTTATGCACAGAACAGGGCTGCCAAGCACGCAATAGCCAAGCAGTCTGGCCACATTTGGAAATAATCTTTCCTGTATGAAATAGGATTCAAAATGAAATACTCTATTTGGACCTCTCCCATCAAATGTTAACTCTCCGATTTTTCAGTTAATAAAAAAGAATACAGTTGATTATATTGGATAGAAAATACACTAGAAAAACATAGCATTGCTTGTTTTTGTTACTGAATTCTTAGCAATCTCTGAATGATATATGCCTCTGGTGGGGGAAATGTACTGAAGAGTGGAAAATGCAGTCAGTCTGGCTATGTGGTTTTAAGAAACGGATTCCAAAATAACAATCTCCATTAGCACGGTAGGTGGGTATATATGCAAAGTGATTCCTATTGTCTCAGGGGAAAAAAGCTTGTTGGTTTAATGTAGTTCTCTGGCTACTCCTTCCTGAGTAATTTACAGCTACAAAAACATAGAACTGAAGGCGATCTGTGAACCTGTTTATGTTATCTGCTATGGGCAGAGCACAGTACCAATGGAAACTTTTTGGGGTACGACCAAGAAATAAATTTAAAAAATAATTATCTGCAACAGCATGCAAATGCCATAAATAGAAAGAAACGTGTGCTAATCCATAACCTATTCCATTAAAATAGGATTTAAAAATAAAAAAAGGTCACCTCGCTTCAGCTCATCAAAACAAGAAGGCTGCAGCGCAGTGCCTGCTAACACCACTTCCAGTGAAAATAGCTCCTGGTGTTACACCACACTATTAAGGTGTACTCTGATATTCTAGGGACATTCTTGAAAACTTGTCTATAAAACTTACGGTATTATACCTTTCTGCAGGACAAAGAGTATAATCCAACAAACTGAAGGAACATCCAAGCAGTGTTCTAAGTAAAATCAGGACATTAGGGCCCAGATCTCCCGGACAGGTAGAAACTGAAATGCACTGGGAAAGCCTCATGTGTAAGAAACCTGGGCAGATCTGCAGAAGCTAGGTTTGTCAGGAACATCCCCATGGGAGGTGCTCAAGTCTATATTAAATAACAAGATTAAAAAAAAAAAAAGTTCTATAACATTTAGAAAACCCTTCCACATATATTTATATATGCATGTATTCAATTTGGGTTAATATTATAACTTTCAATTAAATTGAAACTAACAGCCAGGATATTTGTGTAAGAGTTATGGAAAGGAAAGGAAAGGAAAGGAAAGGAAAGGAAAGGAAAGGAAAGGAAAGGAAAGGGAAAAAAGAGCCAGTTCTTTCATTTTTGTACTGTCATTTAAGTACGCAGTATTTGTACTTAACGTGTGCTCTGAATGTACTTCAGAGCATTTGGTAAACAAAACTTCTTACAGTGTTGATTTCTCTTAAAACTTTTAATGATACCACTTTTGCAAAGTAATAAAATGAAAGTTCAGACTGCACACTGAGCACTTCATGCTATACCCAAAAATTAACATACTGCATCTCTGAAAGTAGATTAATTGATACATGTTTTGCAGATCAAAGCTTTTGTCTACACATGGGAAACCTGTGAAGGTTAACAACAGCCTAAAAATGAAATACCTTCTTATTTATTCATTAGTAAGCAAAAATAAAACCCAACATCACAAAGGTGCGGAAATGGCACACCTTTCTGCTGCTCTGCTCACACGTAGCTCCAATAACTGACTTGTATAAAGCTTTCTAGCAAAAAAGCTATAGATCAAAATGGGCTAGAAAACAAGCAACATACTGTGTTACCTTTAAGATCTGTCTGCTTAGTAGTGATTAATCAGGGAACCTTTTTCTTCCTTACCTATCATGCTCCAATTTGTCCCAAATTACTATTAGACCTTTTTGGTATCCAGCTTGCTCAGGTGTAGGAGCATGTGTTGAAGGTAACTTGGTCTTTCCAGCAGTCTTAAATTTTATAGTGCGTTGGCCAAAATTGGGCTGTTTAGTAAAATACTAAATGGAGGTTTTAGCGAAACACTCATTAAAGTTTAAAGTCCACCTGACTTTTCAGTCAACCCCGCATACCATGATATCTTCACAGTATGCTACTAAAAATGATTGAAAAAAACAGTGCTTGAAGTCTGAGATATCCTTTCAGATGGCTTGGAGAACTAACTCCAATTTAGTGATGGAGAAAATGAGGTGCTCACACCAGCAGAGCAGTCAGTGCAAGCATTTGGCTCGTTACAGAGACTTGGCATAGACTATACCACTGTTTTACTGATAGAAAGTATGTGAACATGTCCACAACCCTGACTTTCATCAAAGCATCTCAACAAATTTTGTAAGAACAAAATCACTTTTGCACTCGGTCAGAGTTAAGCCTGTCTAGCTCAGCGTGTGCCCAGGACATCTGATGATGGACAAAAGCAAGAGCCTAGGAAAGTGCTAAGGAACAGGGAAAGCACACAGTGATCATTTCTCACCACGCTCTCCCAGGCTCCAACAGCTTACAGCTCCGGGACTTCCTGAGCCAGAAGGAAGTCTCTGCACTTCATTGTTCTCAGTAAATTTTTCTTGAATGATTTATCCAGTCATCTCTTGAACTCAAACAAGACTTTTAATCAACAACTCTCTGCAGCAATGAATTCCAAATTTAAATACATGTTGACTGAACTCCACCTTTTGATTGATTTGGTTGATTTCACACAGCTTCACAAAGCAGGTACATGTCAGCTACTTGTATCCCCATTAAATATTTGGGGAACAACAGGAAGAAGTTAAATGACTTCTCCAAATTCATAGTCAATGATCGCTTTGCACTGAACCCAGAAGTGTTGACTTCCTGGCCAAACGTTAGACAATTTTCTCAGAGGAATAATTATTTATCAACAAAACCATCTGACGCATTATAAGTAAGCTTGCTCATTCAGGAAAGTCAGATTCAAACACAGAATGCATTTAATAAAAAATGTCCTACAATACCAAATATAAAGCAATGATAGTTAATGTCATTATAAGTTGAACAAACTTATAGAAAACTGACATTTTCTATCCTAGCCTTTGGTATACTAACTGAGACCTACGCTTTGTAGCCTTGAAGACAGTAAGTATCAGAGGGGAGGACTTAATTGGTGTTTCTGAAAAGGTCCAGTTGTCAAGGGTATTTAAATTACAACTGCTGTTCTAACTCATGGCCAGTTCAACACAGGCTCCCAAATGCCTGACTAGCCCAGACAATGGAAATGAGGTCTTTGTCCTTGTGGCTACATCTGTAACAAGGGACCTAAGATGCAAGAGAGAAGTCGAGAAGTGGGGCCATGTGAACCTCATGAGGTTCAACAAGGCCAAATGCAAGGTCCTGCACCTGGGTCAGGACAACCCCCACATCAATACAGGCTAGGGGATTATGATCAGTCCTTCCAAGAAGGACTTAGGGGTGTTGGTGGATAAGAAGCTCAACAGGAGCTGGCAATGGTCACTTGCAGCCCAGAAAGCCAACCATATCCTGGGCTGAATCAAAAAAAGCTTGGCCAGCGGGTCGAGGGAGGTGATTCTGCCCCTCTACTCCACTCTTGCGATACCCGACCTGGAGTACGGGCTCCAGCTCTGCAGTCCACAGCACAGGAGGACATGGACCTGTTGGAGCGGGTCCAGCAGAGGGCCATAAAGATGATCAGAGGGATGGAGCACCTCTCCTATGAGGACAGACTGAAAGGGTTGGGGTTTTGCAGCCTGAAGAAGAGAAGGCTCTAGGAAGACCTTATTGTGGCCTTTCAATACTTCAAGGGAGCTTAAAAGAAAGATGGGGACAGACTTTTTAGTAGGGTCTGTCGCGATATGACAAGGGGCAATTGTTTTAAACTAAAAGAGACTAGGTTCAGATTAGGTATAAGGAAGAACATTTTTACAGTGAGGGTGGTGAAAGACTGGAACAGGTTGCCAGAGAGGTGACAGATGCCCCATCCCTGGAAACATTCAAAGTCAGGCTGGATGGGGCTCTGAGCAACCTGATCTAGTGGAAAATGTCCATGGTCACTGCAGCGGAGTTGGACTACATGACTTTTAAAGGTCCCTGCCAACCTAAACTGTTCTATGATTCTATGATTTAATGACTCTATGTTTTAATGATTCTGTGATTCTGTAAGCCCTGTTTAATATAGTACTTGTGCCTTCGAGAATATGTACTGGTTTTAGTCTTCAAAAGCTCTCAGTACATAACACTCTCAGAAAACATGTAAGAAATTTTAACAAAATGAATTCTTAATTTTAAACCCCTCAAAATCGTTATTGGTCTGGATTTAAAATTTTGGCTTTAAATCTTCCTAGAAAATATGTTTTCCTTCTGTTCTTGACATATGAGTACATTTATATTTAAAGGCACTTGTTTTACAGAGGAACCATAAGAAAACAGAGCCAGAATGGAGAAGGTTTATACTTACTAACAACATTAGCTTGTCCAGTGAAGATGGTGTACTGCAGCTCATAAGAGACCACACTGAACTCATCATCCGACGTCCAGTGGACAGTAATGGTATCATAAGAAGCTGTGCAGAGCTCTTCTCGAATGGTGGGTGGATTGGGAGCTATGAGATACAACAGAGGAGGCTTACTTCCACAATCAGTAAAATATTTCCTTTTCCACCTACGATTAGGGGATGCATCTGGTATGTGAGTTTAGAGGTATATTGTCCAACAGACTTTTCAACAACTTTTTACTGCTTCCAGTAGTGATTTAGATTATCAATAAATTGTTGCAAAGGAATTCTTTCTCTCTATATAATCACCCAGGGACTCCAGACTTTGAAAATATTTTGTATTAAAGTAGCTTTAGTTTAAGATGCCCTAGCACAAGCCATATGTTGGTGGTCACATTAAACTGTGATTAATGGGTACAACTGACATGTTATTTTTCCTAGCTTTATTTCTAACCATCACACTAAAATGATCAAAGTTTCATGAAGCCTATATCAATAGGGAGAGTCAACACTCTTCACTGTAGACTTGAAAGCAGTGTTTGCCTAACCTGTTTTACCAGAGATTGGCTAAGTGGTACTTAAAAAATATAATTTTGGGGAAGCCTCCAAGCACTGTTTTTTTCATGCTCAATCTCTTCTAGTTAATTTTTACTTATGTCCTAGCTATCCTTTCTAATATAGTTGCATGTAATTTTTGTTGGCTATACAGCTCACTTTATTTCAGCCTTATGTAAAGCATTCTTATCATAATTTAATGACTGTATGACTATTATAACCTAAACTTCAATGTCATTGCTAATTATATAATTCTAGAAAACAACTCAAGCACTTTAATAAAAATTTGTCCCTTTGGTTGTTTTTTTTTTTGTCATCAAAAAAGATCTCTGCATAGCAAGCTATACATTCTTCTCCCATATTACCACACAGGTTTATTTAAGTGGAACTTGAAGGAAACTTCTTAGGTCTAAATTTTCCTTGTTTGCATTCTCTACAAAGACAAGTGCCTAAATAAGAAACAAATGAGTCTTTCTTTGAAAGACCGGTGGGACTTCTGCATGCTTGTCTTGAAGGGAGCCTCATTCCTAATCATCTTCCCTACTTGCCACCATCATACAAAAAAAAAAAAAAAAAAAAAATTGTTTGTGCTTAACAGTGTTCCTTCCAGCTGTCACAGAGTGAGGAAGGAGAGCACTCAAGCTGAAACAACCACAATATGCTTGAATTAAAGGAAAAGTAAGGCAACTCTGAATGGCATTTTTGCTTTCAGCTCTTTAACTTCTGCTAGCCACAAATAATGGACTCAAAACAATGTCTCTCTGAAGCAATTTCACCTTTACTTTTGCAACAACTTATTTTTATGAAATGTCTATTTTACTTTCCATTAAGAATTTTTATAGTTCATGTCTGTTTTACTGATGTATGTTCCCAAGAATTAAAGTGTGGATGCTTTTCTAAGCATCCTCTTTCAACCAAGGGGCATAAGGAAATGTTCAAATGTGTTTCATGATATGACTGTGATTTGTGATGCTCTAAATATTGTAGCATGGAAGCTTATCAATGACATTTTTTTTTCTTGTCAGAGAAACCCTTGGGACAGATGGGTATTAGTAAAGAAAGAGAAATCAACTAAAATAAGAACAGTCATCCAGGAAGGGAATATAAACAAAAGAAGGAGACAACCTTCCCACACACAATCTTCCAAAAATATTTGTGCTGAGGTTTAGAGGTTGTGTACTAAGGCCAACGAATCATTGTCAAAACTATGCAGTACCGCACTGGTCCTAACAGCTCAGTTTCAAAAATGTATTCAGCAGAACAATCTACTAGAGTTATCTAGTTTGTTTTGGCTTGTTTTTTTTGTTTGTTTTTTTTTTTTTTTTTTTCCAGCTGAGTCTTCATTTTCATTTTTTTCCTCTCCTTCAAAGGCAAAAAAATAAAAAGAGAGAAAAAAATCAAAAATATAAAAGTGGATCCATTTTTTGTGTGTACTAGATTCAACTAAAATCTTCTTTAGTCGTCTCCTGCACCTAACAGAGCAAAACCTTTTGCTTGAGAAATGCATTTGTTATTACTACAACAGAGATAATAAATATTAATTTATGGAAAGCAACAATTACTGGAGGTTTAATTAACTGTAAACTGCATTTCAATAACACCTAAGTGTCTTCTACTCCTTTGAAAATGACAGCCTACATTCTCTTTTCATATGCACACCTGGGTGGTCTTATGGCTGGAGATTTACAGCCCTTCATGTAATGAGAATGACAGAAAAAAAGAAGTTTGGCCTAAGCAGGAGATCTTTTCTCTTGCTCTTGTGACTAACCCACACCCATCTTAGACTATATTGCATGAAATTCAGCTCTTCAGCAATACTAATTTCATAAACCACTCCGAATAGAGCAAAATTTACCTGCTTCTCCTGCAGACAGACAGGGAAGATTGTGACATGGCTTAGTGATGGTCTTTGTCAGTGTTAGGTCAATGGCCGGACTCGATGATCTGAAAGGTCCCTTCCATCCTAGACAATTCTATTCTATGACTCTAAGTCTGCATGCAAATGGTTTGCTATGACTTTCAAAATAATGTAGAAATCTGACTGCCAAATTCATCATTCTACAGCAGAAGCTCCTTTGGAGAGTGTAAGTCCATAATGCAATCAAAAATCTGCTTATCAAATTTATTAGTACAGCGACAGAGCTCAGGTGCCACAGGGAAAGCTCGATAGAGCGATCTCAAGGCTGTGCCAACACTTTCCCCCATGGGGCCTTCATTCAGGTGTGCTCCACCGCTGCTCAGGAAGGGGAAGCTCAGTGTCCTTCCAGAACAGCAGTGAAAGATACAAAGCCTCATATCCACCCTTTGGTCCTGTTTGCCCGTAGAGAAGGAGAGATTGCCCATGAGCCCTTCCAGTCCATTCCGGGGTGAGGATAGAGCACTGACTCACAACGGTAACAGCTGATGATGTTAATGCCCTCAGCTATTGGCAGCTTCCCATCTATGAAGTGCTACTCAATGTCAGGGAGAGCTGAAAAAAAATTGAAGCAGCTCTTGAAAACCCCAAATTTACAGCCTGGAGCAGTGAGGGAACCAGGAATCAGTACCAGCAGACTTAGCAAAGCACAGCAAAAGCTGCAGTGTTTAAGGAATTGCTTCCTAACATCTATAGCTCTCCTTGGTGATGGGGTGGAAATCTCCATAGAGGACCATCACAAACCTCTGGGAGCAGTAACTGCTTCAGTCACATTGACTTTCTCAGAAATCCACACTCTCTGACAAGAGTGAAAATCATTGCTGAAAGCTGTTTTAGTTCATTTGTGTGACTTCAACTCAAAACTGAGCAGGCCCACTTAAATACTAGGAACCACATCTGAAATGCCTGAAAGGCAATAACTAATATTAGAAAAGCAGTTTCTTAAATTTGCTCCCAGAAGTAACTAACCTTGTGAGTATATCTGCTCCCTTTCACCCAGGTTAGTCTAACCCACCTTCTGTTCAATGTCATCTGTGTGGCATTTGCTCTGAAGCAGACTGAAAGCACTTACATGGTTGATACACCTTGAAAGGCACTTTAGGGAAACTGCCATCTCTCATAGGTGAATCCCAGCATGAATGCAACATCTCCGGAAGACTATTGAGACTATTTCTAAATCCTTTCAGGTCAAGGTCACAGACATTGACTGAAACAACCTCAACTTTTTTTTTCACTCAGTCTCCACCTCCCTGGCATGGGGTGATGGACTTTTAAAGGGTTCCTTCCTGATTTTGGTATGAGAGAAGAACAAAGTCTTAAACCACCTCTTTGACTTAATGGTGCTAGAAATATTGATATTGCTGGTATAAACATGAAGGAGTCAAGGAATCTGCTCTAAACTTATCACAGTTTTTACACCCAAAGCTTGAGACTGAGATTGTTGGAGGTGGCTTTTGATCTTTTACTACTGAAAGAGTTAAGAGGAGAGACAAGTAGTGAAGGGTTTCCAGACTAAAGTTGGTTTTGTGTGAAAAATGTGCTGGTATATGCCAGGCAATGCATATTTCTTTGTACAGTCATAGCTAAAGTGATGGATGAAGAAAATGTTTCATTGTTTCAGATGGGATTTCTGAAGGAAAGCAAATTGCAAGGTCAAAGAATAGATGTTCCTGCAATTGATTTCAAAGTATTAAGACACAAAACAAGTATTTTTGACTCACAATGGATAAAAAAAGTCCTTATGTTAGCAATATTCTGCAGAGAGTTTGCAAGTCATATGCATTGCCTCGATCTATCTAAATACATGTTTAGACGAATATGAGTTCCAGATGAAGAGCTTGAGCAGCTGGCAAGATAAGAAGGCTTTCAAAAGACATCAAGGCTACATATACAGAGGATAGAACAGTCAGAGGAAGATTAAGGGTATTGTTTTTTTATACTCAGCTTGGCATCTCAATGTCTGTCTGGTAACTTTCAATGAGCTATCAGAGATTTTCATTTGGATAGCAGAAGCTTTGGACAGACAGCTGTGTACATGATAAGCACAAACTAGCTAAATTTATATTTGGGAAAGAAATAGCCTAGGAAGAAAGAAAGATGATGTGCCACATAGAAAACTGGAGCAAAGGAGAATGAAGATCTGACAAATAGTACACTGGGAAAAACTAAAGGAGAAGAAAAGACAACCAAAGTCAATTGCTTTGAAGGCAACTGACAGCAGACAGAATGAAGATGGAATTCAGGCTTTAACAGTTTGTTCAGAAGCAGTATGGACAATTGATATAATATAGGATTCTTCACTTGATTCACAGCACAGATGTACCACTAGGACTTATAAATGGTCTTCATTTTACTTAACTGTGCAACATGATAAAAGCAAAGCCCAATTCACGCTGTCACAGAATTTTCAGTTAAAGATCTATGAAGATTCTATTCATCAATCTGAAAGGAATAAAATAAAATAAATCTCCTTTAGAGTTTCTGAACAACAATAGTGAATAATCAAGTGCATTTGGCTCTTGGGACTATATACATACACATATATATTACATATATTTACATAAACATTTTTTAACTGTCTGCAAAGGTTGTATTTTATGCTCAGATAATTTAGACATGTGTTTTGGATTTTGCCATTGCAGCCATATGCTATTTATTAATCTGAAGAAAAATTGTGCAAAGACAGAGCAACCTAAAAGTGTTCTTCTCTGGGCATCAAGTGCAAGGATAAAAACAGTTAATTAGGAAAACCCAGATAAACTGCTTTATATATTTACAAGTTCCCTTAGACTGCATTGTGAACATTATTTTCAAGACTGTGGGTGAGGTAGAAAGAAGGCAGAGAATGAGCTGGGTAAATGGCACAGCCAGCATGATGGACTGTAAAATGGGTCTTGGTGGCCTTGCACCCTGAAGCAAAACTACCCTTTGTTTTGGTACAGATACAACCTTCATTTTCCGCAGTGCGCAGCATTCAGGCTGGTACTATCAATGCTGGGTGTCCAAAGGGGAGAAGACATGGGGGGTGCAGGAACAGACTGCTAGATGAAGTTCACCTCTTATAATTTGAAAGATTTTTTCACTGAATTTCACTGATAAACCACAATTATCTATATTTGAATGACTCTCTCTAGCATCTGTTTGGAACCAGCTGGGAGAAATAGGCACCTCCAGAATGGAGTCAACTGACTAATATACATGCCTTAAAATGAGGTGGTTATTCCTCTTCTTTGACTATAAAGGAATTTGATGCTGATTATTTTACAGTTAGATAAGTATAAATTACTCTTACCACATTATTATTGTGTATTATTTACTCAACTATATTTTGAACACTGATTATATTCCCAGTCATACAGTGATACAAAAATAAAATAAAATAAAATAAAATAAAAAATGGATAAAAGCTCTCTTTCAGATATAGCAAGAACCCAACAGCTCTATAAGACAATGGTGGTGCCTTCCTGTGCATGCAGACAGCCTTGCTCTTTCCAGTAGCAATCTGTTCACTCATTCATAGAATCATAGAACAATTTAGGTTGGAAGGGACCTTTAAAGATCATCTAGTTCAACTGCTCTGAAATAAGCAGGGACATATTCAAGTAGATCAGGCTGCTCAGAGCCCCATCCAGCCTGACCTTGAATATTTCCAGGAATGGGGCATCTGTCACCTCTCTGGCAACCTGTTCCAGTCTTTCACCACCCTCACTTCCTTAGACCTAATCTGAACCTAATCTCTTTTAGTTTAAAACAATTGCCCCTTGTCACATCGCGACAGACCCTACTAAAAAGTCTGTCCCCACCTTTCTTATAAGCCCCCTTGAAGTACTGAAAGGCCATAATAAGGTCTTCCTGGAGCCTTCTCTTCTTCAGGCTGAACAACCCTGACTCTCTCAGCCTTTCCTCTAAAGAAAAGCCAGAAGCAGAAGCCAGCTCTCTGCATGGGAAAGATCCAATGATTGGCAATGAGGAGACTCTGTGCTCTCACATTCTTCTGAAAAACATGGGTATATCTCCTGTTAAGCAGGCTAAGAGAATGGGCCCAGGAAGTGTTTTCAAGTGCTTTTCTAATGGTGTTTTCTGCCTTTCATTGCAAATTCTTGCTGTTAACAGCAGATGCTTAAAGACCCTACAAAATGAAAACCTACCCTGAGTCTCTTCTGTTTTCAATTGAACTGGAATGAATTGTTCTAATTCTGGCATTGAAATCAAAACACCCTAAATTACAGTAATTTGTTTCTCTTTGTGAGTCATTATATACTCTGAGATTGCACATTACTCAGGCCTTCTCCAAGTCTAATCCTGAGGGCTTCTTCAGGCCAAAGCTCTCAGTTAAGCGAGCTGGGGCTCTGCTCTGCCGAGAACCCACCTCCCAACCCTGGCGCAGAGCACACTGCGTGCTCTCTAGTCCCAGACACAGTAAGGTCCTCCAGCTCTGTGATGGGGGGAAATACACAGTGTCACTGGCTTGAGAAAACATCTCTCGTTGCTGAGTCCTTGATGCTGATTGCTTGAACAGCTTCTGTTTGCTCATGGGAAATCTGCCAGGCTGCAATCTGTCGCAGCAAGGAGGCAGCCCCAAGGGACAGGGTAACATGTGGAGCATCCGTCCCCCGGGAAATGGGATGTGGTCCCTGTTCTCCCTCCTCTGGCGGCTCCAGACAGAGCTCCAGCTGTTCTCTCATTTCACTCTGCTGCAGTGGCGTTTAACCATTTCTCACTCCCACTTGTCCCCACCCTGGTGAGTAGATGAGGTAGGAAACGTACCCCATTTGTGCTCTGTAGTACCTAATGCTTCCTGAGGCATTCTGGGCCTGCTGGGGGTAATATATTCAGGATTAAGAGGGAGAGTGTATCAGGTTTATATGGTAGCAGTTGGGCTGCAGGGATGACTTCTGTGAGAAAAGAGCAAGAGCTGACCCCACCTCAAACACAGCCAGTCCTAAGACAGATCTGCTGCTGCACGAAGCTCAGCCCATCACTGATGCTGGTAGTGCCTCTTTGATAACATGTTTAAAAAAGGGTAAAAAAGGCTGTGCAGCATCTGGGAGAGAGAGGAGGGAGACAATGTGAGAGAAACAGCCCTGCAGACACCAAGGTCAGTGAAGAAGGAGGAGGAGGAGGTGATGCAGGCAGTGTAGCAGAGATTTCCCTGCAGCCTGTGGAGAAGACCATGGAGACACAGGTTGTCCCCCTACAGCCCATGAAGGTCTACAGTGGAGCAGATATCCACACTGCAGCCTGTGGAGGACCCACACTGAAGCAGGTAGATATGCCCTAAAGAAAGCTGCAGCCTGCAGAGAAGAGCCCATGTAGGAACAAGTTTTCTGTCAGGAACCATGGCCCATGAAGGACCCACAATGGAGCAATCCATTCCTGAAGGTCTGTACCCCATGGAAAGGACCTGTGCTGGAGCAGTTCTTGGAGAACTGCAGCCTGTGGGAAGGACTCATGTTGGGAAGCTCGTGAAGAACTGCATTTCGTGGAAGGACGCCCATGCTAGAGCAGAGGAAGAGCATGAAGAAGAAAGAGCAGTAGAGACAATGTATGATGAACTAACCCCAACTCCCCTTCCCTGTCTGCCTGCACCATGCATGGGGAGAAGGTAGAAGAGTTGGGAGTGAATTTGAGCCTGAGAAGGATGGAGTGAGGGAAAGTGTTTTTAGTTTTGTTTTTATTTCTCATTATCCTACTCTTAAAATTATTTTGCAATAAATTACATTATTCTTTCCCAAGTTGAGTCTGTTTTGCCTGTAGCAGTAATTCTTGAGTGACTCCCCTGTCCCTATCTCGAATGAAAAGCTTTTCATCATATTTTCTCTCTTTGTCTTGCTGAGAAGATAGACTGAGAGAGTGGCTTGGTGGGCACCTGGCAGTCAGCCAAAGTTAACTGACCATAAAGAAGAATGAAGGAAATCCTCTTGCAACTATTTTATGACAAACATATAATAGTAGCACCTTGAGAAAGAATTACCTGTAAGGTAATCAAGGCATTCCAACAATTTCTTCTCCCTTGTAAAATCAAGTGCGAAAGTATCGAAAGTATCGTTGAGATTAATTTCAGGAATTAGAACCTGGGAGGATGCAGTTGCCATGGAAACCCTGTAATGAAAAGAAAAAGTCTTTTAGCATGAGAGAAAGTAACTTTTACATTAAGGTAGGAGCTGATCATTATGATTATTGTCACTTCTCAAAAAGCTTGACAAAAACTTCTACATGTGTTTAATTTATATGGTTTAAGTTAAGACCTTCTCCTGCCACTTTTGTTTTTAAGAGTAGTCACCAACAAAAATCTCTTATTTCTTAGCTTTTGCCTAACATGTGGTGTCAGTTAAGTTTTTAACAAAATATTGGTTAAGCAACACAATAGTTTGAATTGTTCTTTCTAGTTACCCATTGAACCAAAGTAGCAATAGCACCATGTTTATCTGTGTTTTAAGCAATGCTGACAGATGCTGCATCTCTCCCAACCCTTGTTTTCCCAAGCAGTTTCTTGCTCCAGGCATTCCTTGGCACTGTTCTCCCAAGGGCTTGGTGCAGATCCCCACACCTCCTCAGCTGTTCAGCACAGCGCACTCCTGTTAACTTCAAAAAGCACAGGGGGGAGATAAAACAAACAGATGTCGGCACAGTTTATTTTGAAAGGCTTTCCCCTGCAAAGCATGTGTGCATACTTACATTTCCTCCAAAAGTGAAAAGTTTCCTTGTCTCCCTCATTTCAGGAGCTACATCCACTCTTTGTCTCTCCAGGGGTACTAATATAGAGGTGAGCTCTCACAAGAAAACTGCCATCAGGATGTATCTTTCAGATTCTTCAGCTTGATATCTCAAAATATACGTTACTGGAGAGCTGGATACTGGATATGTTTACAGAAAGTTTGGTCTGTTTAAGCAAAGGAGTTACTAAACCTCTGTTAATTGTTTGAGTTTGGAGGCAAACACACAACCACACACCCAAGGTATGTCAGTTATCCGCTACTCATGACACATGTCAGATCAAAATATTTTGATTGCTTTAATTAACAGTTTCCCCAATTAGAGTATTTCTCTGTAGACATGACTCAAATGACTCCAAATGCTTACTAAACCCCATGTTTTCATGTATTTCTTGTGTCGTATTTTCAGAAAATGCAGTTAGGAAAGTAAAAAACTGAGTCGCATGTCTCATTGTCTTCAGCATAGTTTTCAAAAGCTGAGCTGAGGAGGTTTCCTAGTCAATAATTCATGTTTTAGTTTTCAGCCCTCTTTCTCTTGCAACTGTGGTTGTAGAATTTAGTTTAAAGTAGATCCTAACACAGATGCTTTTTTTTAGAGAGGGTAATTGAAGTGCCTTTTGCCTCATGTACTGAGAGGGGAAAAATTCCCTGAGCTTTTTCAATTCTTTTTTTCTCCCCACCCTTCCCACCTCCCAGTAGTTCATCTGCAGTTATACTATGGTGGTTTTTTAGAGCAGGAAAAAAAGATGTGCATTTCTTGCAGGACCTGGTTAGGGCAAACTTCTCTACAAAATTAACAATGGCTTTTGTAAGAAACCAGCAAGTTCGTATCCAAGATGAAGAGCTTCTTTGCATACCTTCATAGGGCACATATTTATTGTGAAGAAGACCATATCACCAGGCCCTTTAGACTTTGTTTGGGGTTATGCAAAGGATGCACGGTGCGTACATGTATTAAAGTCAGTTTTCAATGAGCTTAGCAGTTTGCAGGCTCAACACCACGTCACCATATTAAGTTCAGATGACTGAATTTCCTCTTGTACTTCTGCCTGCTCTATCTGACACTGTACTCGGTTGGAAAGGGTTTTTCTAGGATAAATGCATTTCATACACTGTAAATAATGCATGACCTAAATCATCATAGTGTGTGTGATGTTTTTGCCATACATAGTTACCTGTTGTGCTCACAACAGAGAATATCATGCTGCAATTACTTTGAAATATGTGCATGGAGAAATGCAATGACCATAATTTCAGGAGACTGTTTCAGCTGCTGGAGCTTAGGGCCCTGGTGAGACTGTTACATGAGCAGTCTAGAAGCAAACAAAATATCACTCACCACATGAAAATTAAGAGAGTTACTAGTGGGGAATAATTTATTAATCAGATTTAGTCTCTTTTTCCACTTGCAATTTGTCTGCAAGCACTCGGTGTTTTTTCCCTTCACTTTTATTCACTGCTTGAAATAATTCTCTGATTTTCAGGGCGTTCACAGCCTTCTCATTACAGATGGCAATCTGTGATAGCTAAGAATTAGGTTTGATTGGGCACATATGTCAGCTGGTCTCATTTCTGCTCTCCCAATGTCTCTCCTGTGACTGTATTTATGATTCAATTGTTCATGTGTACAAGGTGAAAATGGAGCTTCTCTGAATATTCTCTGGTAGTCAGTTAAAAAGCTTTGTGTCCCCACAGGTTTCTGTCCTACTGCTTCTTCCACCAAATACTGGTGGCCAAATACAAAAGGCCAGACCCTCACCTTCAGCTTTTTGCTCATGATACTCATGTAGTAGTTTTATTATCAACTTCAGCTGGGGAAGAAAAAGTGCCACAATGTAGCTTGATGACAGAATACAAACCAGGGTCTGAGTCTGACAAATCAAACATAATCCATTGCCTTGCTTTGCCTTTCTCAACAGACTGTCAATTCTCTGAACCTGTAACAAGCAACACAGTATTTTTGGCTTGTTTATAAATTGATTAAATATCTTTGGTGAAGCCTGATATTCAGAGAATCTGCATACAGCACTCCAGAGTAAGTGACAGACTTAAAAAAATAATAAAATGAAGGAATGTCGTACTTTGGATTAGGTGAAAATTGGTGGGACAATGTGAAGATATAATGTGAACCCAGAGATAAAAAACAGCTGAATAAGTGACTGTACTTCTTAATAATTTTCTTTTTCATTGTCCAGGTATGTTCTTCAGTTTTTTTGTTTCTTTAACTGATGTCTAAATAGCTGATAATTCCAAGGGAACATTTTTTCATTAGAAAATACTGCTGAAATTCAGTGGGAATATTTCAGCATTCACAATGTTGTGCTGAAAATGAGACCAAATTTTCTGACAGCAGTTTCCTAGAAAGACTTGATCCCTTGTTGTTGGGACCTTGATATGTCTGGCACACTGAAATGGAGATAAGATCCCAGAAGCAGTAGAAATTCCCTGCACCAGGGACCCAACACAGCAGCTGCCATAATTTCCAGACACCCAGGCTGTTGAATCTCAACCCTTCAATGGGCTTCCTCAGAGATGCATATTGCAGGTTCCCAAAAGTACACATTTCACTACCTTGCTGCTTGCTATTTTGTGAAGAACATGAACCCATTAAGATTGTTCCAGATTTCTTCTATGGAATGTACTTGCTGCCTGATTTCTTTCTCAATCTCAGATTTTTTCATGGAGTAGGAATTTCAGCCTCTAAAAATCACTTTTTTTAGTGTGTTTAGCACCAGACATCTGCTTGGTAACCATGTTACCTCCTTCATCTGTGTGTGTTATTACTGTTCCAACTCTTATTTCACTTCCTTTTGCAACTGCTCCTGTTTTCAAAGGGATATTTTAGTTTAGCATTACATTAAGACCCTTCCCACTCTGGTACAGGACAAAGTATGTTCTGGAGGAATGTGTCAATTTGCCCTCCTCTCTTTGACCACATTTGTGGTGGGACAAGACAACATGACAACTCTGACAACCCATCTGCCTTAAACTGAGGTTCTTCTGTTTATTGAGAGGAGTGTCTTGTTTACCTTTCAGTGATATTTTTAGCAGTTTGCAGGAAGCGAGCGTGATCATTCTCCTTCAGCGACTGTTCAGCTTGAGAGATGAGGGATGTCGAGCGCTCAATGCACTGTTTGCAGTTCGCAATCTGCTGAGCCAGTTTTCTCAACCTCACCACCTTGAGTGGAAACATAAGAAAGTAGTCACATCTCTAAGGTCACAAATCATGATTGCGTTTGCACTTCCCAGGCAAAGCTAGAATGCAAAGAGGGAGTTAAGATGAATGGCTTCACTGACAAGAGCTTTTTTCACACTAGCTTGATGGTGAGCCCTTTCCACCAGCCACGCAACATTTTTAATAAGGGGACAGGCACAGCCTCTCTACCTCAATATTTTCCACATGTAAAACAACTGGGGTGAGCCAAAACAAGCACAGCTGGCCTATTCTCCAACAGAAGAAACGTCATTTCCTGGTACTTTCTGCTTACATGATAACTAAGGGTTATTTAGATAACCATTTCCCTGAATGATGAGATCTGTGTGAAAAGCATCTTATAGGTTGACTACTTTTTTCCTATTACTGAGGTGTTTCATTAAAAATAATCTGAAAATAAAACTTCACAGAAAGACTGTTCAGTTCGACTAACAATACATGCCTGCCCTTTTCATTATGTGCTTTTAGTCAAACAGGGTGTTTTCTTGTTGGATATTTTTAACTGCACAAAAGCACAGTACTGATGCAGAGCTGATTATTATTACTGCAAAC
Source organism: Gallinago undulata (assembly GCA_026546715.1). Lineage (NCBI taxonomy): Eukaryota > Metazoa > Chordata > Aves > Charadriiformes > Scolopacidae > Gallinago > Gallinago undulata. Next base: position 130,330,015 of record JAOTQQ010000001.1, on the reverse strand, counting down.
ATATGTGCTGGAGATAAACACAGTAGATGTGACTGTAATCATTAGCTGAAAGGTTAGGGAGGGGCACAGTCAATCCTCCATTTAAAGACAATGTTGGCTAACAAAACTTTTAGTTCCTGAAAGGTCTGGGAGTCCTTCCCATTGTTATTACATCAGGATCATAGTTTGAACAGGAGTAAGAAGTAGGAAGGAAATGAAATAATTCTGGAGTTTAGAAAGGCATTAGAACCCAGTTGCATGCAAAATGAGTGGATTGGCAGAAATACCCAAATTTTCAATCAAGATAACATTCCCAATCTCAGCAATTAGGGCACAAGCTATGAAGTTGCTGAGTAGAATTTCAGATATACTGAAATCTAAATGAATGGAAAGTTTTCTCCTTCATTGGAAGCACAGCTGGTCTCACTGCACAGAGAAGCAGAGTTGAAACAATAATGAAGAAGGCCATCTTTTCCATTTTGAAGGGAATTATCATTTGTTAACAGAATGAGGAAATTCAGGTTCTGTTACACAACGTGCAGGACTTGTGGTTTCAAACATGTTTAAGTCAGCCCTTGCCTACAGGCTTTTTATTTCAAGTTAATTGGAACGTCTTGACAGCCTCATGAACCATTTAACCTGCTCTTGACTTTATTCCTTTCCTGAGCTTTTCCCACACAAGAAGAGTTTATATTTGACTTACTTAGTTTAGCAGTTAAAGAGTAAACACCATGTACTTAGAAAATAAGAACATTAATTCAACCTTAATGTGTTTCCGAGTTAACAGGTAGCTAGCAAAATATGTTGAAACTTGAATATCAGAGATTTTTCCTGCTCAACATGTTTATCACTAATAATCATTCTACCTCAATAATTAGAAATGCACATTTCATTTCACTTCCTGGATGCTTTTGAATATTCTTTTGTAACTAAGTTAGACTTCCAATTCTCAAGAATGATGACTGAAACAAATTCGTTATGTGATAGTATTTTAAAAGAGAATTAATGTATCTAGTCTAAAATTTTAATGTAGTTAGTTGCCAGCCATGATACCGAATGTTGTGACACTATGTGAAAGTGAAAACTTTAGGGGAAACATTGTCAGACATATAACACTGTGAAGGAATCATTAATTAGTGATCATTTTATTATCATTTACTGATAGTGACAAAATTTTTGTGTTTATCCTTAAAAATCATAATCACATGTAGTAAGAGAAATGCCAAATAGACTGTTGAGATTCAGCATACTAATCTTGAAATATTTAATTTCTCTTTACAAGAATGTAGCAGTAGCACAGGAACATATAAGAACTTTTATGAATTTGTATTAATCATACCTGAGGTCAAAAAGCCATAAGCATGAGGAAGCATCGTTGACCACCTTGTGATCTAAAGAAGAAAAGCTTTTACCTTTCCTTCCTTGATTTTGGTTCCAATTATCTGTCGTCTTTGCTGGATTATTTCAATCAGCTGGTCACATTCTTCCATCAGCTTGGTTTCTTGGCGGGATGCATTTACCTACAAAGTAAACCATTACAATTAGCAAAACCTTTTTGACATTTTCCTTTTCTTTCTTTTAATTTAAAAATTGTAATTTCTAAAATGTTGGGTTTGGCATTTTTTGCTCCTTTCTGTGTATAATCCATGTGTTATTTTCCTTTCCCTTTCTTGGAATTTGTGAAATACTGAAACAAGTCTTGTTTGTAGGAGGTAGGAGTTGCAAATAGATATTCCTCAGGTATATCTAACTCGAGTGAGAAAAGCCCGGCCCTGTGAGTACTGAGTGATGTCAGTTATAGCAGACATCAGCGAGAAGTGAAGGCTCTTCAGGAGTTGCTTAACACATTGCAGTTTCAAGCCATGTATAGGACTGCGGTGAATACTAATGCATGTAAGAGCACAAGTACTGGATCAGACTGACCGTCTAGTGCAGTATCCTGTCTCTCACTGCTGCTAGTTGCCAGCAGCTGCCAGTAAAGCATTTTAGGAAGAAATCCCAACCTATATGATGGTTCCCATGAATATTTTCTCATCCTCCAACCATTTGCAGCTCAGCGTCTTCTTGAACCAGACACAATTTCTACATCGTTACTAATCCTCAGAAGAGTTATCTCCTGTGGATTTATTTAGTCTCTCTTTCAACCCCTGCAAACTTTAAGTATCCCCACCATCCTACGTCAATGACCACCACATCTTAATTCACAGTCAGTTGAACTGCCTCCTTTAGAGGGATTTGAACCTGTCTCCTTCCAGCTGCATTTAGTGATCCCAAGTTCTTTTACTGGAAAGGACAGTGAACTACTGATATCTATCCACAATCTCTATGCTGCTTGTGCTTTTAGAGATCACTTTTTTTTTTCCTCTAGTAGGATTCTTTTCTACATTGAAGGGCCTTAAGGGATTAAGTTTTTCCTTGTATATTGATTCAGTTTTTCCGTGTATGAAAGCTGTACTGTACCTTCAATCATTCTTGACTTTGCCAAGTTTATTATCTTGTTGATATGAGGAACAGAACTGTACTAAGTACTCAAGGTGCAAACGAATTATGAAGTCATGTAATGGCACGATATTTTCTCTACTTCATCTTGGTTATATTCATAATGATTTCTAATGTTTGATTTGCTGAATTTAATATTTGAAAATATCATTTATTATTTTCATTGTCCATATAGTGGTTCTTGAAAGATTCAAATTACCAAAGATCCAAGCAATATTACCAAGTCATGTATTGACTGTATCATTACCACTTTGCCTCAGCCATGGATCAGATAGAAAATAATAGCTGTACTTATGTAGTTTTCTACAATACTGTCCTGGTTTCAGATGGGATAGAGTTAATTTTTCTTTCTAGTAGCTGCTTTTTTGGGGGTATTTAGCATGAGAATAGTGTTGATAACAAATATTGTTCTAGATGTTGCTAAATAATGTTTATAGTAGTCAAGGACTTTTTCAGCTCCCCATAGAAACTGAAAGGGAGCATTAGACAGGACAAGTTGACCAAATGAATATTCTATACCACAGATGTCATGTTCAGTATATAAGTGGGGGTTGGCTGCGGGGCCGGGGTGGGGGGGTGGGGGTGGGGGGGGAAGCAGAAATCTGCAATTGTTGCTTGGAATGGGCTGGGGAACCAATCATCAGGCATTGGTGAGATGTAAGAGTGACTTGTGTGTTTAACTCAATCCATGAGGTTCTCTACCTGCCCAACCCCTCCTTTTCCCTGTTTTCCCTAACCCACTGGGACAACTGTAAACAGTAAAACTTTAAAATGCAAAAACCTTCACAACTATTAGCTTTCTATGGAAAATGTTTACTTTTGTGAAAAAGTTTTGGTTCTCAGCTGAAAATGTTTTGTTTCTGGGGGAGACTAATTTTGTCAGTGAAAAGTCAACATTCTGTACGACAAGATAAATGTACTTTAGTAGATGTAGCATGTATAGCTTACATGTATGTGTAAAAAGCCAGAGAAAAAGGTAAAAAGTTGTAATCATATCTAAAATAAAGAAAAAAATAAAGGACTGATTTCAGAGCTATGTTTTCCATTTGCACTTTGCTAAGAGGGTAAAGAAGCTTTCAGCCCTGGCCCATTACTCCTAGAGACATGTCACCTTTTCCATTGGGTTATTAAAAGTTAGCAGTGAACAACATCGGGAACAGTTACAGGTGAGAAGTAACTATATTTCTCCCTTCGGTTATTTTTCTGCTCAATGAGCCCCTTGGTCCGCCTCAGTCTGCTTTTTTTTTTTTTCTTCCAACAATATGTTTAAATACGCATTTACCTGTAAGCACATAATGGAGCTCATTAAGATTAAGCAGATGCTTATGTATCTAAATTTGGACCAGGGCCAATTTTACAAATAACTTCTTATGTGAAATACATTGTGTCCTCCAGGCAAAGAAGGGACTTGTTTACAAAGACCAGCTTTTGTTAAAGTTTTGGATTATCCTTCTCAAACCTTCATAAAATTAAAGTTTGATTACATATTTTACAGGCTTACTTATTAATTAAGATATGAGGATTATAAAGAGAAAATATCTTTGTTTCTGAAAGGGGTTAGATGTTATGGAAAGTGCTGAGGAGACCTGCATGCAGTAGAGGAAAATGTAGAAAGTACTTCTACTATACATTTTTAGGTGCCTACTTATCTCCTTATGTTAGCTGTTTGCTCTGCCTGGCTTCCTACCATGGTCCATGAATCATAGAATCATAGAATGGTTAGAGTTGGAAGGGACCTTAAAGATCATGGAGTTCCCACCCCCCTGCCATGGGCAGGGACACCTCCCACTAGAGCAGGTTGCTCAAAGCCTGATCCAACCTGGCCTTGAACACTTCCAGGGATGGGGCATCCATGACTTCTCCAGGCAGCCTGTTCCTGTGCCTCACCACCCTCAAGGTAAAGGATTTCTTCCTAATATCTAATCTAAATCTAACCTATTTTAGTTTAAAAACATCGCCCATTGTCCAAGAGGAGAGACAGACCCAGTTCTCCCAAAGCCTCCGGCAGTGCCATTGTCTCTCCACTGACCACTCAGGGAGCTGAGAAACACTGACAGTCACACACAATCAATTCAGGGAGTCTATCATCACTGTCCCTCCTATTTCCCCTCTTCTCATCATCCCACCATCCCAGCTGCATCACACCCTCCTGTCATACACCATACTTTGGCATGAAACTCTGCAGACCCGCTTTCAATCAGCAGTACAGTGCACAAGTTTTCCCTGTTCCGACTCCAGTTTCACTACTGGATTGAAATTCCACCAAAGAGCGGGGAATCCCAAATGGGCTCAGTCAGGGGCAATGATCACATCCCCTGCACATGGGTGCAACTCCTGTGTCGATACTGGCATCTGCTCACACCAGAGCTGACTTTGGCACTTAATTATGGTAACACTTCACAGAATTTTTGAGTAGCTTCCACTCAAAGTGTTACTTCTACCACCACTTACATCACAAATCCATTTTGTCAAGCAGATCTTATTAATCTTTGGGGTAACTGTCATGAAACATAGAGTTACAGGAAGGTTAAGTCAACGTTTCACTTAATGCTGTGGTTGGTTCTAATAACAAAGTATTAATTAAATCTTAACTTAAAAACCTCTAGACTAAGAAAAACAAGATGCTTGGAAAAATCCCTTGGATTTCTTGCACACTGACTGCAGACTTCTCTTTTTCTTTGAAATCTGAAAAGTATACTCTTTTATAAACTTCATTTGAAGACTTTTCCAATGTTATAGCTTACACAGGCTTATTAAAAGTGTAAAGAATATTCCAAAATTATTTGATAAACCTGAGCTTTGTATGAAAAAATCCCCATTTAATCTGGGGGCTTTTCTGAAGTTGAAATACTCCTTAATCATATTTTCAGCCTACAAGGCCTCTGATTCAGTAATAACTTTACGATTGAGCACATGCCTAACTTTAAGTGCACCATATTAGCTGTGGCCCTAAAGGGACTATTTGTGAGATTAGCATGGAGTATTATTTACTTGTATGTTTCTGAGGAGTCATATGTCAGACCAAAGAGCCACAAGCATGGAGCAGGGCTCCACAGTACAGGTGCTACAGAAATATCAGAATAAGGCTCTGCCTTCTGCTTGAGTCCTTTGATGAACAGCAGCCTTGACAATAACTTCCAGCTGGGACTGGCCAAGGAATGCGAGTTCTGTCTGGTGAAAATATTTGAGGTTTTACGTTCTGCATTTTTCCACATTAAAAACAAGCCCTCTTTCCAAGGAGTTCATTAAAAGAGACTGAGAGCTGCATTAGAAAAGTCTGAAGACTTCGTCGCTTACTTTGGTTGTGGGAGGCTCCGAATCGCGCAGCGAGCAGACTTAAATATGGGCTTCCTCCATCCCAGATGAATGTTGACTCGTTAATCTGAGATATACACTGTCTGAGAATTTATGCTGGATTTAGGGACACCTTTCTGTAGAAAATTTCACTGACATCAGTACACTTAGTTTCGACATCAACAAGTTCCTTAAAAATCCATGTCCAGAATTACGTCAAACCTAAAGCTTTGTGTGTTTTTGGTATCCTTTTTATAAACTACTCTTCCATGCCATAAAACTGTTCTAAAACTGATTAGGAAGCCTTGTTACAATTTAGTAAAAATTATGGTATTTTCTATCACAAACAAGTAAACAAAGGCTCATTCTAGTCCTGCTGCTTTTGTAGGGAATTTATTTCTATTTCTGTAATATCCGAAGACCTCAGACAGTTTACTGAACAAAAAATAAAAATTTCAGGGTTCTTTCCAGGTTTTCCAGACAGATGGGTAGGAATTGCTGGCCTTTGCCTCAGGGAGTGGGTGTAGGAAAAAAAGAAAAATGGGGGTTCCTCAGATGTCTGACAGGGAGCTGGAAACAAGTCCTCCTGACCCAAAGGGGAGAGATGGCCAGCTGTTTCCAGCTCCACAAGCTAAGAACTGCTTTTGGAAAGTGTTCTGCTCTCTGCAGAGGCTTCCTTGACTTTCATCTTCAGAGACCTGAATTAAATTGCAGCTTAGATCATAAGAAAATGAATGTGGTGGTTTCAAAGTCCCCAGCAGATGTTTGGAAAATCACACAACTACACCATGGGTAGAGGTTCAAGGTTACAGGGGAGCTTCTCTGGTTAATTCAAAGGCAAACAGGGTGTCAGAAGGGCTAGATTCATACCCATGAAAACTTCACCAACTAATGTACTGGAATGAAAGCATTTTTTAGTGTCTCACCAGAATTTTCCTTGCTGGAGCAAAACTCTCCCTCTGAGATCCCTTATAGGTGAGGCAGATTTGTTCACTAGTGGAAATTCACGTATCTTTTCATCAAATAACCTTTAAATGACAAGTAAAATAAGTCACCCTAGATTAGAGGTGGCTTGCTTTTAAAGACTGCACTGTCTGGGACAAATTAATCTAAACTAGAGTAATTGTTATCTACTACTTCTCTACTGGCTATGCAAAATGGAAGAAAGTAGCTTGTAGAAAGTCTGGTCTTTGGAAAGAGAGCTCTGAATTTGAGTTTCAGCTTTACTATTTAAAAATGGTCTCAATGCCTCAAAATATATTTTTTTTTTCAGTTGTAGCCATACAGGTAAAGAAGAGATATCCGCTTTGTTTATAGGTTTGAAGTGATGGTCATAAAATTAGTATATACTCACAAAAAACAAAACCATCAGAAAAAAAAATTGCAATAACTCCACTTGACAACTGTAAAATCATTGCCACATATTTCACTCTAGATTTTGAGCCCGAATTCCTTCTTAGACCAAACCCAGAAACTGAGGAAAATATCTAAAATGATGGCATAAAATAACTGGTACTTGTCTAGGGAAACTTTCTTCATTGTCATGTATATGTGGAACACATTTTCTTGGATTAGAGTCTCTATACAAATTAAAAGATTATACTCTTCTAAATAGAGAGGATTATTTACTTTTTAATCACTCCATGTTGTGAAGTGAATAACTTCTCTTCATAGAGTCATGATACATTGAAGACGTATTCTACCATAACATGATTTTTTTTAAAATGGAAATACAAAGGATAATGATTGATATACATTTATGACAACATTTCTTCCCTTTCTTTTTATGGATGGCTAGACTGAGGGAGAGTTATGTACTCAAACTTGTTTAATTTCATATCCCTGTTTTATATTCTGGGTTATTCAATGCAGTCTTCTGTAGCAAAAGCAACTCTTGGAATACAGCTTTTTCAGACTTTATCTAGTCTAAGCATAAACCTGATTTTATCTATTATGACCTTTGGAAATAGGTGAGATTAATCATCTTGCCATCTGAATGGATCATCTACAACTCCTTTGTTATGAATTGGTGTAAGAGAAAAAACTATGGTCATCTCCCATTTCAAGTGTGCCAGAGGCTTTGTTTTTGTTTGCATTCCACATCTATCTCCAACCAGAAGACCTGTGTTTAGAGGCAGTCTCAGAGCAGGTTAAACAAAGGTCAGTGCAAAATTACAGCAACTTACTCTAGCTACCTAAGAATTTTGTGAATGAAGAATTGATTGGGCCAGGATAGCTAAGCTGCTTTGGGTCAGGCTGATAAGACTATCTGCCCCAATCTGGACTAAAAGTAAACCTTTTTAGAAGTTTGAAATACTCCTGTTATGTATTAAAATATTGTTTTAAATGTTTTCATCCCACTGTGCTTTGAAGCTCATTGTTGAGAAACTAACCAGCAAGATACAATCTAATCACAAAACCAAACTAAACCAAATCAAACCAAACCAAGCCAGAAGTTTCATGGAAAACAAGAAAATTGCTTTCATAAGAATTCCTTTAAAGACATAAAAAATTTTAAACTCAGATGATCTGGAAAGTTCTCATAGAGATCAACTCCAGAGATGCTTATGCTGACAGCTAAAAAGCTCATTGGCCAGGCTTACTGCAATGAACCAAGTATTGTTTGTATAAAATGCAAATACAGCACCATGTTGGAACTATAACTGTCATTTCTCAGGATAGGAAAGCACACCAGAGACAAGACATTTATTGAGAGACAAACCATAGTTTCACAACTGGTTGAACAGCTCTGGGATCGTACTGCTAAAAAGAAAAATGGTATTCCCCGTTTTCCTTCCATCCGCAGAAGTGAGTGTGGCCACCTGGGGGAATGGCTGGGCTGAGCTCGCCTGGCTGATGTGCGCGTTGCATGAACACATGGGAAGCAGGTAAAGAAACTCACCAGGGAGAGCAGAAGCAGAGGTGGGAAGACTTTTGGCAGAAAGGAGGCTTAAATCAGTTTAAGCTGTTTGTGAAACTAAGCCCTAAGAGGGATGTGTTTTTTTAAGATGCAGTAAAAAGGTCATATTAATAATTTATTTTCAGCCATTCTTTTTCTCCTTTATGTTAGTCCTTTCTTTGAACTTAAATAATGAAAATATTTTTAATTGAACCATATTTACTTATTATTTTTGTTTTGTTTTTCCTGCTGACATTAAGCCTATGTTTCAAGTTGAGCAAAATATTCCGCTTGGTGTATTTCATTCAGAGTAGAAAAACAAAAACAATTAAATAATCACTGAGGTTCAAAGGACTGCCCATCCTTTGATGAAGATGAAGTAAGTGCCCTTGTAACCAACAGTCCAGTACTTACTTAAAACTCTCATGCAGGATCTTTAGCCTAGTGTTTAACATGCTCACCAGAGAACCAATGTCTTTGGTCTCCTTGCTGCTCTACTTACTGTTCAGCTAATTTATGTCAGGCAGAAAAAGGAGAAACTCAGGAGTAGTTTGCTCCCACAAAGGTAAATAATCTCAAAGACAGGAGGTTCCAAAGAGTAACAAAGTTTTGAGTTGCTTTCTCTGATGGCAGGCACAAAGTACTATCTCCTGCATTAGTTAAATAGTGATTAACAGTGAACTAAAAAAAAAAGATTTTTTAGACTACGGTCAAATTTTTGCAGGTATATCAGTCTAATAAGACTGTGAACAAGTACACCTGTATGGATGTGAGACAGATGGAGAGAGGGAGCCAGTGGAAACTGGCTGTTTTAACAGGCAGAGGCAAGCACTGCTGTTAGTTTGTATACAATCCATGTGATCTCTGTCATAATGATAAGCCCAATTTCCAGAAGTTACAAAACAGTTGTAGATGCATTAACATATTCCAGCAAGTGCCTAAGCTGTGCATAAAATGTGTAAGTGCTGCAGTTCAATACATATATAGGACTAATTATACATTTAATATAGGACTAATATTTTATATAGGACCAATCACACATTTTTGAAAACAATTAAATAATCTTTTAGTGAAATAATATTTGACTATCAGCTAGGGCTTACCAGGCATGCAACTTAAGACATCCTGGAACAAATATTCTGTATTGCTATATGCCATGCAGTATATTTGTGTTAGTTTTTATTTCTGAAGTTTCTCTTTTCTCTAATGCTACACAGAATTACAAGTCTGACTAAAGCTTACCTGAGATTTTCACTGAATTAAATGAACTTATATGCAAGTAGAATTAAATGTAGAACTAAAGTAATTAAAAATCAAAAGTAGATCATGCCATAAATTTCATCTGAGCAATGTTAACAGAGAATGTAGCCTTGTACCCTTCCTCATCAGAAACTGTCTTAGGAAACTAAGGCTGTAAACTTTATTAGGGTTTTGTCATGAAGTTTGCTAATTAGTCTCTTATTGAAAGTAATAACTCTGGATTTCCTTGAAGTTATGTTTTCCTGTCTATTTCACAAACCAAAAAATGCCATTTACCTCTAGCACTTAAATATAGCAAATCAATTTAGCCGATAAACACATTTCTTAGCAAAAACAGAAGATATTGGAGCAGAGGAAAAAGTAGCTTTCAGTGGAGCTACATTCCAAGTTATCTGCCCACAAAAATCCCATCAAAGTAGATTCTTAATTTAAAACGACTAGGGGCCAGTTTTGTATGACCAGAAAGGCCACTTGCTGCAGTTCAGACACCAGGATTTGCAGGCAGGCTTTCCACCTAAATTTTCCTAACGAGAACTTCTCAGTTTACTTGAAATGATCTTTTACTGAAATGGTCCCAAAATTTCAGGAAGGCTCAAGTACTGTGAAACTTAGGGAAAACAGAAAACCCAGTTTTTTTTTATTTTCACAGACAAAGTCTCTATGTTGTTTGAGTGTCCTCAGGGAATCACTCTGACAGTCAGGTTTTGATTTTGCCATCCCTCAAGTAACAGAAATGCTACATGTATCTTATATAAAAATTGATGGAGGTATTTTGTGGCAAAATTTGAAGAAGCTCTCTTGGAGTTGAAGCCTTACCAGAGATGTGAATTTTCATTATTTATAATTTTTCCATTTGGCTCATTTATTTTGATCAGGCGCACACAGAGAGGTAACAGCAGGATTTTCCAGGTCCTGGCATCTTCTCTTTATTGCTTTTGTTGTTACAGTAATTTAAAATGTGTCTGATATTTGTGAGTGATCAGTATGTGTACCAGTGAAATAAAAGGTCTTTCAATATACTACTATTTTTTTTTCAGCTGATTATATAACGCGGCTACAAAAACCACCCTTTGACACACATGAAAACAAATTTTGACTGGAAAATGCTGAGATTTAGCCTGCAGCAGATCTTTAGAAATGAGTTAGAAACAGAATTTCCATTACAAATAGAAAGAAAAGGAAGCAGCAGCTTGAGGGTTACACAGTTAGAGGAAAATGCCTTCCCTTCTTTATACAACCAAAAATGATTTTGCAGTGGTGTCCAGAATTTGCTTCCTATGACGTTTAGTGAATTGAAAACAAAACAAAACAAACAGAAAGACTGAGATACAGATGTTATAAAGCTGTCTACAAGCAAAACCTATTTCCTTTCCCCTCCCCCCTAGATAATTGCTCCAATTTTTCCTCCAGCTGAGTTCAGATTATGTTTCTGCCTAACAGATGAGAGAAGCTTCATCACATTGACTATGTAACAGACTTTTAATCATATATTTCCAAGAAGAGATGAGAAAAAAGTCCAGAAACAATCCTCAAATTGCTTAGGAAAAAGTAACTGACAAAAGAAGATCATGCTCAAATTTGTGCCTTTTGCCAACTAATGTCATGATCTAAAAGACGTTTGCAGAAGCTTCATACATTCATAGAAGCAATGTGCCTTGAAAACTATGACAAAGAAGCAAATTTGCTGTGACACAGCACTATGTCAGCCAGAGAAACCCGTGACACTAAACCCAAGGGGAGAACCAAGCACTTAACAGCGTTAAATCCTTCCCCGATTCAACTGAGAAGTGGCTAAATTCGGAGTGGGGGACAGCTGGAAAAGGCACGGGCCAGCAGAGCAGGATGCGGCCCCCATCGCCTTGCAGGTGGCAGTGCTGCGGGGGGCAGGCGGTTGGGCAGGGGAGGTGCCACAGGCCAACCCAGGGCATTGCCGTGCTGGTGCCCTTCCAGCACACGGTGAGAGACAGGGACACCTGGCAGTGGGTGGGTATGACCGTGGTGATGAGATGCCATCACCCAAGGACTAACCTATATGGCCATACCCTAGGCCTGTCAATCCCAATTTTGCAACAGCATTTTTAGAATATTTGGCCAAGGCTCCTACAGAATTTTTCAGATATTCACACGAGCAATTTGTGTAGCACATTTTTCACAAGCAAATTACTGCAGCTTTGTTTCATCCAGTAGGACCAGATCCAGCTCTTTTCCCTCAGCTGAGGTAGAGGGCTTGTACCTAGGCTGTTAATTTATGTCAAAGCATAAATAATTACATTACTACCTTTCCCTTCAAACATCTTCCCCATATAATAGTTCCAGAACTAAGTAGCTGCTTTCCTGACACGCACGGATGTTTTTGCAGTCTTTTAAGAGCCGCATGCTGATTTAGCCACAGGCTAGAGGGCTGTCTCATTGGGTGACTGTCCACAGAATTTAAAGATAAAATTCTCCAGGCTGGTTTTTAATGTTTTTAAACATGTTTTGTGCAGATACAAAAGAGATGTGTGAATGCTGTGAACTAGGATGGCAAATAAACATATTTCAGATTAGTAGCCACTTCTAATCCATCTTCTCAGTTTGTGGAGAAAACCTTATTTTATCCTACTAATCAGTTAATCGTTTGTTGCAGCCAAGCCCGCTGTCCCTGGGGAAGTAACCACATCCGCAGCCACATTCCCTCCCTAAGTAGAGTGAGGAGCAGAGCTGGATCACCACGGCCAACCCATTGAGCTGCCCTGAGGGAAGGGGTGCTCTGCAGAAGGCAGCCTGGCCAAAGGCACAAGGTTGTAGACCTGCCATTGTCTCCAAGGAAGGAAAACAAAACTTTCCTGATTAACAATCTTCAACATTTCTACAAAACCAAGAAATGAGAGATGGCATTACAGAGGAAGGGGGAGTGGAAAGATTCAAAAATGAGTGTAAAACAAAAAAAGGCTGTAGGGATGTATGTGAAAGAGGAGTAAAACCAGGATACCACGGTGCTGTAACAGAACAGAAGGATCCCGGACAGAAAGGACTGGTAAAGACTCAGGCAATCTCTTTTCAGGGTGTGGTTTCCTTTGAGAAAATGGGATTTTTAAAATTAAGTGTTACCATAAACTATTAGCACAGACTATATCTTCATATTAGGCATGAAATCAGACATTCAGATATTAAAATTGTTACTCTTATAAAATGCTTAATAATATTTTTGTTGTACTTAAAGCAGTGAAGAATACAAGTTTGCTTGATTTATTTTCAAAAGTTTTCTTGCCAATATGCCCAGAACCGCCCATGGGAATGCAAGACTGGAAGCAGACTTCTCGAGTCTCCCAAGATCAGGTCCCCCATCAGCATAAATCTTGCCATAAATTGATAAACTCCATCTAAAAATAGGCAAGATTTATGCCTCCGTTGTTGTGATGAAAGGCAGCCCCAGACCTCCCCTCCCTGGTGGCTGGAAGGAGTCCAGCTTCTAGATAACGAACGCCCCTGACCAGTCCTTGCCTGCTCACGTGAGTGAAAAGAGAAAAGAACTCTCTTTCAGAAGGGAATAAGGATTAGTTTTAAAACACAGAGAGACTGGGATTTGGCCTTTGCCAAATCGATGAAGTTACAATTGCCTGGTGGAAAGGATGTATGCATAGATAATTAATCTGCAGTGAAGCCAGTTGCTGGGAAGTCATTAACAACTTGCTTGGTTGATGAGAAACAGTGGCTCTGTGACAACATTTGGTTTGGCTGGCGAGGATTCACTTATTCAAAAGACACAGAGCTTGTTTGTTATGCATTTCCAGAAACATCAGCTTCTGCTCCATACCAGAAGCCAAAAAAGACATTCCTTTTTCATTTTTTATGTAATACTGCATTTTTTGGTTTATGGCATGGCAAAGGTTTTAAAATATGTTAGTATTTATTTCTACAAGTAAATGCTAATTAGCATAACTTTTTTTTTAAAGTTTATATGCCCCTTAACAAAAACTTTGTAACTTTAACACAAGGAAAAATAATTTCCTTTCCTTCCTTGTTTTTCAAAGTTCGAATTATGTGTGAAAATCAAAGCTTCTTTTCTTCTTTGTTTCAACTGGGTTTAAAGCCCCAACAATCAAAATTGACATTAAAATAACATTATTAAAAAGATTTAAAGTTAGGTTAGGAAAATCAAAGCATGTAACATCAGTTTTTGAAGTGTATTACCTGTGTTTTTACATGTTTACAAATTGTATGCAACATACTTTACATCATTATCTGTAATATATTGTTTCAAAGAACAAAAAAGAAAACATTTCCTATAAAATTAACTGCCTGTTTAGTTTTAACCTTTGAATGAGTTCATATGGCAACACTAATACAGACATTGGAAACTTAAGCTATTCCTAATATTTTGTAATTTTAAATTTGTAACATTAACGTTAGAAGCAATATACTGTATGCTTTATTTGTGTTCCTGGTTTGGGATAAATTTCTCTCCCAAAGAAGCATAAAGAGAGCATAGTGACTTTTAAAAAATCTATCTAAGCCTCAGCTTCTCTAATGTTGGAGATACTCACATCGTATCTGAAGTTTTCACAGAGCTCTGAGAAACAGAGATAGCTTTAAAGTTTACTTCCACATCCCCACTTGCCTGATTTCCAGCACGGCCTAGGTCCAGGGTTTTGACTGAAGCTCATTTCTAATATTTAGCTAATTTAAATGCTAATTAGACTAATTTGATGAATAAAACGTGGTAGGAATTCATTAACAACTTTGCTGCTATTCCTTTATGTCTACAGAGAAATTTTCTAAAACAGGACTCCAGGGACAGTAGCGCATCTGTTACCAGTTGAACAAGTTGGATTTTTTGTAATACTAAACCTTAGAGTTGGTAATATATTGCAGAATTGCAGAGGAGATGGAGGAGGGATTTTAAATTTTTCAGATCTAGGCCATCTTGGACATAGGCCATTAATGAAGAAGAGGCCTTATGCTGTCCTGGGACCATCTGCTTTGTGGGTTTTGCTCTGAGTTTTATATATAGAGGAAGAATATGTGCCTTGTCTCTGTCTCTCATTACCTACTAAAGTCGTTGAGCTGATATTACAGTTGTTCTGCCTGATGTTATTGCTGCCTATACAAAGAACTCAAGCCGTTCCCCTCAAGTCTGATACTGTGATTAGATTTTCGTGGTTTTGTTGAGCCCCATGAAATGAGTAAGGCTCCACAGAGGTGGAGTAGATAGAAAAATGGATGAGATGATCTCTTTGGAAGAACAGTCTTGGTTTCATTTTGTTTGTTTGGTTGGTTTGGGTTTGTTTGCTTTGGTTTTTTTGGGTGGATTTTATTTTTTTTCCTTTTTTTTTTTTTCTGGCAGCATGTGTCATTGCCACAGTCAATAAGGTACTTAAGCAGATGGCAAATTTTCAAGATGTGACTTTGTTCATAAGAAAAGTTGCTCTTCACCTTAATTAGGTGACCAAACTTTAGTCTGAAAAAGAGAGAAAAGAAGTTGTCCTGTGCAAAACTTCCATGGTACTTTATAAGAAAGAAAAAGAGGCTTCTCTAAAACGAGAGTGCCTTTCTCCACAGCAAGCAGGTGGATGTGTTACAGCAGTGTATGTCACAGCTAACTTTCTCTTAAATTTTATCCATGCTTCAGAACCTCTGGGTTAAGGCTACCATCCTCACTCAAGTTCCCCAAGACTGCTCCTTAAGTAGCACTGATGAAGAAACCTGGTTTCCTTTCACATATACAGACAACCATACTCAAAGTGGAAAACATTTTCTACACAACATGATTATTATTTAATGCTGCCTCTCTGCTAGAAACATACAGCATGCCCTTCTCTGAATAAATGAGACTGCTGCAGGAACTCCAAGGCAATCAGCAGTACTTCTGATTCCTACCCCATTAACTTTCCCATGCTATCTTAAATTGAACATGGAACTTGTGAAAACTGAGAGCACTGCAAGTATGAAATTGCCATATCTCTGTGAATCCAATATATCTGTCAACAAGCATGTGCACCTCACAACATTGAGCCTTTCCTAGACTTCCATTGTTTCTCAGCCACAATTTATCTAGAAGAGGGTTGAAAATGTTTTGTATCTGGTGTATCACCCTGGGACTCATGGCTAAGGATGGCAATGAGGAAAGCACTGCTGATAAAATTTTGATGCCACGGGGATGTTTATATAATATTTACTGGCAGAAAGCATAAACTCATGTTGTTGTTTGCAAGTTTTGTACGATATAGAAGCTTTTCATTTACAGTGGTTTTGGCTTTGTTGATCTGAATGTACTATAAGGAACTGAAAAGGTTTTATATCATGGCAAAAAAGTAAAAAGAAAAGTTTTGCTAAAAACCAATTTATTTTGGACTCTGATCTCCTCCTGTGTCAGCTCTCATGGCTGAATTAGTCTGTGATCATTTTAATTTGCATGTAGAGCAGCAGCCTCCACAGGGCCATCTAAAAAAATCCCCAAGATTTTGGGAAAACATGGATTCAGGTCCCTCCCTGCTGAAGATTTTCTATGATACTCAAAGTGGAATATGTAACTGAGGCAACTCGAAAGCCTGTGAGCATCTTCCTTCTTCTGAAGATAAATATAGTTCAGGTATGACTTTTGAGTACACATATGTATTTAGATACATAATTCTGATAAAAGAAATCAGTAGCTGATAGAAACTTAAATATCACTGTGAATCCGGCATTACTATTTCTTTGCCTTAGTTTTTCACCTGTAAATATTACTCTACCTCACAAAGGAGACAGAAAGATAAACATGTTACAGAGGATGAGTGATGTGCTCAAATATAGCTGTGTTGGGGGCCATACAAACATACCATAATTAAAAGGGCATAGGAAGGAATGTAAAGGAAGTCATCTGTATTGAGAATATAATTTATCAGTGAAAAAGCTCAAAATCAGTTTACTACTACTATAATTTAGTTCTGTGTTTGTTGGCTTTTTCTTGTGTGCTTAAACTTTTGTTCTTGAATGCCAAAAGTGAAAGTTTAAAGTATTTCAAATGGAGGTCAGTACTCACTTCTACATGTTGACAGGTCTGAATGAGTTTTGCCAAAAGAGTTTCCAGTTCAGTATTCCTCTTAATAAGGTTGGTGAGGTTACTTTCCAAATTTTGCTGTCAAAAAGAAAGAACACAACACATTAGCATTTTTAAGAATTTAACATTTAGGTGAACAGTTTAAAAATGGATATATTTTCAGGATCTGAATTTTTTAATTACACCTGTATGAACATGAAACTTTCATTTTGACATATTCCATTAGATGTTTTATCTATGCAGAAAAGTTCAGGATAAGAGCAAGTACTAGGTTCTAACGACCTACTACAACCTAGATTAAGCAATTAGTTTTAGTCATGGGGGACAAAAAGGAGTAAGGAAAAGAGTAGGAAAGGTAAAACATTTCACCAAAAAGGTGATTTATTTTGGCTGAGAACACCTTTTGCCTCCTTGTTTCCTGCTCTCAGTCTAACATGAATTTAAAAACCTTCTGCTAATTGAAGTCTCCGAGTATGTGCCCCTTTGGGACTATATTCATAAGGACCCAGTAGATGGGTCAGCAATTTCTTCTTGGGATTCACAGTGTGGTGGGGGTGTGGGTGGGTGTGTGGGGATTGATCTAATTGATTTGAACCCCTAGTTCACTAGAGTTATATTTTTTATAAATAATTCTAAAGAAAAACCTCCTTTCTATGCATAAGAATGAAATATCTACGCACAGACATGTAGTGTGTGTCTTCACTACTTGTTTTTAAGAGAAAATTTGAGGCTTGCGTCTGTGTTTATCAACTGATTATGGCTGCAATAAATATCCGTGACTCTGTGAGCTGGGAGTGCTTTCCAGCTTCCAGATCTGAAGTTGCATGTGATACTGAGGTCAAGAAACAAATGTTTCAGCCTCCCTTCTCCTGTCCGTATCCCCAGGAAGGAGGTGGCTGTGACCTGCTCCCTCGTCTGGCTTCCTCAGGACCAGGACACTAAAGTGCACCGTGGAGCACCGTGGAACCTGCAACTACCAGCTTCTTGCTTTTTACTATATGTCCCATGATAGTTGCTGTTGTACATGAAATTCCATCTTCTGGAAGCACATGGGCATGAAAAGTCCTGATTTTGCATGAAATGCAGTTTCCACAAAGATAAAAGCAACCTGTAAATATAACTTTGGTACATAAAAAAAAAAAAAAAGAATTAGAAAAAAAGAAGCAAGCCATTAAAAAGTAAACACTCTGTGTAACGCTAATTTATTTCAGTAACTTCATGGGCTTTAATTTAAAAAATCCTGAGCACTGTTGGCGTGACAAACTGTTCCTCATAGTTATTCACCTGTGTGAGTGCGTGACACTAGTCCCTTGCTTAGTGTTCCTCACAGGCTGACAGTCCCTGCCTTTTAATTGTATTTTGTCCTCCGAGTAGCCCCCAGTGTCTGGGAAGCACTGAAGAAGAATACCAGATCTAGCCCCTGTGCTTCTCTCCTCACAAGGGCTGTAGTGTCTCTGCAGAGCTCTCATTAATTTCACCCCTCCTCATCTTTTATTAATGGACTTCTTTTCTTCACACTACTCCTTTCCCCCCTGATGAATCTGTTTCGTTAAGTCCCTTCAGCTACCATCCACTCACCTGACTTTTCTCGCCCTTTTTCCCCCCTCTTCCCTTACCTCCTCTGTGCATATGTTTAGTCTGTCTGTGTGTGTGAATGTGTGTTTTCTGGCACTGCTCCTCCCTGCCTATTTCGTGCTGTTTTAAAACACTTTGTTCTTTGCTCTCTCATTCAGCAGCCTTGCAGTCTCCTTACTCCTTCTTGCATACTGCTACAAAGGCATGAAGCTGGCAGCATTTCATTGCTGAACCATACATACTTTGGCATTTACCAGGGCTGATGCTGCAAACACCGAAGGAGCAGTCAGTTCTGTTCCATTAAAGATAGCACAGGATTTTGATGGCTTTACACGTATAACCCTTCCGAGAGGCGTGATGGGTGTTTGAAGTACATAATTTTGGCATTTTCTTCCCAACACAGCCATGCATATCATGTATCACAAGCTCTGGATGAAAAAATACCTTCTACACTGCATTAAAACAAAGAGTAACAGGAATGGGCATTTTTTACTGAACGGTTTGAGTTGTATTTATATTACCATAAGCTCTAAAGTCAATGATCATTTAATTGCAAAGGCATGTTTGCTGTGCTGTTAGATGTCCCTTTGTAGAGCTGAGACTCACATGCAAAGTCAAAATACCGTATATAGTTACAGTATCAGATGACCTTTGTCTTTGAAAAACAGTTTGTTAAGGGGATCCAAATGTGCAAATGCTCTTGAAATTATATTTATACACCTTCTTATTGCTTATCTATTCATTTTGTACATGTTCTGATATTTTATAACAAAAGATTTAAAATGAAAAATGTATATTCTTGATTGGGATTGCTGGACATAATGAACACTAACATCAGGATCTACACATACTATGAAGAAAAACTGTTCTCAAAGCTGTTATGGAACACGGCAGTGATTTTTAATAACCTGAGAGCGTCTCGAACTAAGGCCATTAATATAGGAATAGTAAGTATTTTTCTCTGAAAACAGAAACAGAGATTCTCTGAAACAGAAATTTCTTTACCCATAGATTATATACAGATTATTGTATCCAGTATGTTTTTAAATCCTGAATAAAGGACAAAATTTTAGAATAATTTCTCTATCCAGTGAATACAAACACAAACCATATATTTTATTATGGTTTCACACAGATCTCTTGGTGTCCTTTGCATTTCCCAATTGCAGTAATGAAGGATAACTACTAAACAAGTGAATTGCCTTACTCAATTATGTCATTTTCAAACTGGAAAGCCTGGAATTTTGTTGCCTTGCAGATTGGTATGCAAGAGATTGGTGTCTTTTTAAGTCACCAGAATTTTATTAAACTTCTGTTGAAGAACATCAGTTTATATTCATTCTTTACTAAATACCAAGAAACTGGCAGCTGCTTTCTGAAATGAATGTCAATTTTTCCAGTTTCATGAGGGCAAATACTGAATGGCAGTTCTTAAAACTGGCCTGACTTCAAAGTTTTAAAGGTCATCCAAATTTGATCAATTCTTGCAGTATGTTTACCTGGATTTTCTTTTGGCAGTATCTTCCTCTAGTTCTTTCCCCTATTCAATTCCCATGTGGACCATGGCAGCACTTTGACTCCCACATGATAGCATGTACCAGAAGCAGAGTTCAAACTCTGCACTCTTTCTTTACTCTGTATAGGGGATACTGGAATTGGCCTGAAAGATGTTTAAATTTCAGAAGCAGAAATTTGCTCAAAAACTTTTCAAAGAAGTGTTGCAAACTCATTTCACATCCACACCTAAAAGTTCACAGGTTGTATGAAACTTCAATACCAGATTTGGAGCTCTGGTCATCTTGAAAAATTGATTCAGTGCTGTAGACCAGAATTCCTGGGATAACGAATTGTAGCCAGGTTTTAAGTCTGGAACAAGTATGCTTTCACATTATGATAAATACATGTGAAAATGAGTGGCATAATAAGCTTATTCAAAGTATCTTCCTTCATCCCACCTGATCTTCTACTGCTGTGCTCTTAGGTGAACCAAATTACAACTGCATTTTTGGAAATCATAATTTCTTAAAATATTTGCCCCTGCCTGTCTTTATGCTTTTTGACACTTTCCAATTTTAGTTGTTATCTATTAAAAACAATCATAGAAATGCAGGGGTTGGTTTTAAAAATAAGGGCAATAGTTTTTGTGTGTTTGCTCTATGAATAGGCTTCAGACATGTTAACTCAGTGGATGCAAACTGATCTCAAAAACCAAAAGCCAGTCTGAATGCTTCCTGACTTCCCAATGCAGACCTAGTCCAAGATCTTGACATTCCATGCGTGCTTTGCAACTGTTTTTACGACATCCAGTATAAAGTGAAAAGAATGCTACTGTCCATTTAGCATGGTCTGACAACTATGCAACATAAATATTCCTATAGTCTTGGGATAAATCCAAGTAGATGAAATCACAGACATGTAATTGAAAAGGACAGCTGAGGATGATGTTTCATTTTGACTCTGCATGCCTATAAAATGATATGATCCAGGGACTGGAGTCTGCAGTTGGAAAAATTAATGCTAAAAATTAGAGGAAAGCAACTCAGGAGTGGATGCCTTCTATAAGCTGCTGTCTAGCTCACACTGAATTTGTGATCTTGTTGCAGTAACGATTGCGTGAGGCTTGTGCCCTGATTGAAGTGGGAGGTCAGGCTATATGATCATAATGGTCTCTTCTGGCCTTTAAATCTATCAGTCTATGAAAACCAAATGTGAACCCATGCCCTTTGCCAAATTAACAGTCTCACGCAAAGCATCACTTGTCTGAAATAGGAAGGTAGCACAAACAGATAGTCCTAAGCTACTATATAGGTTAGAAATGCTGTCAAAATAAATTAATGTAAGCTTCTGAAGAAGAAAAAAGCTGAGTTGTGTGCCCCTACCTTACGTCACAGTAGAGAAAACAGCCACGTCCCTGAGATCTTAATCTCAGTGGCATTTTTCTGCTCCATAAAAAATGTCTATTCAAACAGCCACAAGACCAAGCATATAGCTGTCAGCTACAATGAGATTTTAGATTCCATTTGAACTAAAGGCACTGTCTTTTTTCTTATTAAAAATATTCTTTTTGCTGCTATTGCCAAATATAAGTACACATTTGTATTTTACACACTGTGCTTACTGGAAATCTTTAAGGACCAATCCACTGAAACTGCAGCACGTGCTACAACTCGCACACTGAGAGTCACAACAGCCTTGCTTGCTGTTTACATGAAATCCATCATGAACAAAGCCTTTCAGCAGCAAATATTGACAGCAGCTCGCGCTTCCTTTGCTCCTGGTGTACAACTGACCAGGGTAAGGCATATTTTGAGGTTACCTCCTGGTTTAAAGAAGAAAACAACTTTGGAGAACCTTCTGGGCTTATCAGAGCCCTGCATAGTGGAAATGAGTTTATGTAATCACATAGGTTTCATGAGACCCACAGCAACTCCCCCATCATCTCTTCACAAAAGGTCAAATGGAAAAAAAAGGATATATATTTTCAGATTTGGTTGGTTAAAGAAAAAAAAATGTAACCAAAAGCCACACCATTACACTGCAGTGAAACAGCGATGAGGAATAAAACATCGCAAAGCAGAAGTGTGATTCCATCCTAACTTACTCAATCCAGCAGGGCAACTGGAGTGGTGTTGACATGGCAGATGTCTTTAGTACATGCAGGCTGGCCAGGGACCATAAATATACACCCTGTCACTAACAAAGTCCATGCAGCCACATCTTCACTGCAACTGTTTTTCCTCCTAACTTGAAGAAGTTATGCTCGCATGTGCTACAGTTACATTTCCACCTCGTCATGGTGACATACCCTATGAACTAGGCCTGTTGCCTCCAGGACTTGTGTCTAACCTATTAAAAAAAATTGCCAATCAATTCCAGAAGAACTGCCAGAATATCAAGCAAGGGTTTGATCCAGGTTTTGGGTGTATGCAAGTTTAATGTTTCCTTTGGTGTTCTTTATTTAAATGGACATGCCAGGTGCACATGGAAAAACTTAAGCTAATTTTTATTCTACGTACTTGTCCCAAAACAGATGACTACTCTTCCGTAGGATACACATGCTCGACCCTGTATTTCTCCAGCCAGGGAATGGTAAAATTTGCAGTTAATGGGAATGATTGACCTCACGTCTCAAATGCGCAGAGCTTGACAACTACACTCCACATTTCTACGTGAAAAGAAATGATGTTGTAGATACACTCCTGGGGACTCAGAATTTTACCTCAAGTGATTACAGTACATCACAAAGAAAGACCCATGAGATACAGCACAGTTAATTAATTGTCCAGGCCTATTTTTATTAAAAGTGCATTAAAAATAGCTGCATTTGAAGCCACTATGACTTAAATCATGTCAGCAAAGTTGTGTCTGTTTCCATATTTCATAGGAATGTCGTTAATTTTTTATTAGCCCTTATTTAAAATGGGACATTATGAAAATTAAAAGAAATCCAAGCATTTCAGATTCTGACCACATAAAATCTTTGTCCCAGTTTAGACAGTGACAAAACTGACTATATAGAACAAGCATTTTTTTTAGAGATTCCCATTTCAATTAAACTATTAAAAGATACCCAAATGTTGGCTTGGCTAGAATCTGGGGAGTTGTTTCAGCCGTATTTCTAATGAGTCATTAATCAAAGAAGGACCAGAATAATAATCAGGAATTAAGGATCAAGAAAGACTAGATTATTATTTGACTAAATTAAAAAACGAGGCAAGTCTTGGACTGATATGTGAGTTAAGAGGGGTTTGCAAAACTAGATATTTGAGGCCCTAGTATATTTAATTTATTTTTTTGGCTTCAGTGCAGTAGTCAAGCTGGAAGCGGAAGTGTTAATAGAGCACAACAAATACCAGACACCCTGCATTTAAAGCATGTCATTAAAGACTTTTTGTGGAAAGCTAGAGGGTTAGTAAGCTCATTCTTTTCCCTATGGGCTAATCCAATGCACTGAAGGGGGTTAAGGAGAACTTGAACTGTTGCACAGCTGTCCTCCAGCATCCTGGCTGCATCCACTTCCATCCTCCCAGGACATGGAACGTACTTGAAACCAGAAGTTCAACAAGACCTCTTGCTCACAAGATGCTTAATCTAATCTTGCACAAGCAAGATCTGGGAAGTATTCATTCCAAAAAGTGAAGTACTGGGTTTTGCACGTAACTAATGACAGACATTTATATGAAGAGAAAGCAAAAAGCTCATCTAAAGAACTACAATTTATGCAGTGTTGTTAAAGTCCTGGCTTCTGCAGATGTCTGCCTAAACACTTCTGAAAGTTTGTATTTTATTTAAGAGGTTATATTATGGAAAAAAATCTGTTTTTAATCAGTAAGTATTTATTACTGCATTTTGTGGTTGAAAAATTCCGTTTTATCTAACCAGGTATGTATAAAAAGCAATGCAGCATTATGCAAAACTGGCAGGTTAGAAAGGATGGCCAGATAGGCGAGGAGTACAGAAGGTCAACATGATGATTTGGTATGTGTTAGGTACTAGACCTGTGGAGCTGTCACAGACCTAATTCAGCTCTTTCTGCTGGCCTGTAACAAAGCTGCCTTCTGAGGCAGCTGCACCCACATGCATTTATGTTTCTCAGTATGGCAAACAGCACTTTGAAGGGCCTCTATAGATTGCCAATCCAGAGAATGATGCTGGGAGCTCATCTCCTGGCATGGTTAAAAGGACTGGGATGCCAAGGATAAACACTGGTTTTGTCTGCTACTGGTGCAGCACCCTGCAGTTGGGCTAAACAGACAACTAGCAGGAATTTATTCAAGAAATGGAAGTGACTTTCTGTGCAGTTCCTCTTATAGAGAGGAAACAGGTGCAACTGTGAACTGAGTATATTCCCAGCTATTGCTCTGGCAGCATTTTAGGCACCATGCAGGTACCATCAGTAAGCCCAAGTGAAGCCAGAACATAGCACCTCTTTTGGAAAACACCAATCCCATTGTCAACAGCATGGTGGATGAGGCAAGTGTCAACCAACCAGTCAACCAGAAAGACCCAATTCTGACTGAGGTTGAATCATACTCAATGAAGCACCACTTATAATTATGTTTTATGGTATTTTTTTTGTGTTTATAAACCCTCCAGGATTTTGCCAAGAAGTACACCATGAGCTAATTCTTCCACTCTGGAGCACTCTGGTTTTGCACCACTGAAGTCATTGGTGGCTTTGCCTTTTCTTTCCAGTGAATAGGTTCCAGCTGCAAGAGGTTACTTGTGATAAAAAAGTTGGCATTTATCCAGTTTAGTGATCATTCTGGCACATGCTCATTGCCTTGCTGCCCACGTTAGAGGTTGATCTAGACAGAAGTGTAAATCTTGCTGTGTTTTCTTCTCTTCATTTGCTCTATTTCCTGTTCAGTAAATTAAAACCCTCTACTATATTGAGCAAATGCTCTGAAAGAAGTTTGGTATGGTGAACTTGAGTTACCTGGAGTTTTAAAGCTTAGACCCAGGTTCAAGTACTTTTTTGAAAAGAACACTTAAACATTAATCTAAAATAGTTGTCAATCTGGCCTGATAATATAGTTAATGAGTATTTTTTTCTACAAAGCTTTTGACCAAGCATCAGGTCTTGAATTTAGGAGTTAGGAAAATAATCATCCTTGACCCAAATTTCAGCTACAGAGTTGCTATTATATTTAAATCTTTGATTTTACAAGTTGCTATGGATAAAACCAGGTAATAATGTTAAATAATCTTAGTATGATTACATTCTTAGTGACTTATTAAAACAATGTGAGCCGAGTTTAAACTAAATAGTGAGTATAAATTGTGAGGTACAGATCATGATTTGGAGTCATGATTTTGTTTCATATGTTTGTCATACTCAGGTGAAGTTTCTGTTCTGACCTGTCTAACCTTTATTGCCTGTACCTCATCAGAGGACAACTCCGAATTTCAAATTCGCCAACCACAAAAAAACCCTCAAAACCAACCAAACCCCCAAAAGACAAAAATAAAGCCAAGCCAACAGAAATAAAAAACCACAGGAGCCTTTGTCGGGTCTAAGTGTAATTTAAATACTGATGCACTAGAAAAATAACCACAACAAAAATAGCACTTCAATTTTGCCTTGTATTTGCAGTTGTTAAATGGAAGAAAAACATACCAAGGAAACAGTAGGCAAAAGTACCATCCTCTCTTATTTAACGTACAACACTATAAGCTTTTCCTCCCCTTACCTCAGCAGTGGATCCAACTCCATTCCCAAACATCACAATCTCCCTCACCACTCTTACCTCCAAAACATGTACATATTTTGCCCCTTTTCCTCTGGTCATGCTGTGACCTGCCCAGCTGTTGCTACAACTTGCCTCTCACGTACTGCTAGATTTCATGAACCTGAGTTGAACCCAGTTGCTGGCTCTTGCTTTGCTGGCAGTGCACAAGAGTTTCTGGGTAGAAGGTCTGAAAGTAACTTGGATGCTCAAGAAAATGCTCAGGGGGTGAGAGAAACATGCTACAGCCAGGGGAACACCCAAAGAAACAACTGCTTTCCTTCCGCTGCTAAGATATTATTTTTCAGTCCCTATTGGAGTGTACATTCACACAGATTAAAATGCAATAATCAATTCAAAGTTAATCCAACTACCATTTGAGGGGCCAATAACTCAAAGACAGATTATTATTTAACAGCCCTTGACATTATATAGGGAATGGTTAAAAAAGCCATCAAACCAAAAGCAAACGTCCCATGTGGAGGCCACAGCAGACTTATGTATTTCACTTATTTCGTCATTGCAGATAATCACAGATGTGTTTCATTTCACTAATATGAACTAATCAATTAGTATGAACTAATGAATTGTTCATACTAATATGAAGAATTGTATGAGATACTTCAAAGTAGTGAATTTTAGCTCAATAGAGTATGCTTGCAAATTCTTTTGTAGCTTATTTTTAATATGGTCTTATGATAATAAATGACTTGTAGCATACCAAATCATCAATGTAACTCAATCCAATTCTACTTCATCAGTACTTGAGGTCCCATCATTATATTCCATTATTTTCCATTTGTTGCTTCAGTCTACACAGAGCTTAAAAGCATATCTGGGATAAAACTTGTGTCAGTAAGAATCAGTGGATTGTAACAAGACGTTCCTACAAGTACCATAGAACTCTGGTCTCTCAAGACATTTAAAACATACCATTAAAAAACAAAAATTCTGCTCTGGTTTGGCAAGATGATAGATCACAACATGTGAAATCAAAGGACATTTATAGAAGAAAAGTGTAAATAGAAGTCCAAATATGTGCACCTGTAAGATTTTGAACTTGCACTGCACAAGCACAGACTTATCTATCACTGTTTCAATTTCTAACGCATTCTTTTGTACTGCAGCTTCAGAGTTGGAACTTTCCCTGTTTTCTTGACATTTCAGGTTCTCAGCTGAAAGGCGGAACGTTGAGGAAAGATCTATGTGTTCTTTTCATAAGAGAACTGGAAAAATTAAAAGATCCACATGTTCTAATGGGAAGAGACTTTGAACATTTTACTTATAAAATAAGGGCAAGATGCTTTGTCTTTGGCCTTAACATGAAACATCCAAATTTGCATCAGTAAATTTGGTAAATACAGCATCAGAAAAGAGAGCATTTAATGCATAGAAAACCAAAGCAATTTTAAAGTGCATGTATATCTTAGAATTTCATAAATGCCCAATTAAGAACAAAATACACATGAATAATAGAGAACAAAACATATGAATCCACAATCCCTTTTCTAGAAGAACAGCAAGGGATAGTTATAACCCAATCCTTCTTTAAAACCTTAGGAAACTGAGAAAAATTAAAACCATTTTAAAGTTCCATTTTCCTGTTACCTTTTCTTCTTCCAGAATACCAAATCAGAAATGATGATCCTCTAGAGGAACTCATGTGTGAGTAATGAAACTTTCTATCTTACCTTTGAATGATTTACAAAGAATCTTAGACTCTTTCATCATATCCCAACCAGCATACCTAAATTAGGGATGCAGAATTGAGCTAGACTTTCATGGCCTGCGAATCATCTTCACATCAGATGGGCTAACAGTAGGAAAATATGAAATCAGCCTGCCTGACCCTTCCCATATAACTTTGGCTACTTTTCTGTAGCCATTTATCATGATAGGCTTTCAGGCAATAAAAATTATATCTGCCTACATTTTGGTGAAAAGACTAGCAATTTAGAGAGATGTGTAAATCCAATTATTCCTGGGGAAAGAGAGAGGGAGTTCTTAAGATTTCATTTGACACATTTAGATAATGTGACCAATTTATACAGACTTCCTCCGGGCAAATAATTAATTTGATTTATCACAGCCTTTGAAGTTCTTCCTACTATCAAGGCTGGTAAACTTTTTCCACTGAAAATATGAGCCAATGCTGATTGCATAAATATGTGATTTTCATTGCACTTTGGGGAGACAGAAAAACTGTAAAGCCCATGGAAGTATTTATTTGGAGCCTTTAATTAACTAATTTTGATTTTCATCTTAGACAAAGTTTTCTTCAGGGAAAAGACGTGGATTTAATTCACCCAGTACTTTAATTTAGGTTTGTATTTTCTACATCTATTGTTTCTGAGTCAGGCTTATTGACTTTGTGACAAACACCATCTCTTTAGTTGTATAAAACATACACGTCCATTTACATAGGTACTCATATGCATTCTGTAATATGGTGCCAAAGGTGTAGAGGGAGAACACAGAGTGTCCTCCAGTATTTCTGTGCATGATTAACAATACCATTTTAGCAGCCTATCAATATCTGAAGGGAGCCTACAGAAGAGCTGGAGAGGGACTGTTTATGAGGAAGTGTAGTGACAGGACAAGGGGCAATGATTTTAAATTGGAAGAGGGGAGATTTAGATAAGATATTAGGAAGAAATTCTTTACAGTGAGGGTGATGAGGCACTGGAACAGGCTGCTCAGGGAGGTCGTGGATGCCCCATCCCTGGAGGTGTTCAAGGTCAGGCTGGATGGGGCTTTGAGCAACCTGCTCTAGTGGGATGTGTCCCTACCCATGGCAGGGGGGTGGGAAAACAATGATCTTTAAGGTCCCTTTCCAACCCAAATGATTCTATGATTCTATGATTCTATGATTTTGAGGTCACATGACACTGATAAAGGGCTGAACCCAATTTTGCATACTCAGCAGTATTTGAAACACCTCATGAAAATATAGCTCTTTAATGTCCTTTATTCTTTCCCTTGACTGAAAGAGTTAGGTTTGACTGAAGGAGTAAGACCTTTTCTCTCTGGAGGACAGAAGGCTCAGGGAGGACCTCATCACAGTATTCCCGTGATGGGAATCACGAGGGGATTGTACCTATTGACAAGGGGCAATGGGTACAAGTTGCACAGGAAGAGGTTTTCTATTGATGCAGGAAATTTTCTACAAATCATTCACTGTAACAACCTCCCCAGGGACGTGGTAGAGTCCTCATCACTGGAGGTTTTCAAGGTGCATTTGGACAAATAGTCTAGATAATATCATCTAGGCTCCCTTTCACATGAAAGGTTGGAACAGATCATCTTTTGATGTTCCTTCCAAACTGGGGTGTTCTATGATTGATGATTTATTAAGTACCTAGATTAGTTAAAGAGATGTGTCTATAAATGAATCATTCTTTTAAGTGTGGCTCTGTGCGTGTGTGCATGTGCAGACACATATGAGTGTGTTTTAGCAAATACTGCAATGAAATCATCCTACAGATTAGCTTGGGCTCTTATTCTAGCTCACTGGGCTCCATGCCTGTATTTTGAACTAATTTGACCAGTTTGAGCTCATTTCAATTATGCGACTAGAACACTATCGGGTCACTTACAGTCAAAAATGAGCTATGTATGGGAGAGAATTGACATCTTTCTAATTCTTACAGACCTGCTCCACTTTTTCCCAAATCTCAAGAAGACTGGAAGGCAAAGCCTGGCAACACCAGTCAACCCTTAGGTCATCCAGCTATCCCAGAGCGAGGGGCTTCAATTCCTCCTTTCTGCTCGCACGTCTGTTTGCCCTGTGCATAACACGCAAGTGTGTGAGATGGCCAAGAAAATAATTGTGCAAATAGCTGAGGGGGTGCCAGGAGGACTATGCCATATATTGCCCGCATAACTGATGTCAAGAGCAGCTCTATTTTCCCAATTGCTCCGTTGTTTCTAGAAGTGTATACATTTTGCAGTTACACTGTGACAGGAAAAGCACGTTGGCGTCGGTAAGCCTTTCACTTTGTTGTAACAGTTCATGGAGGATATGGGAATTACATCTGGGAAATTGCATATCCTAGATAATATTATTGAATATTGAAATGACAGCTCCATTAACTTTCATTTTTTCACTTGTTTCTGCCAGAGTGGTTCCTATTCCAAACACTTACAGTATAAAACTAACTTTTACACAGGATTTGTTAATCAATAAGGATCATATTCTGCTTTATAGTTCAATATCTTGGGGTTTTTTTTTTGTTTTCATAATAATGTGTTTGTTCCCAAAGCTAACAGCAACTCAAATCTTGCAAAGTCTTTGTTTCCATAGTAACCATCTTGTTTCAACTGAAACAAATGAAACATCAAATGCACGAGGCCTTAAAACACCTTAAATTACTCATTTAAGTAATTAAATAAAAATTGATAAAACCAGTTTTCTTTATCATAGAGATTAAACAGTAATTGTTCATACTTTGTACTTTTCTTCTATGAATTTCAATTATTTTTACAAGAGAGAAACACTATGAACCTTGTTTTACAGATTATTCAATTTCCCTAAGATAAAATGCCTTTAATTGAAAACCCACTGAAGGCTATATTAGTTTTTCTACTGAGTCAGTGGGCTTTGAATGAGAGTCATCAGAATCCAGTAAAGAAGGTCCCTTCTGTCACAGATATCATGTGCTGGTAACACATGCTTGTACAGAGAAGTAATCTGGGAGCTCAAGATATTGATTAATTATACTTTGTTGTTAGAGTAGTAATCTAGGTTTAATTGATATCAAACCATTACTCAAACAACATATACATGATTAGCAATGATTAGCAAAAGCAACAACTCAAAGATGCCTAGGTTTGACATAGCAGAGGTATATTGCCCTTCCACAGTCCTTTGACACGTGACTGAACTGAAAACTTACTGGATAAACATTCCCAATTCAGACTTCTAAAATTATTATCTTGCAGCTGAATGTCATTTTGAAAGGGCATGTCTGAAAAAAAGGAGATTTCAGTAGTTCCTGCTGGGTTTGTCCAGACCTTTAAGGCTGTACATTCCCATTACTAAACATGTGCTGCGGTATGTCTTCACTGCATGACATTAGCTGCTGGGTGCTTTTCAAAGTAAATAGAAGTCTGGTTTATGTCATTTTGCAGAGTTCTCTACAGGTATACTTTCAGAAATGTCTTAGGTACAAATGAAATTTGTACATCAAAAATGGTTTTAAGACTCAGGGTCGAACAAATGGCATTAAAATCAAATGCAAATGAAAGAAATCACTATAAAAGCAGTGCATGTAATATAATAGCACAACTTGGTGAATTTCTTTAAGGAAACACTGTACTTGGTAAAACAGCTGTTCACCCCGATGATTGCAGAAAAGGTCCCCAAAGATCCTGGTGGACAACCAGCTGACCATGTGCTCTCATGACAAAGGTGGCTGTTGTCACCTTGAAGGTGCTCAAATGCTGGAAGACGTTGCCCAAAGAGGCTGTAGGTTTCCACCCTCGAAGATATTCAAAGTAGTTAGTCTCTAAACAACTAGATAACCTCCTGAGGTCTCTTCCAAACTAAATTATTCTGGAATTCTGTTATTAAAATGCTTATCTCTATAAATCAAAAATTTTACTAAAAGTGTGAAAATATGAAGATTTTTTAAAGACAGATAGTTGAGAGCTAAAGAAATTTTATATAAAGAATTTAATGAAGTATATTTACTTAAAACATTTCTTATATACAATTTTATCTTTCACTAAAACTTTGAAAGCTAGAATATCCAAATATGAAGATAGCTAATGTGCTTTTTATAAAAGTACAAGGAAGTAATAAATACCTGTGAATTTAAGATTTTGGTTTTGATATTTAAGGAGACAGGTTTCAGGAAAATCAGCTTTTAGGATTTTGATAAACTTGTTATCTTTATTAGACATATTTATGTCTAATATGCCCATCATTAGAGTATGTAGGTGCCAACTTATGTACATTTGATTACACTATTTAAAGTATGTTGTAAACCATGAGTAAATAATATGCCTACATAGCTTGTTCTATTAACTTTATTGAATCTATTTGAATTCTTATCTTCTGCAGGATATCAAGATTCAGTGAACAATACACTTTCTGGGTAGTGTACAATTACAGAAACATCACACCTTTTCTACTTCACCTAGAATCTGTCACAAAAAAAAAAAAAAAGATTGTAATTTATTAAGGGGTGTTTTCATTTTTCAGGACAATTGTGAGAGATGATAAATAAAACAGAACAGGAACTCCAAGGCATCTTCAGCCCTTGCTATTTCATATACTTCACTAAAAAGAAAAATCTGATTTATTTTCCTCCATTCAGCATTCATTGGGCACTCTAAGTAAGGGTGGAAAAATTGCCATTCCTTTTTCAGGATTTGGTCTGTCAGCATGTGGCACCAGGCAGTTGTGATTTAATGCTCCTGGGCTGCACTGATGGGCATGAAAGTTTCAAAGAGCTTTAATTTTAAAACACATCAATGGAGAGAGCAGATTCAAGTCTGCTTTTAACTGCTTTTAACATTTGCTTGCTCAATATGAAAGCTGTAGGGCAAAAGGAAAAAAAAAAAGCCTTAAAATGTGAGTGGATTACTTTGCATATAAGTACAAATTCAATTAAGATAATTTAGTACTACAAAGTGTTAGAAAAGTGTAAAGAAAAAAGCACAACCTACATGAATTACAAATCCTTACATAAAACTTGTGCTTATTTCTCAGTTTTCCCTGAATAACCTGGCTGCCCTGTTTCTCTTTGTCCCATTAAATTGTGTTTTTTTTTTTTCCACAGTCAAAAGTGCCACTTAGCTGAAGTGAAATCCTTAATTCTTTTGAGGGTATACAGTATGGGTCTCCTAATTAGGACAGCCAGTGGAAACTATTTAAAAAAAGACTGGAGAAAGAGGAAAGAAATACTATATAATACTCTGTACTGAAATAATGCACCAATTAAATAAAAATGCAAGCTAAAAATTGCATGCTCTTCATTTTTCCCTGGAGGTCTTGCAAAAGGCTGAAAGCATTCTCAGTTTAGTTCCACAGATTTAAAAATTTGAGTGCTATTCTGCATCAGAGCTGTAATTAGTCATTTTGATATTAACAATGGAGTTTATAATTTCACACCAGGCTGATCATCACTTAAAACCATTTATTTCAGCTCAGTACATCCCCTGTTAATTGGAATGTTTTGCTAGTGGTATGTTCCCATTAAGATACAGTTGTGTCATTACGGCCATTAGGCTCAACCTCTTCTCTTGAATACTGCCCAGGAAACAGCCTCGCTCCCCGCCCCGCACCCCCCGAATACATGCATACTGACAGCTGGATTTAGATACACTAACGGCTACCTTCTTATTCAACTGTGAGGTTTAGGTGAAATAAAAGAATTAGTATGCAAAATGTTGCTGTCTCTCTTGCAGAGAAGGTCAGATTCTGCAATTACAGTGGTCATGTCTGGCCTTAGAAAGCTGAGAATTTATAGTGTCTGCCTGCAGCAAGTTTGAAAAAGTAGTTTTGCTATACACAAAGGGCTGAATTCAGCCATAAGTTGAATTTAAGAATCAGATGATTTCCAGAGATGTAGCTCCACTCATAATTTATCCTAAATTTAGAACATATTTCAGACTTTTTAAAGCTGTTACTCATATCATCAGCAATTGCAGTTTCACCTATGATTATGCACATTTGACATTTCTCATGATTAGATCCTGATTTCACATACAGCAATATAAAACTTTAGCCATTCCAGATTAAATTTTCTAGTTACAGTGTTCCTTGGCCTGTTTTTTATTGAATTTCTACCCAAAACCACCAGATAATTTCCCTAAACAGGCTAGGGGAAATGTGCTGACATCAATGATAGAAAGTCTTTCTCTGCTGCTTCAGTGCTTTGAAAGTTGGACTTCAAATTGGCAGGAGAGGCTTCTGTATCAGGTATATGCATTTTTGTCTTTTGCTGCTAGCCATTCTAAATTCAGGCAAGACCTGAAAAAAAACCTGTGTATCAGAGTTTTGCAACTAAAGGCTAATTAAATGCTAGCTAAACTAAATAGTAGCTGAGCTTCAGACTCACAGCAGTCCAGACAGTACATGTACCATCACGGTACAGCTCAGGGCTACTAAAACCAAATTATAATATCATTGTAATGACTTCTCCCACCTGATGGCCCATGGCCAGGTCATATTCTTGATCTAAAAGCAGAATGTTCTGTGCCCTCAGTTCCCCTCCCATGAAGACCCACTTGTTAATGCAGAGAAGTTCAATTGAAAACTGAAATGAAGTGTGTGCCATAGTTTGAATAGAGACAGAGCAAGGAGTTTGACAAAGACATGGGGTCTGGTCTGGTACACTAGAAATGGTTAAAATTGCTCCTAGTGAGGCTAGATTGGAAGGCGATGCTGGGAAGAAATGGGGATGGACAACTGGAAAAGCAGAGCAAGCAGAGTGACTTTGGAAAAGGATGCTAAGACTGGGAGTTGGGCAAGCCAGAAGCCCCTATGGAAGTACAGCCAGACAAGAGAGCCTGCAAGTGAGAGGGTAAAATAGCAGGGTAGATACTGGAAATCATAACCCCAGGAATGAAAATGGAGCAGAGATGTTTGAAAGATAAGGTGAGGGGAGGAAGAAGCAGAACAGAAGAAGAAGCAGGGAAGGTCAGCATGAATTAGATGAGAATCTGCATATGGCAATTACTGTGGTGGGGAAACAGATGGGACTGGGCAAATATAGCCTTGTAGGACAGAGCCACTGGGGCAAGAGACCAGGAAGGGCAGAGCCCTGAGCAGAACACTGGTCTGTGGGAGGGGGAGCTTACCGAAAATAGATGAGCATCCGTGGAGATCCAAGCGGTCTGGGAACCAAAGGAAAAGGTTCAGAATAAATACAGATGTAGAACAGCCAGGGAAATGGTACTCTTGAGGCATGGATGCTGATTGTATACAACTGGAAAAGGATCTGAGCAGGCAAGGAAACTGAGATTGGGTGTCAGGAAAGGGGAAGATTGAGTCTATGGAAAGAAGGTGGGAATTAGAAATTAGTTTCCCTCAGAGGAAGAGGCCTCGAGGTGAATAATTTTGTAAGCTTTTGTGTGGGCTTATATTGACAGAGAAAAAAGTCAGCTCCAGACAGCATTCTTAGAATTCTCAAATGATCCCTATGATATCAGCTACACTTTCCCAGTTTGCAAAATATTTCCATCTGCCAGCAGAAATGCAATTATAAGTTATAACAGAATCACATAAATAAGACCAATAGAGGCAACATTCTGTTTTTAATTGTTTCTCACAATTCTTTTTTTGCAATCTTGGGAATTCTTCTTATATGCAAAAACTGAGAAGTAAAAACCATAAACAGTCTAATGATTGTCTCTAGAAATGCTGCTTTTGTAGACAAAGAAAGAATGAAAAAGAGAAATTTCAAGGGATCCTTTACTCTTCCAAATTACCAACCTGTGATTTCTGTTTCTATGAATTTTGCCACTGATTTGATTTACATAGGATTTCACCCTATCTTTCTTTGAAAAGGAAACTGATGTAAAGCATTTTTTCTCCTAATCCGGCTTTTAATTAATAAAAGTCTGCAATGTTAATATGTTTGTTTGGTTTCCCTTTTTGCTAAGGATATTTCAATGAAAGGAGCAGCTCTTTACTTTCTGCAAGTTTGTAGGGTGTTATTATATTTATCATGACAAATCTCCCACAGATATTGCATATTTGAAGATGTGCTATTTAATCCGACATACAAGCCTAAGGTTCTACATGAGCCATTTAAAAGCTTATGTTAAAAACATGAAGAACACTGAGGCCAGTGTAGGACAGCTAAGTATACCTTTATAGTACAAATATAATGACAGATATGAGGTGAAGGATTTATCAAAGCAGTGGCATAACTCTGTCATAAGAATGGAAAAACAGATCAGAAAACTACAGGAGGCATTTTTTAGTGTGATACTCAGTGGACATGCATCAAACAATCTTTTGGTAGGCTAGGCTGTAGCCATCTCCATCTGGCACCTGGGATCACAGTGGGAAAGATCTTACTCTGGCCTGCTACATTTCTCAGACTTGTCCCCAGAGTAACTCTGTTGCTTGCACTGCCCTGACTGAGCCACCCTGCCCTCACACGCCCGTATGTTGTGTGGTCCCACAATTGTTGGCATTCAAAACTTGTGTCAAGCCACCTGGCAACACTTTGTTTCCCACCAAAAAGAAGTGAAAGTCTTGCCTATCAAAGCGTTTCAAAAGCACGCTAAAATATTAATTGTGAATGTATGGGGTCCACTGATATTCAGTTCCACCTTTATTACCAGTTATACTCCAGTCAAAGATGTTACAACAGCCCAGCTCTCCTCTCCCTGCCATCCTTCTATACCAGGGGTGACACCTTCCGTGTGAACAGCACTGAACTGCACATATTTCCAATCTGTCTGTACGTTCAGTTCTGGGCCCCTGGTTTGGATTGCAATCAAATAAAGAAACACTGTGTTATGGCAGGCTCAATGTATTGACTTATGTTTTTCAAAGGTATGTTAGCTGCAATTGCAAAAGTGTTCTTCGTGAGATATTCATAAATGCCTAGAGAAGCAGGCTTCTAGAATACAGATCTGAAAAAAACGCAATACCCACGCTGAGCTTTTGAAAATATCAGGTAAAAACTCATTCCCTTCAGTCATCTGGGTTTCTATAGCCAAAGCCTATTTCCCTACATCTTATACTGGGGCCAAATCGGGTGAAAATATTGCACAATGGGAAAAAAATATATATATTCCTAGGCGCTAATACTGCAATAACCAAATACATCTGCATTCCTTATGTCCAGAGACAAGTTAAGACCACTTAGGAAAGCCACAGCCTGACTCTACGAGCTGGTTTAAAGGTATTTTAGTATTTATTCAACACTTGCCATATGCCAAAGGCAAATTATTCTTCCCTAATGCTTTTATTCAGTACTAGCTATTTCTCTTACACTTAGATATTGCTATTTGTTCAAGGAATAAGCCATTGTCTGGAAGAAAAACTGCTTTTGAAAATAAAATTCATATGTCTGACAACCTACACAGAGGTATCCCATCAAATCCTAATTCCCTTGTGAAAAAAAAACAACTTGGGCAAAACAAGATTTATAATTTCTTTAAGAGTTTCTGGAAATGTCATATAGCTTTAGTGCACAGCCACATGCTTTAAAATCTAACAGGTTTACT
>JAOTQQ010000001.1:130216955-130292966 GCA_026546715.1 Gallinago undulata | reverse complement strand
AATTTCTTTAAGAGTTTCTGGAAATGTCATATAGCTTTAGTGCACAGCCACATGCTTTAAAATCTAACAGGTTTACTATGTTCCTTCCTTCAGCATTTGTCTAAGGAAAAAGCATTCCCAACTGATAACATCTGGTAAAAAGAAAAAATAAATCCATTATGAGAGACACATTATTTTGAGCATGAGCTGGTAGGAAACAAACTACAGCACAAGTTTTCACATACATTTTGTCTTGACTTTTCTTCCCAGGAGTGATGTTTATTCTCTGGCCTTTGTCACCTGACATCACTGAGTATTTCAGTTCCTTCATCTATAAAGGAAAAAAAATGTGATACTGGCCTAACCCTAATGTAATGAGGCAATCCAAAATGGGCCTCACGGTGCTGCCCTGAGGCCTCCCACAGCTACCCTCCCTGACACTGCCTCTTGCTGGGTTTTGTGAGGTGGGAGCAAGCACTGCAAATGTTCTGGCAGCCTGTACAAGTTAATTCTCAGCCTGGGACTGGTTAAATACAAGCGTTACAAGAACACCAAACACGAAGAACACCTCAGCCTTTAGCATGATATTGTCACTTACTGGCTGTGAGGACAAGGCCAGCATGGGGAGGCTCAGGCCTGCCCTCCCCAATGCCCTGCCCCTCCTGGCACCACTCCGTGCGGCTGCATGGCCAGCCAGGCCTGGCTTAAAAATAAACCTCTGGAAGAAAGGAGGAGGGAATGGGAATGTACTTCAAACCAGAGTAAGAGATCCAGTTTGCGAGGCAATCTCCTCGGAGACTTGGAGCAGAAAAACCAAGGAGGTGGTGAGCTGTGACCGAGCAGGGAGAACAAGGTGCTGAAGGGTGAGAAATCGCCAGGCAGAGCCTTCATGTCACAGCCAGCGTCTCGGGGGTTCACTAAAAAGTAATCCTGACTCACTAAGTCCCTTCAAACACCATAAAATGCAATTATATCGATCACCACTTTTCACCGATGCTGTGATATTAAAAAGAGGGAGGAATTTACTGAAGAAAAATGTAAAGTCAGCATCTGATACTACATGTCATGATAAAAGAGAAAGGGAAGGGATAGAATTACTGTATAGCTGGTGTCAGTTATCAGAAAAGCATAAGCTGAGGTGTGTGATCATGTCTCCTTGGTCAAACATTACTCAATTTGCAAAACAGCCAGTCAGCTCCAGCTGCAAATTAATGCTACTTACTCATTAAACTTGATAATTTAATGATGTTCTATTTACTTATTTTGAACCGGCACAATGACCTGTGCTATGAACGTGTCTCACTCCCCTTCTAAGATCTATTTTAAACTTACGTATATGCTCCCAAAGACTTACTCTGCTTTAAAGTACACTAAGCAATGCCTTTATTTGCTTCCATTATCTGACATCATTTATTTCACATGACCACTGAAAATACACTCATTACTGTATGTCTATATGCTTGTGTTCAGGAATCTTAATTATGAATGTGGGTTTCCTTACCTGGCCTATCATGGCACTACAGAGTGGTACTGCCACCGCTTCTGAATTCTCAGCAAGTTCTGGACTCCAGGGTGGGGTTAGTTCCTTGGTGAGAAAGAAATGAATTGACACATACAGAGTTGATGGCATCCTTGCATCTTTTATTTACAGTAGATGCAATTTTAAAGAGAGGAATTAGATAGCAAAGTCAGTGTGTGGTATGTCACTCAGAGACTGGTTCTAAAACTGCAGAAAAGAATCCCTCATATGAAACACCACACTTTTTCTCCAAGTAGAGGGAGGACTCTGTTTAAGCTCATTTCCCTGGACATTCAGACAGGCACTCTTCATTTTATTTACCTTACCTTTTTTTTTTTTTGGCAGGTAGTGACTTAATTTCAAAAGTTATTCATTTAGATTAAGAACATGCCGTTGTTGAAAGAGGTATTCCTGCTCCCACCCTTTCATGAGCAGCATGTGGGAGCATATAGTCAAGAGAATCAAAATATTAATTTTAATATTAAAGCAAATCCTTCCCAAAGGAACACAACTGTAACAGCCAGCACCAGTGAGGCGTGGATAACAAACTATCTCAAAACAAGTGGTGAAGCAGAATCTATCCTACCAATGAGATCTCAGATCAGCTGAAACTGCTCACAGAACTTCTCTAAGTGACATTTCCTTCAGTTTCTGGAGCCTATGCTATTTTCTTCAGGCTTATGACCATTGAAAGTGTTATAGCCTCTCTGAAAATTAAGCTACTTTTTACTTAGAAAAGTAACAGTTGTTTTTCCAGATGCCTTGGATTTGAAAGACACATTTACAAGGCATGGATTTTAAAGACACTAGAAAAATTAGGCCCCCATTGAGCATTATATTTCAGGCACCCTGAAATACAATAGCCACTCCCTGCAAAAATTTGGTACAACTAACTGTATAGAATTGTTCTGCGGATGGAGGGAAGAGCAGGGAGTGTAAAACCAGCTTTTTAACATTCTAGAAGGAGAGAATATATTGAGGATAGAAATGGTTCTGTTTCCAATGGGGTTTCATTTAAATTCATCCTTCTCTCTAACTTTGACCTGACTGTCTGTTATACCTCCATGCAGCTACCTGCTACATTTGCAATAGCTTATGAACTGAATGGCTAGCTTAAAAAAAAACAAAGACAGGAGTCTTGGATATGTGGGAATCCTACAAAATTCATTAAAACTGTCTGCTGAATAGTGAAGTGAGGACTCAGTTAATGACCCTGCTGAGGAAGAAGACTGTGGTGTGCACCAAGCTGACCCACAGGGCCTGCTGGAGTGTGCACCTACTCTGGCAGCTTTGCTGTGCTGCATTGCTGCTTGCCCAGCTGACAGTGTGAGAGAGGGATGAAGCACTGAGGATGCCCATGGCATTCCAAGAAAGTATTGCAAAGAAGGAAAGCTGAATCCACAGAGCACGGGAGGAAATTGAAACTTATTTAGAGGGACTACTGAAGCACAAACCACTCTGATTGTGGCTTTGGTAGTTCTGCTGCCCATACAGCCTACTTTGTAATGCTTTTACCACCTTTCCAGAGTCTCCCACCTGTACTGGGGCTGGATTGCACACACCAGGAAAGGAGCTAACCTCTGGTAACAGGAGAAGTGATAGCAAATAACAAATTCTTGGGTAAATTCTTGAGCATCCACCACTCTCAAAGCAGAAAGTACAGTATCAATCTCAGCTGGAAAAGTGCTACAATAATACCATATCACCAGCAATACTGCAGGGTACCATGATGTAATGCATACATTACATCTAAAATGCTTATGATACTGTATTATTATGTCATATACTATACTGCAATTTTGCAATATACCAATGTGGCATCAATAGCTGCAACAAGATGAGTAAAAACATAGTCCACAGCCTTGGAAGGATTATAGCCAACTATTACAGAGAATACAGCTTTGCATTTTTAGCACATTAGATGTATTATGAGAGTTCCACATTCATGTTTGCAACATTGGTGTGCCTGTCAAATTTGGGGAAAGTGTCTAAATTAATAAGATCTAAATTACCAAAATAATGCAGTTAGACCTATAGACTGGCACATTTCCTCTAAGCACTTTTAAAGAAGATTCTCAAGGACTGGTCTATCCTAAAGAACAGTTCTTTAGTGAATCCCTTCCAAAAAATAATGCCAATCACTCAGCCAATCCATCATATCTAGGTATGTAGTCCTTGCCATTTGCAATGTTAGTGCCCCATTTCTATATCTGCTGAGTGGGAGGGGAGCATTTTCTCTCCTCATGTAATGGCTCAGACAATTTAGGCTGGAATTCATCATCTGCATAAGTATGTTCTCACCCTTAAGCCCCTTTGTAATTCTGCAGACAGTTACCCAGCACTAGGAATCCATTTGAACTGTGCCACTTCTATAACATGCAAAGACTGATGTGAGACTTCAAATTATAAAAAAAATAGCATACAAAAGAAATTAATATTCAGAGAATCAATTAATATACTACTCATCAACAGGGAGGAAAGGACAAAACATTGAATTTTGAGCCTGCTCAAAACGCTTTCCTTCTTTAGTGCATGAGACATTTACCTGTAAATAAAATGTCACTAGTGAACAATTGTGAAGTTAAAATAAATTTGTAATAATTAAAGGCAGAGCTAAGCACTGAAACATTCCCTCCATGGACACTTATTCCAACACTAAGTTGTTTATATGTGAGAAAAATTAGGCTAAAACTTAAATAATGGTAATTATCCATAGCCTGTTGATTACCAATGAGTGATGGTCAAAATTAAACTAGTTTATGTTTTTTATATGTAAATATTACAGATTAGGCCTTACAAACAATCATTTATGATTACAGAAGTATTCCAAATGTTTGTAAGTAAAAAAAAAAATCATAAAATTAACCTTTAAAAATTTTCCACTGCATTTTTATATACTTACTATATTGTTATATAGCGGATCCAAGATTAAAAGTGAATTAGTCAGTATTTGTGAAATGCTCACAACAAATAAGGAAGAATAGTAACATACTGTACTCCTCTTTCTGTCTCCTGTCACGTATCAGAACTCTGCTGTGCTAGATACTGTATAAATGTAAATGAAAAAATTAGTCCCCACAAAAAATTATTAAACTATTACAAGCAAAAATCCTAGCATTAAAAAAAATTTAAAAATCATATCACCATTTATTAACATTAATTTTTAATTCCTTGATGTATGACAAATATTCTGAACAAGCAAAAATATCAACTTTGCTGCTTTGGAAGTGCCATCTTAGAGCCTGAAGTGACCTTGCGTTGAATCACTGAGCTTTGCTCTAGCTAAGGGGAATGAATGTCAGAAAAGGATTCTTATTCGGAAACTGGTAGCCCTGAGACAATGAGAAGAACAGGGAAGACATAGGAGATGCAGCAAAAGTACCACCATGTAGGCTGTTCAAAGGAACCATGAGAAGCTGCAATTCAGGGGACATCAAAACAGGGGGATACTGTGATGTCAAAGTAACACGGCTGAAGCAATGGCTGGGACATACAATTTTGGCAGCAGTACCTTGGAGAATGGGGAGTAAAGCAAGGATGGAATCAAATCAAGGGGGCAAGAGTAGGAGGCTACACAGGGAATGATCAGAATATGGACAAGCAAGTACATGAGCATGTGAGCCACTGTATTAGAAAATAAAAAGCTGAAGATATTAAATACTTCAGCCTGCCTGAAACTGTTGTTTTAGGCAAATGCATACATACACACACACAGCATCATAGAATAATATGGGGTTGGAAGGGACCTCTAGAGATCATATAGTCCAACCCCCCCCCCACCGGAGCGGGTCTACCTAGAGCACATTGCACAGGAACTTGTCCAGGCTGGTTTTGAATGTCACCAAAGAAGAAGACTCCACCACCTCTCTGGAAAGCCTGTTCCAGTGCTCCACCACTCGTACACTAAAGAAATTCCTCCTTATGTTTAGATGGAACTTCTTATACTTAAGTTTGTGCCCATAAGAAGTTCTGATTCAGCTGCTCACATGCTCATGTACTTGTTTATCCACATACACATATATAAAAATATATACCTGCGTATGCGTGTATTTATACACACACACACATATGTATGCATGTATTTGTGAGCGGTCAAAAATATCTTGAAAAAATTAAATAACTTCTTTGAATGTGCATTATTCAACCCTGTGCAATTTTGTCCAGACCCCAGCAATTTTTTCTTCTTGCTGAGTTTGTTTCTCCCCAGCTCCTTCCCTTTCAGAGCTTGTTCCTGACTGATCTCAACTGCAATAAGCTAAAACCAAGCAAGCTGATGAGAAGTACCGCCTGAGTGTATGGGATGGTGAGGTATGGCTCTCAGAGAGAGACGACAAGCCCCACAAATGTCATTAAAGGTCAAAGTGTCAAAAATCTTAAAAATTAGTTTCTTAGATGCATATTCTCTGAGGGAGGGTTTTAAAGAGAGCAGTAGACAGATGGAAACAGTTGCAGTTATTGAGAAAGGAAGTCCACATGGCTTAAGGAACAAAAGAAACTGCGGGAGCACAGGGAGGGAAACGAATATGAGGAAAATCACAGCTGGTCAAATGCATTCTAGCAAAAAATGAATGAAGACTGCAGATCTTTGCCAGAATGGTGAAAGAAAGAGAACTGTATTAACTGAATGCACTGGTCAGAGACTTCACAAGATGAGCAAAATTGTAGGCTTTAGCTTCTACATTTCCTTTGGCCCCAAGAAGATTCTTTCAACACAATTACATGTATAAGGAGCTTTATTTTCTTTCTGAATTGCATAACAATTTTCTCATAGTGTATGAATATAATTGTGTGTGAGGTTCGTGTTACTGCTGTGATTTCATTGTTTATAAATAGTTAAATATTAATATATAGTATATCAAACATATTCTTGAACTTTGGTATCCCATATTATTGATATGAAAAACTTGCCTTAAATGTCAATTAGCAGCCTACCTGTGACTGGACCATGCAGTTCCTATCAACCTCTTTCACAAAGTTCCCCCCTCACATATAAGTTCACTTATAGAAACAATTACAAACTTCCAATAAGGAGTTTTCCCTAATCATTACTGAAGAATACAAAGGTTATTCTAAGATGGTTTTCCTTTCTCTTTCCCTCAAACAATTTCTGTCTCTCTCTGCAGAAATTTCATTAAAAATGGATGTTTCCTGGAGAAAAAATAATAATTATATATACTAGCATTTAAAAAAAAAACCAAACAGCAATTCTTAATTGTCTCTGCTCCCAATCCTATAAACAATCCTATCACCACATCATCTATAAAAGTCTGTAATAGTTCTGTAAAGATAGGTAGTGTTCACCTTTGGATAAACACTTTTCTGTGAAACACAGATTGGAGTGGAATGCCTTAATTAAGGAAAAAAAAAAAAACAAACACAATGGTCTTTATTTGAAAATTTACACTGGAATGGAAATTGAATCTTTGTGACCTAATATGTATATGTGACAGGAGATTCAGTTACTGGTTCTGAAATGATCAAAAACTGTTGAAGTGAATTACAGCATTAAAAGTGGCTTTGTGCCCAGGCACTGGACTATATTTAATTTAAAGTTTTTTTTTCTTGCAGACCAAAGAATGAAATAGAATATTAGG
Source organism: Gallinago undulata (assembly GCA_026546715.1). Classification (NCBI taxonomy): domain Eukaryota; kingdom Metazoa; phylum Chordata; class Aves; order Charadriiformes; family Scolopacidae; genus Gallinago; species Gallinago undulata. The sequence goes on along the minus strand of JAOTQQ010000001.1, from coordinate 130,285,874 downwards.
TGGCAGATGATAGAAGATAAGATAATTTATGAAATATTAAGAGTAAGTATGGGAGGACAGTATACAATTTTATTTCATTCAGTCTTAGCTTTGGTTTAAATACAGAAAAGCAATTTAATAATGGATTCCCCTGTTAATATAAACATAACTCTTTCCAATGTTTATCTCATGTTGTCTACAAAAAAGAAAGAATACAAAATCACTATCATTATTTTCCTGAAGCTTTTGGCTCTTGACCAAAGATAAACCTGGTCTGACCTGCCTGTGCCCTATACTGAGATTTTCTATTGGAAATTACACTGCAGCATTCATTATTTGTGAAGTTTCAGGTTGCTCTATTTGTTCCATAGGACATAATACTTTGTCAGACTTTTAAGATACTTCTATCTAACATAATTAAAAATAAAATGTTTGTTCAGCTTCCTCATTTGAAATAAACTTTGAAACATTTGGAACTAAATAGGTAATCCAAACCTGAAGGAACTGAGAAAATGTTTTTCAGTCACTTGAGGCAGCACTGTTTACTAGTTAGAATAGGAGTGCAATACTTGTATTTGACTACAGACACAAGACAAAACCCTAGGTTCCACCTCAAGACTTGGCAATGACTGTGGGTGAGATAAATACAATGCTTTCTATTCCCATTTTAAATCAAGGGTACACTCACAGAAAGTGTGGGAGTAGATACAGTTTTGAAGAGCTCCAAGAGGAAAGAGAGCACAATAGAATCAATGAAAGAATGTTTGTGGTGTTCTGCAGCATCACGTTGCTTCCACTTCATGTTGTGGCTTTCTTTGAAGTTATGCTTTGAATGTTTTGAAGCATTTCTCTCATCCTGCCTAAGTTCCGCTAGTACATTAACTCAAAAGTTTAGATAAAGAATCTAGGTTAAAAATATCTAGACAAACCCCAAGAGATCATAGCTACACTTGTCATAGTGTCCAAAATTATTTCCAGTCTCCAAAATTCTTCAAGAGTAATTCAGGTGCAATTCATCACACCATGCAAAAACTGCACAATCTCCATGATCTCTACTGCAAACTTCGCTGGTGACTCAGGAATAAATAAAGTCACAGCTCACAGTAACAGGCTGTGTCTCCGATTTTCAGGTTGGTTATACATTTGGGACATGCTACACTTTGCGATGACGACTCACAATAATGCTAGTTGTCATGCTTTAAATAGATGCTGGCACGGACAATGTTTAAGACTCAATATTTTTTTATTTAAACAAAGGATACCAAAAAATTTAGAGGATAAAGAATACAGACTCTTCTGATTTTTATTTATTTATCATTTTCAATTGAGTCTGTCCTGTTTTATGCAGCCCTACGTTTAAAAGAGTATGTTTTTTTTTTCCTAACATGTCTATGTAGCTTTGTCATGTGGCGGAAAACATGACAAAGAGAAAAGGGATGCTTTCAGATTGTTCTTTCTTGTACTTTGGTAACAGAATGGAAAAGACTATTATTTAGCAATTCTGCTTCATGCTTTGAAATGGCAGCCCTAGACTTTATCCCATAAACCCTTATATGAGTGACCCTTACTTTTGCAAGTCATACAACTGCAGGTAGCAACAGATTGCTATGTACCATACAGTTCCATTACTTGGGGCTGATACATTATATTGGCTTTTACTGTTCACACCTCTCCCTTCTTACAAGCTTATACATTGAGATAACGTGTACAGCCTTTAAAAGTTTCACTCCAAATGGTACTACAAAATGCAGGATAATTTTTATTTGCAAGTAACATGCATTGGGCTGTTGTGAGCTCTTCCAGGTAAACGTCCCATTGCAGTTATCCCACCTCAAGCGACCTAAGCCCACTGACTGGGCAGGTTACTCATAAGGACAGAATAAACAGCTTCCCATTTTTCCTAGCCTAGGCCAACATGTAAAGGCCACAATTTATCCATATGTGCATTTAGAAAAGTTGTCTTTATTTGAAAACATAGTTCTTTTTTCATCATATCTTAACTATAATCCTGAAGGTTTCTACATTGTACAAGTTCAGTATAAAATGATAAGTAATAATTATGATTCTATCAAACAAATACTGCTAGTAAACATCCGTCTCTAAGAGTCTCAAAGCAGAGGTGCTCTATAGTTTGCAAAAGATATGAGTGTTAAATAAGGAGGTCACTCAGTCTGGCTACTAACTAATGGAGTCAAGGAACCTCATGAACCTTGTGAAAGTCAATTGGCCTCCTTCTATCTCAGTCAGACTACAGGGATAATTAAGTAAAGTAGAGCTGCACTAAAATCTTGCAACATTTGCATCAAACATGCCTGAACTAAAAAATTCACATATGAGACCCCAATCCTATGGGCAATTATACACCTGGATTTAATAACACATAATGTTTCATGGCTTCCTGTAGAACCTTATCTATTAAGAACTAATCTTAGAATTAGACCCTCTGTCACCTTTATATGGTAAAAGTATACCCATGGATCTTTACAAAACCAGAGGAGACATGATCTCTACCATGTAAATTTAAATCAAATAGCCAAGAGCAAGTACAACAAAGAGTAATCTGAAGGAGCATATATACAAACCAAACATAAAAAAATGTATTCAGAAAAACCTAGTTTCCAGACACATTTTGCATGGAATGAGGCAAAAGATATGTGAGAAAAATAATATACAATGACATTATTAGGGCTTGTAGAGGAGTTAATCAATAAACAGCAGTCAGATACCTAATTTACAATGCAAAGTTCATGGTACTTGGGAATTTAATTGCTCGATTAAGTGCTCAGTCAAAGCACATGGGCTTTGCTGCAGTGCTTTCAAATGGTTTATACACAGTTTGACTCCATGGACCTCACTTGAGACTTCACTACTCAAGATGCAGACAAAACACTCAAATTAATCCCAGTAAATTTTTTATGGGTATAGCCATTGATTCCCTGTAGTACCTCTGCAGCAGCCTCCAAAGTAATCCAGGGCCTTTTCCCCTGACAGCAACAAGCCCTGAATCACTTCTGCCATCACAGAAGGATATCAATACCAAGTTTGAAAGACTAGGGTACTGAAACTGAATCAACCCCCTAAAAATGGATGATAAAAACTGGATGGTACTTTGTAAGAAGTCACAATCAGACTAGAAAGAACTAGGATAATATTAGTTCTAATTCCCTAAACATAACCAACAGTATTTACAACAAGATTTAATTTGGTGATTCTGGAAAATTTTTTTAGGTGAAAAAAATTTAAAAGTCTCTTTGAGTGTCACATCTATATTCACTGAGTTCTTCAGTGTATTTCAGAGCTGTAAATATATTGCATACCAATACCTAAAGACTGAAGTAGATACTAAGTTGAGCTAGATGTCTCCTGCTGTAATCTGAGGCCCAGAACAGCACAGAAAGTCGAAACTGCAGTACTTTTAGTGAATTAACTTCAGATTTGACCTACAGAGGCAGGATCAGTTTCTATGGGGTAATGTGAAGTAATTTACTATAGGATCATTTAATCCCGAGGTCTCTTGCAAACAAGGCTGCCAAATTGCAAAGGTGTTTTGTGAAATCACCTATTGTACATCAGATGCTGAACTGAGACTCCAGTGTTCATCCTCTGCCAAGTCCCCAGACACAAAAAGCCTGTGTTTTACCTCACTAAAGACCCTTTTTTCTGACAGGAGACTGAGAGCTGCAACAGACTGCAGGTTGCTAATAAAATAAAAAGAGGTTTTTAAAACTTGTTTTAGACATTAAATGCTAGCCTGGGGGTCTCTAGCTCTTGGGTGTTTTCCATGATGTGAAAAAAATGTAGCAAATACACAAAATCATTTTACATAACAGTCCCATATCTTGTAAGCAGTCATACTGCTACAGAGCAAGACCCTGTTCCCATTTAAATCAACAGCAAGATTTCCAGATTCAGGACTGGGGCCTTTACACACCTTCTATTTACCTTTTCTTTTCTTACATATTTCCTAAGGTAATTTTCATTCTTTCCTCTCTTCCTCTCTTTTATGATTTTTTACAAATTGAGTGAAACATATCTGTCTTGAAGTATTTTTAATTATTAAATTACATTAAAACCAGGATTTTCACCAATTAATTTATATATCATCAAAATAAGTAGCCCTTCACTTCAGTCAAATAGCAAGTTATAATGTTCAGACACATCTACAACTATAATGAGACCATGAACTCTGATGTTCTCCAGAATAAGAAGATGATAATAAGAGGCCCACCAAATATCTGCCCCAGAAGTATCTTAAAATGTATTAGAACCATGAATTTCAGAGACATAGCAATTATCCCCTTTTCATATGCAGTTTGAAAGCAAAAAATGCATTAGGATACTCAAAAGATATGTAATTATATACTTTAAAAATCAAAGCAGTTGAGTAGCATAATCTTAATTCAGGGGAAAAAAATACTGTCTCAGAAGGAAAAAATGAATCTTCAAGAGACATCCATTTTTGCTCTTTAAAGGAGACACTAACTTATTTTGTGTCTCTTATGACTCTGTAACCAGGAATAAAACAAGTAAATATAGTAACAAGTCATTCCAGAAATTCAAATTTCTATTGAAATGGTGTTGTGTGAATGGGAAACTAGGAAGACAGGACATATTTTCCAACTATTTTCACCATAACTTTGTAGGATACTAGTTCATGAATGGAATAAATTAACTGAATGAAATAAAAAAAATAAAGAACCCAGGGACCTACTGAAAGCTTATTATGCAGTTGAAAGTGAATATAAAATATAGTGCATGTTCAGGAAGGCAGGGATGTCCTGACAGCAGCAGAATTCCTGTGCATGGGTAAAGAGCAGTGTGTACAAGCCTGGGTGGTGATTGCTGGAAATTCTAAACACATTTAAGATTACAGATGAAGAGCATCCAAATTAGAAGTCTGTGATCCATTAGGGTTACCAACTGGAAATTCTGGGCACTCTTTTACAGTGTTTAAAATTTGCACAATCCAGGAGAGGGCCCACCCAAGAAAACCTGGGTGTATGGAAGCTTTTTATTATAAACTTGCCAGGGACAAGAATCAAAAATATATCATAATAATGAATACTGCTGAACTTCAGTTAGCCAGAATCAGGGAACCAGAGTAGATTTTCCTGAGCCCACCTCTCCCATGAAGTAGGGAATCCACTTATCCAGAATGGATAAAGCTAATAGAAAACATCCTTCTGATCTGGTGCAGAGTTGACACAGAAAAACAGTGTTGTTAGTATACATGCTAAACTCAGCTGAAAAGCTGGGTAAAAACTAGTACTATAACTTATCATTAAGAAATTTAACTTAAATTAGTAAGGTGTTATTTTCCAGAAATGGATAAATGTTTTTTGCTGTCATCAGCTGTCTACTAGAGTATCAGTATCTGCATTTTGCAAAACATGTTACCTTCTTAAAGCTCACGTTCCCTAATTGGGAATGGACCTCTGATTCATACACAGTAACCATTGCAAAAAAAATATAAAAATGCCCACTCTAAATTCATTCTGTGATTGAAGCTTTGCAATTGTAAATTTCTACTCAATGAACTAAGCAATATAAAATAAAATTTTGGATGAGTGTCCTTGTAGAGATTAAACTCCAGTGCTTCTCAGGAGAGGTTCATTATACTATACAGTTAATTTTGATGATGAGAAATCAACCAAAAATTTGAACAAATCAAAACCACAACTTTTCCATATTCCTTATAATTTAGATAATTTTAATTCCCAGGACTGCACTCTTTAGGCTGTTAAACAAACCTCCAGACTTCTGGATTTTAGCTGCAACCAACGTGAAAGTGCAGAAGAGAGCAGAACTCTTCTGGCATTTATCGCTCGACTGTGTCTCCTAAAGCTATCAAAAATGAGTGGTTGGAAATCAGCCCTTTCCCAAGGCATCACAGAACTTACTGCCATTCCTTGACTGTTTTGAAAACTTTGGCATCAGAAATCTTCCCCTCCTCTGCCACATTGGGAAACCTGGTGTTGGGTTCCATGGGACTTGGCAGCGTCTCTCCTAGTCCCTTCTGCTGCTAAACCACACGCTGCCCCAGGGTTTCCGAATCAGACACACATCAGGCTCCATGGCATCCCTCCAATGGAGGAGCCTCGGAGCAATTCAGCTCTTCTGCACTGTGTGGTTCACAAATAATACAAACACCTCCACATTCTGAGGCTGAAATAACCCTTGAAGGGATAAGTCTCTAGCAGGGAGTTTCCTAGCACTGGTAGGACAAAACTGGCCACAGAAGCCACATACTTCAGTAAAGAGAACCTCCCTTACATGAACGAATGAACCATTGCTGAGTTGCTAGTGGCGTACAAAAAAGGATAGTGTAAAATCTTTCCTTCTTTCCCCTCCAGTTATTATTCATTTGTAATGCAAAAATATACTATTCGGCAATCAGACTGATAACTCATGCAAACACCAAAAAAGCTGATAGCAGGGCACAAAGCTTTTTCTTTGAACTCTGTGGGAAGGTTCTCAACCTAGTATTTAACCTTGGGATTTGCAAAACTACAGAAAGCTGATTTAAACACCCCTCTGTTCAGAGAACTTGGTCCACCAGTGCTCACTAAATTATAGCTGGTCAGTTGATTAAAGATGAAGGTATCCAGAAATTACTGGATTTGAGGACCACAAAAATCCAGCTGTAACAGCTGGGCCAGAATAGCCCAAACTATCACCACTACTCTTTAGTAATAAGTATCCTGGTTAATGACCTTTAAATGTAAGCATTCAGATGCACCTGGCATCATATGTAACGTATGCAAAGACAAGCTATAGATAAGAGGAAGCAAAGATGGGATATTACAGTGATCAAAACTGGACTGACCAGGTACCCCAGTCCAGGCTGTAAGAACAAAAGGGCATTTTAATGGGTGGAAATTATTTCTAATATATTATTCTGCTCACATAATAAAGAGGAAGTCTTTTTTTTTCCTTTTGCTGTTCTCTTATATATTGGATTGAAACGCTTCCTTCTGGTCTCTCTGCCAAGTCTCAGTATCAGAGGAAATATCAGCTCACTATTGTTAGTATATAAATTAGTTGAACTTCATCTAAGACCAGTCTGTAGAAATATTGTCCCAAAGGAAAAAAAAAGAAGCTGGTATACTCTTAATGTACTGAATCTTGATTATAAATAAACCTGCACAGTAAATAGGATTCCTTTGGAGAACATAAAGGACTATAACAAGGTAAATAAGGCAGAACATGGAAAGCAGCCTCTGCAGGTGTCTTCGCTCCACACAGGCCAGCCATAACCACTGTCATACTGAATATTACCTTATTCTGCACTACGTAGGTCTGTGACTATAATTGATTTTCTGGGTCAACAGCCATGCTGAAATACTGGAAGCAAAAAAGGGGTTGTGTGTCTTTGGTCCTGTGCCCACTCTGGTCTGGGAAAAGAATGAACTTGACTTGGAGTTCCCACTTTTTGAAAGAGAGACAGAACCTCCAGCCTCTAGGACAACCAAGCAGGAGGGCAAACATGGCCAATGAGATCTCTGATGTTAATGTTGTTTCAGCAGCGTGCTGCAAGGGACCCCTGTGAGCCAAAACAGTCAGGAGAGCAGGCTGTGGACCATGGGGATGGCAGAGTCCAGCTTCTCTGGCTGGCTGGGCACAAGAGACACCATACATGCCACCAGGGGACAAACTATGCTGCTGCAGTTTACTGAGGAAAGGGTCAGAGGAAGAATTGCTTTCTACCCTCAGAAGTAAAAGACACAAAATGCAGTGAAAAGAGAAAGAGAAGAGCCCACTCCAAATTCCTTCTAATTTTCTTAAATCTCAGATCTCTCAAATCCACCATCACCCTTGTCACCTGTTTAACATGTTCTCCACTCATCAGTTCTGTCTGGCTCCTGTCTCTTTGGAGTGAGGAAGCTGAAGGTTGTCAGTGGTTGGGCAAAGTACAGACCACAGAAAACAGTAGTCCTCGGCCAACGTAGGGCAATGAAGATGATTAAGAGATTAGAGCACCTTCCTTACTAGGAAAGGCTCAAAGAGCTGGGGCTCTTTAGCCTCAAGAAGAGAAGACTGAGGGGAGAGCTTATCTATGTTTACAAGTTCCTAAAGGGTGGTTTGAAGAATGATGGAGCTGGACTCTTTTCAGTGGTTTCCAGCGAAAGGACGAGGGGGAATGGGCATAAGCTGGAACATAGGAAGTTCCACTCAAATATGAGGAAAAACTTCTTTACAGTGAGGGTGACAGAGCACTGGAAGAGGCTGCCGAGAGAGGTCATGGAGTCCCCTTCTCCAGAGATTTTCAAGACCCGCCTGGATGCAGTCCTGAGTAATGTGCTCCAGGCAATCCTGCTTAGCAGGGCAGTTGGACTAGATGGTCTCTAGAGGTCCCTTCCAACTCTGTCAAATCTGTGAATCTGTGAATTCTCCTTGGAGACACTGTCTTTTTGCAGAGTGAACTGCAGTTTCCAAGAGTCTCATGCTGAGGTAAAAAACTAATACCATAATCCCTGAATCAGTGGGTAAAAGAGGGGTTGCACAATGAGAATTTATCTCCAGGGTATTTTTTTCCTCACCTCAAACTGATTCTTCAGTTCTATTCAAAAGTGGAAACAGCTTTAGGATCAAAACCCCACTTGTGATGAATTTGCGGTCACTAAAAATGTTACCCAACTCTATTGATTAAATTGCAGGATAAGGCCAGTCTGATTCTTCCAGTAGGCTCAAGATTATACCAGCATTTTCTCAGTGAATTTGCAGAACTTTACAGCAGCCAATTAACTTGACCAGACAGGCCAAAGCCAAAGTCATCATCCAGTAATGCTTAAAAAATCACAGTGGAGCTGTTGAGCAACTGCTACATTTTTGGGGGGTATGGCATGGGATAGAGGCATCTGATTGCCTTCAGCAATGCTGAAGGTATTATATATGAAACCCAGGGTAACTGTAAAGCTCATTGTGAGCTGAAACAACACGGCAAGAAATGACTTCAGCCTCTTGCTAAGATTGCCAACACTCTGTCATTTGGCAAACCTCTGAGAAGACATGAATATTTGTTTTTCTAAATCTCAGACAGCTTTGGGTTTGCAAAGCTACATAAACAAATGAATTACATGAAATCCGTGACTGATCTACAAATCCTACCCTGCCTATTTCTCCTTTCACTTCCCTTTCTGGCAGTTCAAATTCAGGAGACATCAGTCTGTAGCTAGAGTAGATTTATGTTGCTGGAACATTTACCTTGAGGCCAAATGTTAGCTCTAATAACTATTTTTTATATCCAACCTAAAGAATGTTTACTGATCAATGCTGAGCAACAGAAGGATACAGCAAGCTCATTTTGTATTCTTGATTTAAACCTTAGGGTAGAAAGAGTATCAAACCTCAAAATAAATTTCAGCTCTGTGTAGATGTGTATATCTATAGATACATAATAGGGATTCCCACCTACCTCTGAACTCTTTGTTCATAATATTTTTTAATGTCATTTCCACATCAAAGATGTCCTGTGAACTTTACTGTTGAACATGGTAGTCTTTAATCTCAACATTTGATCTCTGCATTTTCCTTTCTTCAGCAAATTACTTTTTTTTGGTTTTCATCACAACCCTGAAATGTTCCCCCCCACCCCAACCGTTTCAATTAGTTCTGCTGGCACTGCTGGCAGTTGCTGCTTCTGCAACTTTGTCAGCAACTGATATACACTAAGGAATTAAAAAACAAAAAACAAACAAAAAAACAACAACAACAAAAGGGAAAATAATGTGAAGGACTTTTGTTGGCGTCATCAGATCAGCTGTCCCTGAGCTGAAGTGTTAGGTAACTCCTTTGGGAATATGTAATGTTAAATATTCATGGATATCCAATTATGAAGCCATAATACTGAATATTCATATTAAAAACACAATCCCAGGAGCTTTGCTTAGCATATAAAGAAACAGAAACATAGCTGTTAAACTAAAGTATACTTTGAGCCACAATATTTCATGTATGGTTAGTTATAATGGGCATACTAAGGCTTATTAAACATAAACATTTAAAGGCTCAGATTTGGCCACAATGCAAATTACTCTCTCCTGAAATTAGAATTTAATTTGGGTTCACTTTTAACACAAATTAGAAATAAAACCCGCTTTCTGATAAGACAGGATGACACTATGTTTAGTTTTACAATTTTGTAACCAAGAAAATTATTGTAGTAGTCACTTCATCATAACTCTTGGCACTTTAATGACTGTTTGTTTGATCTTGAACAGCCCAAGCAAAGACAATGTTGGTGTGTTCAGCACACATTCATCACGGAAGTTTTCACAGATGTTTGAGTTGTGTGTTGTATCTCCATGCGCCAGCCTGGGTCCTGACAGGTCCAAGGGAATTCATCACGCAAGAGGCCAAGCTGCCCAACATCAGTGCTTTTCCCCAGATGGAGGTTGTTTAAGTTACAATCAAGTGTCCACACACTTGCTGACAGCACAGGGGGGAATGTTTTTGTAGGGGAGCAGCAGGGAGGGTGAGTCAACTCTGGTCATGATGCCCCAGAGCTACCCTTGCCTGCTTTGGGGTTGCGATTCTTCTTACCCTGATGGCTGCAAAGCTGTGGCTCCCACAAGCTCCCTTTGGTGAACCATCTTTCCTCATTGACCTTGTCACCTTGGAGCATGGGAGAGAATTTTTCTAATGTAACTCATCTAAGGTTTCTCCTTCTGTCCTCCCCTTGCCTTCCCAATAGGCTTTCCAACATGGTTTGGATTAGCCTTACGTTTTTGTGGTTTCTTGTTTCAGATTTCAGCCTGGTCATTTGTCATCCTGGTTCTGTTTCTCCTCTCTCTGTTCTTAGAATGACAGAACACAGGATCACCTCTCTGAATAAGATTATAAATGCTTCGCTGTCCAATTGCCAGTAATGAGTCTCTGCCAAATTTATATTCTAAAATTCCCCAAGCAGCAATTTAATTACATTATTTTGGATACAGCACCATAGCAGCTGCATTCATTTGATGAGGATTCATTATGGTTTATGGTGAAAACAATGGCAAATTAGCTCTGATGTGTTTTGGAATTTGCTCTTTATTTAGTTTAGAACAGCCTTGGTTTAGTGAGCATGATTCCTAAGCCCATTTGATTCTGCAGTTTGTGAGAAAGTAGAAAGGCTCTGACAGGAGTTCTTAAATATCAGATATATCTACACCTGTTGCAGCTCAGTAATTGAAGTCCTGCTAGTTTGTGGTAAAAAGGGAATTACCATACAGATCCATTCCACTATATTTTAAGAAATATTCCAGGACTATTTCAAAAGTCATGTGTACAAATCAAAGTAAGTACATAAATAACAAATCATCAGTTTTGTCTATATTTTTCATGGATGCACTTTTCTCAAATCAGAAGGGATTATGTCCCTACTAGAAATTTAGAAAGGGTTCTCCAGGAAGCCTAAAACAAATTACTTCTGTGACTGCTTCCAAGCTCAAACTTTAAGCCAGATTTGTGAAATATTTATTCAGTCTTTGGAGCTGTCTGAAGGACTTACAGTAAGTTCTAAGCACGCACTAGCTGGTGACATGAAGCCTAATCATTGGGTACAATTCATAGCAGGGGAGTAAAGATATCCAAAGATCAAATTTGTTCTTGTGCCACTATTCCCAACAAAAGCCACAATTTCACATTAGAAACTACATTAGAAGCTTTTGCCAGAGCATTAACATCATGTGAGGGGCGTAACTTCTGCAGGGAATTTTTGTACTGAAAAAAGTCTTTGTATAAGCATAGTTATAGCACCACTTTGGTCCCTCTGTAGTTCATTTTTCTTTGTTTATGAATACAGTTGTTTTTATTGGCAAAAATAGTTTTTGCCACTTAATGACACAAGGAAAAAGAAAGCTTTCTTTTTTCAGCTTTCCTCAAATTCTGAAAGCTTGACTCAATGTCAAGAACCACATCTGTACATCTTAACAGAGGCCTGTGCTGATAAAGAGAACAACCCTTAATAAAGCTGGAAAAGTTGCTATATCATATCCCCCCCTTTTTTTTTTATTATGCAGTTAAGGGCTATAGATGGAATTGCTCCTCCTTGCTTATAAGAATATTTAAAGTCCATTTGATTACTTTCCTTCCTGTCCTATTCTGCAAGATCCTCACTTTGTGCCAGAACCAAATTCTGACCCATAGCTGAGTCATTTCCACTTGCTAGACATCCAGAAAATTATTCACTAGGAGAAGTTACTTTTTTTTTTACCACCCTTGCGAGCTGGCATAGCTCAGAGTGGGACCAGTCGGGCATGGCACAGATGCTGAGGAGGAGGTAGGGATGCACCCTACCTGATGCACAAGAGGGGGAAAATACGGGACCTACAGAAACCAGCCATTACATTGATTTGGTGGTTGGGAAATTATATTTTAGGCACCTGATTCGTGCATCTGCTATCAGCATCTAGTGCAGCAGCCTTCTTACAGTACACCTGTGGGGGCACTGAAGGTGGCTGGGTGCCTAAAGAGGGGGAAAACAGAGCAGACTCAGTGGTCCCACCTCACACATGCCTGTACAACTGCATTGCCCAGGGCCGCTCGCTGCCCTCAGAACAGGCAGGGAATCAGCTCCGCTCATCCACAGGTGCTGGAGCTGATTCAGTGGGACAACAGTAGTGTGTAGGAAAGAGAGGGAGAACGACATAACAGGGTGAACCGTTTTTTGGCAGCAGTGGGCTTGTTAAGTCGGTTCAGTGACCCCATAACGTACCTTCAGTGATAATAGTGTAAATAAGGAAAACCCCAACTAGTCAAAAATAAAAACCTAATAAATAATGAACTAGGGAGTAAGAATAATCCAAAAATCCAATAATATTTGCTGAAACAATGTGGGATTCTGCTGATGCGCCTGGGGCCATAATTTACTGTAAACGTAATATAAAGCAAAAGTAGTAATAAGGCCAAATTTTTGAGACTAGACAGAAGGCCCTTTACTCACACTACTGAGCTCTTACTGCTTCACAGCACTGGAAATCACTTACATAATTTCTGACCCTTAAACAAGAATACTGAAATTACGTATATACTATACAGGAGAACAAAACCCCAAAGCTTCAAAACACTTCTACCTGACATGCCCAGTTTAAAACGGCTTCCCATTACTGAAGCACTTAGCTACACTCCAGGGTTTCTGACAGACTTTCCCTACATATTTTTCTGTAGAAATAATGACTCAGAGAGAGCAATCCGGAGACAGGCAGCTTCCAAGATCGGATATTTGCCTGACCTTGCAGACCTCCTCGGGAAGGAAACGAGTTCCTCCAAGGAAAACATGTGATAGCAGATTCAGAGCCCGTTCTGCAGGCAGGACTCACTCAATGAGGCACTGTGGTCTTGAACTTCAGGGTGAAGCGGGGTTCCTAGCATGCTTAGAATATGGAAAAAAAAAAAGTAAATCCAAGCATCCTCTCCTTTACTTTTCTCTTGTTTTCTTCCTTGGAGTGACAGTTTATTGCTAAATATAAGCAGAGTTATTATAAAATAAGCCCTCTCACATCTGAATTTGTAACTTGTGACAATCATTACTTGTAATCCAACAATTTCCTTGTACCTGTATACTGCAAATGCTCAACTCTGCATACAATGGAGGCAACAATTAGACTAAAATAGCTTCTTAATTTATTCAAAATTATTTTGATACTGTATGCATTAAATTCTAAAGCCTTCACTGATTTTAACAGTGCTAAAATTAAGCATTATGAGATGTAAGAGCAGAACTCAAAATAGGTTTTATTTGCTTGGTTGGTTGGTTTTTCCTAAAGAGTAGTAGTGATTTATTTGACAGAAAAATTACATCGCTTTCAAGCGAGAAAGTGCAAACTGATTTAGGCAGAGCAAGCACCCATTTAAAACTGCTCAAAATTCAGACTGCTTTTTTTCAGGTATTCAGAATAATGTTTTACTAGCTTATCACTCTCTTTACTCAGCCTCTTTTAACAAAAGACATTACAAGAAAATTATTAAGCTAAAGAGGTGGTATTATTTAGAGTAATTCAGTGTATGTTCAGACAAAAGTTTTCAATTGGTATAAATACAGACAAAGCTGGAAGTAATCAAGTAAATTAGGGGGTAAAAAAAAGGTTCCTCTGATAATATTCTTACCCAAAAAGAACTACAGTAACTCGTAGCATCCTGTCTGCATAAGAATTTCAGTGCATCAGAATTTCAGGAGAGCTGGAGCACATCTGCCAAGTCTGAAAAGAAAGCTAACTGAGCAGAGGGAAAGACAACATAATAACCACAAAAAGGTTTCATGGTTGCTGCTCTGATTGGTGGATCTGAGTGGAAAGGTCACTTTTTCCTCAAGAGTGATCATACAAAATGCTCAAAAGAAGATGAAAACATTATTGTACATGTAATAAAATGCCCTGTCCTTCCCTGCCCCTCCCCCCCCCGCCCCAAGCTGCATCATATTTTTTAAGTTGAAGGTTGTAATCAAACGCAGGGGAGAGAACAGCACCTGCCCTTACTTAAGCACATGAAAAAAAAGATTGCATCATCATATAAATTCATTCAGAGTTTGCATAACCTTACCAGGCATCTTGAGTGGGTCCTTTTGGCAAGTGGGCACCGATTGCCCTTTGGGATGAAAAAGGGCCTCAGTGCAGGAGCTCTCTCACACGGCAGAGTTTTTAAGGTACCAAAGAATTTTAACCCTCTGCGCTAGCCTTCCTTCCAACAGCAAGCGCGTACTCGTGGAAAAGCAAATGCAGCTCGCTCCCACCTGTGCAATGGGAGAGCCTCAGCGTTGGTAGGGCCATCCTGGAGTGACCCACTGCTCTAGCAACCCCCAGCATCCATCTACGCAGGGGAAGCAGGAACTGTAGGAAAGACCATACAGCAACCAGGAGGTCCATCACTACTGGAAAAACACAGAGACTTTCTCTTCCAGCCTCTACAAATCTCTTGCACAATTGCGTATCTATTTTTCCCCTTTTATAGTTTACAGGTTATAGTCAGGTTTGGTATATGGGGAAAGGCACTGAAAACATCTATTTTTGGATTGACAAATTTTAATTAAAAAAAAAAAAACAAAACCTTGATGCTGTCATTCAAATATTTTATTAATTCCTTCAATTATTCCTTTGAAGTGAATTTCTTGCATGTATGTCTGCATTTAGAGTCTTGGGGCCACAAAAAAACATTTTAAGTACCTAACCAGATGAACTGTGGTCCATACACCGATCAATGTTTTCTTCTCTTTAGTAACTTATTTAGATAGATATTGCTCAAATTCAGTTTGAATGAGTTATATTCTCCATATGCTGCTGGCTTAATCTGGAAATAAAGTTTGCATACACTGTCATTAGCTTTAGCCTAACAAGTCTGCTTAATGCTTCTACCACAAGACACATATGTTGTGAACAGCTGCCCATCTTTAATCTCTTTTAAAGTTTGGCTGTATCATAGCAAATAACAAAACATGAGCGTATAGCCTTACATTTCAAAATAGCCAGTACATCTCCAGAAGCACAGAGATGAGTTTCAGTGGGGAATGCGGGAACGTACAGCAACTGCCAACCAGTTATAGAGTAAAACACTGGGTGCTTCCCAGGAGAACATTAATCTATATAACCAATACAGCAACGTAGGTTCTTCTCTTTTACTTTGTCACGGGATGCTTTTATTTCTCCAGTAGTTAATGAAAGATGATGTCTTCTTTTTTACCTTTAACTAATTTTACCTATTAGCTAGACTTAAATATGGAAAATTTTTCTGACATTCAAATGCGTTACAAACTTGAATTGACATTGTTATTTACAGATAGCATGAAATCTCAATATAAACTGCATGGGGTAAACAGGAGGGTTTGACAAGTCTTAAATTTTGTTTGCATATCTGTGGATACTTTTAGAGAAAAGAGAAAAGCTGAATTATTTTGATGAGGGAAGCACTTTCAATATTTTCTTCTTCATTAGCTTCAAATTAACCATTGCTTCCTCCAGCTCTGAAACTCTGAGCATGCTAAGAAATCTTTCAATACTATCTGCCAATAGAGATGTTCCAGCTTCTTTGTAGCTGATCAGGTTAGTGTTTATCTTCTGAGGCAAAAATAGAAGTTGAATACCTTTCAAGTATGTATTTCAAAATGTGTGTGAATTACAGGTGGAATTACAGGAAATAATACAGAAGAAAATGCCGGGGTGCCTTGTGATTTTAGGCATACCCCTCAATAATATGTATGTTAACAATCCCATCCTGATATTAGACCTAGGACTCAAGAGCTCCATCCCCCTCTTGCTCCCATCTCTTCACTCAGCCTAACAAGAGATTGCTGCTCCCATCTTTATCTGTCCTGGTATTAAGAATGATTTATCACCCACAACTGGTGAACCCACAGTAAGTAATGCTGCAAGAAATTATTTGTACAGTATGGCACTAAGAAATAATGGGATCAAAAGGGCCCTTTTATACTTTTTAGCTTTTTTAAGAAAAGACCATACATATGAGCTGATGCATATGGTACATGAAAGATCTCTTCTCCTTGTACCAGATTTTTATTTTCATTTTATTTAAAATTTCCTTTGGAAAGGGAATGTGATATCAAAACCGTAATTTCATTAAGAAATAAAAGCTGAAAGAATTATGAGATAGACAAGAACGTCTAGCTCAAAAGATATGAGATAGAGATTCTCTCATATTTTGGAATCTCTCATATTTCAGTTCTTTTTTTAAATTTAGGGAGTGCAAATTTTCAGTCAATAGAGAGTACTGTTATAACAGTGTGCTAATATCAGTTTGGACATCAGAATTAATTTGTTATTAGACTGGCATGTAAGACAGGACATACAGAGCTAGGAATTGTACTGGAACCTCTTCTCCTAGATGAAGGGCACAAGAATCCAGGCCTGTCAGCATAGTGACAGGGGGGAGTGAGGCTATTGTATTTCAAGCCAGAACAACTATAATAAATCAAATAATATTGCTTCCGCTGACTAGTAGAACTAGCCAATATTAATTTAAAACTTTTTTCTTATTTAATCTTACCTATTACATGATGCCAACAGCTCACCTGAATAATACTGTGACCATATAAATTTTCTATGTACCTGTCATGCTTGATTTCTATTTTGTTCTAAGCATAGTTGAATGAATATTTCTTGAAGCTATGATTACATCTCATGTACTTGTAGAAGATCTTAAATTACAGGCCTTTTTTTTTATAATTGAGCCTTTGGGAATTACCACAGTAAAATTAAGTACAATCATTTCTATACTTTACAGATGCAGTTGGCAGAGATGATAGTACAGTGGAATACCCTCTATTCCAAAGTTACAAATGCCCACAGAGATTGCCTTTTTAAATATCTTTTTCCTTAAAAAACCTTCAACTTCAATACAGATATGAAGTTGTATATTAGTCCTCCAAAATATCCTTGCCTTTTCAAAATTTTCAGCATTTGGTTTCCACAGTCAATGTTCTGTGGGCCACTAAAAGGCTGTGGATAAGGGATCTGTCATAATTTAGAAGATCATTCTTGATATCACAACTAATTGAGCAGACCAATCGCAAAGGAAAAAGCTAACCATGGGCAGTCCAATTACATTTCTTATCTGTGCTGAACTCGATCCCTCCCATACTCTAAAATATAATTATGGAATCATACTGCTACTTTACGTTATTATGGACAACATACTGTAGGGAAGCTAAAATTGCAAGGTTCCAAAAGAGGATCCTGAGATTAAATGTTGGCAGGAAATTTTCATTTCTCCAAAAATGCAAATGTTGTGAGCATGGAAAAAGCCCCAGACCACCAAACCCTGTTGCTTTCAAAGTCAAACTGATGCAACTTAGATCATGCATTCAATACAAACACATAAATAGCCCTGAAATTCTGAAAGTGCAATAGTATTGTAATTGAGATGGATGGGAAATATTTCTACAGAAGCATACTCTTGCCTATAGACTCATTGCTTGTCCATTTTGGTTCCCTTTCCAGTTTTCAGTGCTCAGAATCTCATGGAGTTCTGTCAGAGGAGACAAGGTGTACTAGCACAGGTACTAGCAGGTAGCACGGAAGTGTCTACAATTTGGAGCTCAATTCTAGCTACAGCAAAGTCTCACATCCTGGCAACTGGGGACAGCTGAAGGCTCTAACAGAAGGGACCTGTAAGGTACAGAGGTAGCCCAGAGCTCCTGTCCCTCAAGCACTTTTTTCTGAGCCATTAAAGCAACCCTGCTTGTGCTCCCCTTCCACAGCCATAAACTGGAATATTGCATAGGGACAAGTGATAATTCCACTCCAGCCTGCAGAAGTTAAAAAAGAAAAGGCTGTCACAAAAAGCGATCCTGATGACACCATCAAGGCACATCATCAAGAAAGTCAGTGATAAAATACTTATTTTTTAGCTACCCAACATATTCTAAGTATTTTATAAATTAAGAAAATGCACTTTCCCTTTAGTATTTATACTCTAAAAGAGTAAGAATTGCTTAAGTAAGCATTTACAGAAGGTCTAGGAATAACTAAGTATAGTTACATTATGATAAAAATCATATAATTTTCCATTTTCTTTTCTCCTCCTTCATTTTTGACTGACTTTAGAGAAATGGAAAACAGAGCAGGCTCACTCTGATTTATGAGAGCGCATTATAAATGAAATGTGAAAGCTGTGAAGGGCAGGACTCTCCTCACCCCACATCATCAGTGGGGATTCTCCCTCTCAAGGGCAACAATATCCTTCCCAAAAAATGAAAAGGCTTCCTGCATGGAGGGTCAAGGGATGTCAAGGGAGATAGGGGGCTGGATGGCTACTGGATCTCTGGTTTGGGGGACAGGCAAAAATACAGGTGGGAGAAAGAGGGAACACACAGTCTTATCACCCATATCAAGTTTTGAGCCCAAATTTTAGCAACTCAACACGGCTTTCCAGTCACTGACCTTCTGGAGAAGCTTTCCTCTCCACGGATTATTCAGCCTTTCCAAATCAGATTTGGAATACCATTTCTGAT
Organism: Gallinago undulata; assembly: GCA_026546715.1. Lineage (NCBI taxonomy): Eukaryota > Metazoa > Chordata > Aves > Charadriiformes > Scolopacidae > Gallinago > Gallinago undulata. The sequence continues at coordinate 130,266,955 of JAOTQQ010000001.1, read as the reverse complement.
TGGTATGAACCCCTATGTATATGGTCACAGTGCTGAGGATACCAAGAAGCATTATCATTTTGCTAGGAAGCATACATTTTGTGGAAACAAGGAGGCCAAAGAAAATCATAATAGATGTACACTTGTAAAGACTGAAATGCAAAGTACTGTACTTGGATCATTGTTGGATTTGCATTTTACGATCAGACAATGTGAAAAAAATATAATAGGTATTGAAATTTTTTGGATATCTGGAAAAATTTCTTCACTGAAAGAGTTATCAAGCATTGGAACAGGCTGCTCAGGGAAGTGGTTGAGGCACCATCCCTGGAGATATTCAAAAGATGGGTTGACATGGTGCTCGGGAATATGGTTTTCTGTTGGGTTGGGGGGGGTTGGTTTTGGTTTGGATTGGTTTGGGTTTTTTGGTTTGGGTTTGTTGTTTGTTTTTTTTTTTGTTTTCAGAATTAGCTTGATGGTTGGACTAGATGATCTTAAAGGTCCCTTCCAATGAAGGCGGTTCTGTGATTCTGTGAAAATTGTTCAACATGAAAAGAAGAACTAAAATGTTTTAATCATGCTGCTATGATTGTATGTCATTACAGGGAAGAGTTAAAGCAATCTAGATTTTTTTTTCATGGAGAAATTTTACATACTAAATTAAGCTTGAGAGAAATCTGATTGTTGAGTGTTCTGCAGTGCTTATTTGGAAGATATTTACATCCAGGTTTTGGGGTGGGGTTTTTTCCTATTCTAAGCATACTATTAACCATCTTCACCTTTGTTTGAAAATGTATTTGCTATCACTTTTTATTTTAAATATTTGCATTAAAATAAAGTCATAACTTAAAATAAGTTCAGAATATATATACCTAACATAGAGACATACATATTCGTACCCTTCCACACACCTCTCTGCCACTGAAGAATGTGAGTTTTAGACTACTATCCATGGCAAGTGCTTTTAGCTATACTCTCCCAACTAGCTTTATCATTCTCTGGTAAAGCACTGCAAGAGTTAGCTTACTCTTTCTATTTATCTGTTATAAGAAAACTTACTGTTATGTTAAAAATTGTAAATATTCTATCTTTGAAAGGTCACTTGTTCGTAACTTTTCCTGTTACCAACCCTGTCTTTGTTACGCTGGTAGGCAGACACTACATTTCCTAAACAAAGGGTCAACCTGTGCCCAATGTTCTAAAACAGTTTGTTGTTTCCCCTTAATTTCATCTATTTGCTTCATTTCAATTTTTATTACTTTATTTTATTGCATTATTATTTATTGCTTCAACTCAAATTCTCATTCGGAGGAAGTATCTGTCATGCATTATGTTCCATCACCAACTTTCAAGCATCATATTATCTAAAACCACATAAGCAACAAAGGGTCAGTCAGAAGGTTATTACAATAATCAAATTCAGAGCTAGAACATGGACTTAAAGTCCTTTATCTGAACAGTTTGGACCAGATCCATGGAAAAGCATGAAATACATTTTACTTAATGCCTAGCCTGGCTTCCCTGGAAACCAGAGTCATGAGAACAAAGGTAATAATGGTGTACTGTTTACAATTTTATTTAATTCTCTTGTTCTTCCTGAATAGATTATGCCTTCAACACCATCATTTCCACTGAAAATTGAAGGAAATAAGTAGTATGAGAACATTTTTGAAAGACTTGCCAACTGTTAAATTTGTGAAAATAAGTTTTAAAGAAAATATAGCTCATATAATTTGAAGGATCTTAGGTAGATATAATAAGAACAATCTCATAGTACTTATAACTAATGTAAAGTCATAGTTCATTATCCATAGTCATAAACACAAGGAAATTCAAACTAAAACTTCATGTTAAAATAGTCTAAAATTTTCCAACAGCTCCCTTCCCTCCAACAACGACCTTCCAAAAAAAAGGCCTAATATTTTTATTACTGCATTGACATTTTCTATTTCTATTATCCTTCTAAACTCCACCAGCAAAATGCCAGATGGAGGAAACACAGCCACTATAGCACTAGACTAAAGAGAGAATGTTCTCAAGTCTGCCTTAATATTTATATATTAATGTAATAAAATAAGTGTAGCTGGAAAACCTTTGTAGTAAAATAGTTCATTCCTACATTGATCCTGTTCCGGGCAACGACTTAATATTTTCTAATCTTTCCAAACACAGAAGCATAGCCAGTAAGTTATTTTTTTGCATCTATTTCTAGGTTAAGCAATATCAGATAATATTCCATCCTAAGAGATGTGACCATTCATCATTTTAATTTCATAAAAAATTAATACACTGAACTATCTGTCAAGCAGTATCTAATCTAATAATAATCTAATAATAATATCAAGCTACATCTAATCTCATAATGATCTGATAATAATGAAATTCCACAAGTTTCACACTTTGTCAGGCTGGATGTAGTATTTTAACTATTAAACCTGCATAACTGGCACTTTAGAAAGTAAGGGAAACTACCACTTATTTAGATGTTTAATATGTTATCACTGTAACACTGACATACTATGTCTTTATATATTAGTTGGACTTTTTTTAGTTAAATAGTTTCCATTAAATAGGAAGTTAGTAAAGTTAAGGGCACACAGGGAAAGTATAAAATTAGATGTGAAAATATTATAAGAAGATATATGCATGGAATATTAAAATGGATACCAAGTAAAACAATTAATGTGTATATGTGATCAAATATATTTTGCTGACCTGAACTTATATACTAAACTGTATATACTTACTTAAATATAGACATATCTGTATTTATTAAAATTCAAGATTCTATATACTCATGAACTTAGGCATTACTAGAAATTACTAGCATGTAATTACTATGCTAGACAAACCAGTTTACATACACATACTTAAAAACATATGTAGTATTGCCTTTATATACTAACACAAGCACTATAAATATGCACATAAAATGAATACAATCTATATAGACACATATTCACATGTATGTGCATAATATAATTCTATGGAAGTCCAGAAACCAATGTTCCCATATATTCAACCCCACTGCTTGGATGAGTATAGACTTGTAAGTGCTGGGTTTTTATGATATCACAGTATTTCGATTAATGATCAAGACGCAACTACAAAATAATACCAAAAACAAGTTTGAAAGCTTCAACACATATTTTGCCAGTATCTCTGTAAAGACATTTAAATATTAAAAGTTTTTTAACTCATAATATACATAGCAGGAAAGCAGCCACATTTTTGCGCATATCTGTAGAAACTGAGGAGTTGACAAAGTTTCCTACATTTAAACAGTCAAAGTAGGCTTATAAGAGTTAAAAGCAATCCTCCCTATGTGGAAACAGTTTATGGTTGCTTCCCACCAAAAAAATATTTGTGATTTAATTGACAAACCATAGAAAACTGAATCCTTGTATCCTGAATCAACAGTGTAGGAAAGATACTTGTGAATGGATTCTGCCACTAAAACTAGGTGAAAAACACAGAAACACACAAGCAAGAAGCTCCTTTTGTTCCTGGAATTGCTGAGTGTCATTCAGAGGGCTGCCCTGCCTTTGTAAATATGCCCCATACACGTCAGCACTAATAAGATTCAAATGAAAACATGGAGAATGACAGCCAACCTGCAGAGGTTTGATTCAACAACAGATCTTTCTTGACTAAGCTGTAAAAAAATTGTGCCAAAAATTTCTTTTGGCAAGAATACATGCAGCAGCAGACAGATTCTCAGTAAAATACAAAAGTGAGTAAAAATACTGATTTCAATGGAGTTATGCTGGCTTTACACCATTTACAACTATGGTTTACCATCTATCTTCCTCTTTTGTTATACCTCTTCATGGCTCTTCGCTAATATTAAATGAGCGATATCTTTCCATCTACACCTTGTAACTTCTCCTCAAAATATTCTCTATGATTCAAAATCAATCTTATCTTTTTAATTTTTGTCATCACTTTCTTGAGTATAAATACATCAATAGAACAATGGTAATTTAATTAATTTTCTCTAAAAAAAAATGAACGTACATTTCAATTCCCTTTCCCTTTCCATTGCAACAAGACAAAAAGGAAAGAATCAATATCAAAATAATTAGCTATAAACATTTTCTTTGAGGTAATATGGTGGCTTATGCATAAGCATTTGCACTTTCTATTTTTTAAGCTGTCGCTGTTTATACAGCTAAAAAGTATTTCTAATTTATACTACAGTTTTAACCATTACCTCATAAATTCAGCATATCAGCAGGATATTTTCTATTCTCTGTTTTGGCCATGGTTTATGATTTTTTTCATTTTTAATATGCATCTGTCTATGATCTACTTTACATCCATAAACACTAAAACAAATATAAGCATGAAGGTACATCACGTGTTAACGTAACTGAGCAAGAAAGGACTGCTCCTAGAAGAAGACAAGTGCCCTGAACCCCCTCCATACCAGTACAAGTTGAGAGAGGAAAGCACCTCTCAGAGCCAGAGTTGGAGCCAGAGTTGGAGCCAGAGTTGCCAAAGGAAAACACTTTCTCATTTTCAGATACCCACAATTGCTATTACATTGACTGTTAAACACACTTCAGCATAGACGCCTCTGTTGGACAAGTGCACTGAACTCCTAATTAAGGGGTTTCATTTTTGCTACAAAAGGAGCTAGATTGTAATGGCATCTTTTGTCCTATGCTTAATGAAGGGTGAGATATTGTTTAAATAATTAGTAACACCGCTGGAAGAGAATTCAAGTAATTAGCATAGCTTGACACCCAGAGCAACACCAGTTGCTGTTGTTAGCATCAACAATGTGTCGATTCAAAAAGAAAAATCACAAGAAAGGACGTGTCACTTGAAATGGGTTTGCTTTTCTTCTTTAAAGATACAGTTAACCACCCATCTTTGAATGAATTCACTATACTATTGGCTACCACATGCTCATTCTTTCCAATTTTTTTTAAAGATTTGGGTAGCCTGTCTATCAAACCCCATATATTTTAAAAACTTGCAGCAGCAATATTACAAGCAACAACCCATTTTTTTAGGTGGGGATTTTCTGATCCACTTGAATGTTGAATTTCCCAATGGCGTGTGCAAATTAGCTGTACGTTAACGAAGACCATCTGCAAGTTTGTACCTAAGATTTACATTAGCAGCATAGCCAGTGACTCAAGAGACTGTAACACAATTTATGAAGGAGGAGTCCCGAACATGAACGTGGACCTTAAATTCTTGCCTACCACCTACCAAACACTGATGTGAACAGCTATTGATCCTTTACTCCTGAGGGCTAAGTGCCAATATACTGAACTGAAAATCTCATTCTTGGAGATTGATACGTAAAACAGCACAAATTTCTGAAATGGAAGAGGCATTGGGGAAAGGAAAGCCACAGTTTTCAGGTTACCTTCTTGTGAACAGAGAAGTGGACATTGGATCTGGATGGAATCCATCTAGCCTACTGTTCCTGGGTTCAGAGTGTAAACATATGGCAACTTCTGGCACAATTGGCACAAATGAGGACATCACTGACATTAGTGAAGCAAAATAGTCTGCCTCATAACAAAGAGGTCAGTAACTGAAATTCAAGTAGACTAATAATTGTCCGTATAAACTACTTTTAGATAGTTTAGATACAAAAAAAGCTCGCACCTCAAAAAAAAAAAAAGTACAGATATTATAAACAATGATAGGGTTGCCATTATAAGGAAAGTTATTTGACCGGGGCTTATGCTAACCATTACATTAGTACTTGAATTACTCTTCAAGGAGGCTGGAAGAAAGTACTCTATTAGGCTTCTGCCAAGTTAACTAAACTGAGTTACACTTAAAATGAATGCTACTTGCCTGTCCGAGATACCCATTCAGAGTTTGCTTAAGCATTTTTGCACAGAAAAATCATAGATTGTGCAAAAATACCCTTGTTTTTTTTTCCTAACTGTCTGCAATATTAAATCAAAGAGCTCAGAAGAAGTAACATGCACTTTAAAGTCTTCTTTCCAGATTTGCCATATGCGTGTATGTAAACACTAAGAAATGCTTACTATTTTTTTTACATCCTCAGAAATATACTTATCCAGTTTTTAATGTTGAAGGTATTTCGTGTTAAGTACTGCATTCCTACTCATACAAATTCGATATACAATACACTGTTACCTTACTAAACAGTAGTACCTGTTAAGGATATAAACTTGCTGGTTTACTGAAAAGCACTGTAAGTCCATGCACCTTCTGTTCACATTTATAGTCCATGTCCCATTTTATCAATGGCCAAACTCTCACCAATTAAAATAACAAACCAGTTCAGAAAGCAAAAACAACAACAACTCCTTAGTAATAAAGTCTTTAAGAGCTGAAAGGAAGCTGTCAGGTCCATGTGAAAAAGCATTTTTCATTATGTTACTACAATCACAGAATATGATCTGCATGTTTGTACATGCGCAGAGGCACAAAGTCCACACAGCATGGGTGTGCAGGTTTTACATGCACTCACATAAAGTTAGCCCAGACATATACAGTCAAATATCTTTGTCTGAAAGTATTTAAGACAAATCCTCTCAGTTAGTCAAACCTATTAATACAAGTGTTTTTTTCTACCTCTGAAATTCCCAGCGTGGGAAGGCTGGCAGATCATCTTAGCACTCCACACTTGTGGTTTCTCAACTGTAGTCCATCTTTAAAAAAATCCTCCCCCAAACCACGCACAGGCACATGCAGATCATCTGTCCAAAGGGAATGGATGGAGGAAAGCATGGGATGCTTAATTCCTGCCTTTGCTCTGCAGCAGCATCGAAACTGGCATGAGAGGAACATACAGCCAGGTGGTGGGAGGCCACTTGCAGTGGCCTTGCCGTTCAGTGGGGGCTGTGCCTCCACCAGCAGCCTGGAGAGCCACCAGAGCACCCTGCGACCTGGCTGCCCCACCACCACCCCACCCAGGGTGTCCCGCACAGGGCTGGGGGGCTGCTGGGGCCACCCAGCTGCCTGGCAAGGAGATGTGCTGGGAGCTCATCAAGCCATGGGAATGCTACAAGAAGCTCAGAAACAATTTCAGTTTTGTTTCAAGAATCACACCACCTCTGAGTCTGGGTGGGAGGCAGCGCGGGAAGAGCAGAGACGGCATTCGGTTTCCCTGGCTGGGTGGGCAGCTGGCATCCCTGAAGCCGGCAGGGATAAATGCATCGCCTGTTAGCGGTGATGCAAAGGGCTTTTCACAATGAAAGCAACCAAATGAAAAATAATCAACAGCAGAGCGTATGCAAAGAATGCCTGACATTTTAATCGGCGCCTGTGTGTGTGCCGTCAACACTAAACCTTGCCAGCTGCCACAAATAAAGCTGTAGGTAGGTAAGAAAATTCTCCTAAACAGTAGTATATGCTACAAATTCCTTAGAATAGCTATAGAGAAAGCAAAGCAGAACTGAAGAGTCTTTTCTTAACCAAAATCCGACACCTTTTCAATGGTGATGAGCAAATGCATGTATAGATCTGTATGTGTATTCCATCTGATTAGAGACCACGCACCTACATTTTCCAACCTCTGCCAAATGAGGAATTTAGCATGCAACCAAAGGGCACTTTCCTTTCCAACTACACGCCGCTGGACTAGAAAGGCCATTAAGTAGCACTAACCTTTAGCTTGTCATAGCGCTCACTTAAAGCTGCCACCTGATGGTCACGGTGTCGCCCGACCAGTTTACACAAGGCACAGATTAACTGGTCATCAGTCACACAGTACATGTTAACTTTCTCATCCTCGTGCTCCAAGCACATTAATCCCCTGATGTGAGAGTCCGGGATGGGCTCGATGAGCCGGTGGCCGGTGAACGGCTTCTTGTTGGGGTGAGTGGCTTTCAGGCACTCCTCACAGTAGGACACCTCGCAGGTAACGCAGGTTTTCACCGCCTCCTGGGCAGGGTCCTGGTCGCAGAACTGGCAGAGGACCTTCTCGCAGGACGACATGCTGTTGCTATCGAACGCCCGCTCCCGGCGGGTCTCGCTGGGTGAATTGGGCCCGCTGACGGAGGCTTTCTGAAACCTGTCGATGATGTTCTGCAGGGTGACGTTGCGCTTGAGCCCGTCTAGACCGCGCTGGCTGAGGGTGATGACATAGCGGCAGGTCGGGCACTGGAAGGCGGTGATTGACTCCACCGGCTCGTTGGTGGCGCAGTGGGAGACCAGGATGCGGTGCGCGCAGTTGAAGCAGAGGCTGTGAGCGCAAGGCAGCAGCAGCGGGTCTTCAAACAGCTCCAGACAGATAGGGCAGGTCAGTTCCGACTCCAGTGTTTCCATCTTCAGGCAAAGCTTTCCTGTGGCGTCAGCGAAATCCAGGGAAGCTGATCAGCTATCTGGAAACACACGTAAAATTCGATTAGGCGAGAGGGAACATGAGGGGTCAGCTGTGGGGGGTTGTCAACTTTCGCCACTGCTCCCGGGGCTATCAACCCACCATGCCAGGAGGGAGAGCAATCTAAAGTTTTGAACCTGCACATGCACACATCAAGGTATTTAAACCTGGACTGCTTTATATTTTTTTTCTTGCCTCTATTCACTTAAGAATGCAAAACAAAAGCTCCTTCTTAATTTCTTTCTCTTTTCATATGCGATCAAGGAAAACAGCAGATGTTTCTGTGCATTATTAAAAACCAAAATGATGACCTTCAAACAGCCTATTGCAGCAAAATTAGATTTATTCTGCAGATGCTGTTCTTAGCTTCATGAATCTACCAGTAAAGCTGTTTTTTAAAAAAAACAACTTTCACCTCTGTATAGCATTATGCAAGCATTAGTCCAGAGCATTATAACTGATAACGTTAAATCTTTGACTGTAATTACAAGTAACAGCTAGTTTTGTAGACTGACATTTTCATTTCCTATTATAGTAATAATACAGCATTTACAGTACATCCGTGTTTACCTGTGCAAACATATATCTGAAAATATACAGGGGATAATGTTTCTAGGAAAGCATGTGATATTTTTACATATAATATATATATATCATAAATGCATCATATACTAGTATACTCCTCTTATATATTTCAAGAACATGTGTAGCTGTATTTATATGAACCTGTATTTTTGTGATTATATACCTATACACATATGCACAAACATGCATTGTGTATGTATTTGCAGGAAGATTAACATAGCCAGAGGATCACACAGTGTTGTAACCGAAATGCCTAAAGAAAGGCAGGTGAAGCAAACAGTAGTTTAGCCTGTAGTAGGAGAGGAGCCTCTAGAGAGTAAGATAGCGAAATGTGTGATTTGCTTGGGGTGTGTGTGCATTTGTGTGCGCTTGCACTTCTGGCTAAAACTTAGGAACTACCACTTGCTTTAGTGGCCTTATTAATCACCAGAAGTGGATTAGGAATCAATGACTTCTAAATGGAGGGCATGAGATTTTCTGGAGAGCACAGCGGTACACCCCCGTCGGAGATCGACTGAAACTTCATTTTGCTTCCTTTCCTGTGCTCGGCGTTACAGAGAATGGTTTTGAAAGAGTCGTCCTCCGCAGCTCTCCCTGGCTAAGCTCCCGTCACAGGCCCATCGCTGCCACAAGCAGACAGGCCAGTGAAGCAGAAGCAAAAGCTCTGCTTTGCACTCACAGAGCTGTACCTCTTCACAGTACATTCTCTTTAAGCTTTGTTGCTCATAACTGAGGACGGCTTCAGATAGCACAGCTGCATCGTCTTTACACTGTAAAGTCATTGTTTGGTTGTGTGAACTCTTGCCTCCTCCCCTGGTCAGGGAAAAGGAGGGACGGACAAGAATCTCCCACAAACAAACTTTAGTTCATTAAGGGTGAGGAGAGCTCAGGGCTCATTAGCAGCCTTGGGAACCAAGTGTGCTTGAACCTTCTGTACTTCATGACAATTAGCATGGGGAGTGCAATGGCAGTGGTAGGAATGCTACCTATAACCCCAATATGAACCACAGCAAAAAGGAAAGTTCAGCACAGAGAGGCAAGGTTCAGACTGCCCACTGGTATTTAGTCCTGCTTGCTCTTTGGGAAGAGCAGGAAGGCATCTGTTCCAGAGGTAAGCTTAGGAATTAGTGTACTTTCCCTCTTTGCACTAACGCGTCCTTTCATTCTGTCAAGAAACCTGAGCATTTAAAAAACGCACTGATTCCATCACAAAATTTGCTGATCTTACTTGAAACAAAGTTCAGTTTGCCAGAAATTAATTCTTTAGAACTATCCATCAGCTTCTGTAATTGCATGGTGCATCTGGTCAAAATTAAAGGCCTGGCAATTTGATACAAGCAGGAAGACAACTCCCCTCATCTCTCCTCAGCCATAGCCACACAGCACAGAAAAGATGAAAGCCTTTTCTACAAACGAAGACCAGTTTGTCTTTCCTCCTCTTCATTCTTTGTATCACAGAAGTCCCAGAAGATCAAAATCTCATTCACATTGTTTGAATCCCTTCCACACCACAAGTGTGTACCTCATCATCCACTTATTCTGCAGTCTGAATGCTGCACTGGAAATGGGACAAGGGGATTTGGTGTTGGCAGAAGACAATGTTTTTAAAAGGCTAAGTAATCGTTGCTCATCTACTGGCAGTCCAGTGAAAACTTGCCAACGTTTAGGGTTTGTTTCTTAGGACCGTGTTTGGAATATGGGGCTTTCTTCCGTGCTATCTTTTCTGTACAGAATCCCTCCTGCTCCTTTGCATCCCAAACAGTCTCGTTTATTCATTCAGTTTCCTGCTTAAAGCACTTTTTTTAACCTAAGGCTTTTTTATGGTGCTTATATACAGATAAACAGATAAAAGCAGCAGAAAAACATTGCCATCAGTGCCTCATGGAAAGATGTTTGAATAGCACCGTCTCAACTGATGACTAATTCTGATCTATCTGACCTGAATGAGCAGCAGCTCAGCCCTGACTAATGCTATTCAGTATGAGCAAGGGTGCCAAAATCTGATCTTAGATTGTAAACATCTTGGAATAAGAGCCTATCTTCCGAGGTAATCAAAGTTGAGCACACTGATAGAAACCCAAAAATGACATTTCCCTGTTTCCTTTTGCAGTTGCTAATAAGTCAAAACACACTGCATCTCGGACGGAATAATAAATCCTTTAAGAGGCACTGAAGAGGGGCTGCATCTTCTGGGCAATTCAGTGATTAGTCTTTAATCAACTGCAATTCTGCTTCTACTTTTAGGTTGATGCCTGAATACTGAGTGTGCTGCTGATCCAGCTACAAAATCTTTCAAACTCACTGGCCCTTGACTTAAGGTTTCATATTCAGTAATTCTACTTTTTTTTTTTTTTAATAGTAGAGAGTCCATAGCTACACTGAACTGGAAGATTAGGCAGAAACTTAATACGCATAGTTTATATATGCACATGGTTGTACTCAGTATTCAACATAGCTCATAAATGGAAAGCCACATAGACAGCCCCTAGACAGAGAAAGGAAAGAAGGAATTTCAAGTACATAATTTCATATCTGCAAAAATATGGAATTACTGGCAAAAAATTATACTATTACCAAAATATCATTGAAATGAGAAGTATTATTTTTCTACCCACAAGAGGTAGTTTTGAGAACAGATATCAAAGTAAAAGTGACTGTCCAAAGACAAGTGTTATTTGTGTACAAGTGTACTTAAGTAACTTTGGAATTGGAGCTCCTCAGTACATAACGATTAGTTATACAATAAGTAGTAAGCAATGCAGTAAATGAAATCCTGATCCCAATGTGGTTCATGGCAAGACTTCCACTAACCCTACTGGAATTAACATCTTGGTACCTCTTCTTTTAATCATAACATATTTTGCAGGTGGTATTACTGCCTTCAGTTGCACAGATGTAGAGAGATGTGAGAGAAATTAAAAGTAAAACTGAACTGGATAAATTTCAGTATGTTAAGTACCAGTAGAGCTGAATAGGTAAAAAAACTGTCAAGCTGCTTTCATAACTAGATTCTATGCTACAAAAATCCTGTATTATATCTCCCATTTGTTTTATACTTGAAAAATTACAGATCAGAGATACTACCAAAGTCCAGAAGGCTGTTACCACAGATTTCCATAAGACCATAGTAATCAGAGCCCAAAAATACATTTCCTGAGGAGGACATAAAATATGCAGCTCATCACTCTGAAACTTCACTATTTATAGGAAAAACTGGTAATTTGGTGGCCCGGAAATCAGCCCAGGACTGACTGAAGGCTGACTCCTGATTTTTCATTGATGGGAATGCCAGTGTTATGGATGATCCTTATGCTTTAAGTACAGAAAGCAGTATATTAGAAGAAGCAGGATAAAAACACCAGGAAGTGTTGGTGAAGGGAGACTTCCATGGATGAGAACTGCAAGCACTTCCTCTCAGGAAGCAGTGCACTTCTGTATTCTGAAGAAATTGTATTACATTAGAAAGTGATATTGAAGCCAATGGAAGAGGTGCCATGCTGGACCTTATTCTCACCAACAAGGAGGGGCCAGTGGGGAATGTGAAGCTCAAAGGTAGCCCTAGTTGCATTTACCATGAAATGGTGGAGTTCAAGATATTTAGGGCAACGAGGAGGTAGTTCAGCAAGCTCACTACCCTGGACTTCAGCAGAGCAGGCTTTGGCCTCTTCAGGGATCTGTTTGTCAGAGTATCATGGGATTAAAGCCCTGGAGGGATTAGGGGTCCAAGAAAGTGGGTTAATATTCAAGGATCACCTCCTCCAAGCTCAGGAGCAATGCATTCCAACGAAGTGGAAATCAGGTAACAATGTCAGGAGGCCCGCATGGATGAAAGAAGAGCTCTTGGACAAACTCAAACACAAAAAGGAAGCCTACAGAGAATGTAAGCAAGGAGTGCCTGGTAGGAATGCAAAGAAGTTGTCTGAGCAGCCAGGGAACAGGTTAGAAAAGCTAAAGCCCTGATAGAATAAAATCTGGCCAGGGACACCAAGGGCAACAAGAAAAGCTTCTACAAGTACAACAGTAATAAAAGGAAGACTAGGGAAAATGTGAGGCCTCTCAGAAAGGAAACAGGACACCTGGTTACCTGGTATATCGAGAAGGCTGAGGTACTCAATGACTTTTTTGTCTTGGTCTTCACAGGCAAGTGCTCTAGTCATACTGCCCAAGTTACAGAAGGCAAAGGCAGGGACTGGGATAATGAAGAACAGCCCACTGTAGGAAAAGATGAGGTTTGAGACCATTTAAGGAACCTGAAGGTGCACAAATCCTAGGACCTGATGAATCCATCCATGGATGAAGTTGCTAAGCCTCTTTCCATTATATTTGAAAAGTTGTGACAGTCCGGTGAAGTTCCCACTGACTGGAAAAGGGAAACATAACCCCCATTTTTAAAAAGGGAAAAAAGGAAGACCCGAGGAACTACAGGCCAGTCAGTCTCACCTCTGTGCCTGGCAAGCTCATGGACCACATCCTCCTGGAATCTCTGCTAAGGCACACAAAAAATAAGGAGGTGATTGGTGACAATCAACATGGCTTCACCAAGGAAAAGTTATACCTGACAAAACTGGTGGCTGCAGTGTTGGTAGATAAAGGGAAAGCAACAGACATCATCTACCTGGACTTATGCAAAGGATTTGACAATATCCTGCATGACATCCTGGTCTTTAAATTGAAAAGGCATGGATTTGATGGATGGACCACTTGGGGGATAAGGAACTAGCCAGATGGTTGCACTCCAAGGGCTCAATGGCTCAATATCCAAGTGGAAAACAGTGACAAGTGGTGTTCATCAGGGGTCAGTACTGGGACCAGTGCTGTTTAACACCTTTGTTGGAGACATGGACAGTCAGATTGTGTGCACCCTCAGGAAGTTTGATGATGACACCAAGCTGTGTGGCATGGTCAACAGGGTGGAGGGAAGGGATGCCATCCAGAGGGACCTGTATATGCTTGAGAGATGGGACCATGTGAACCTCACAAAGTTCAACCAGGCTAAGTGCAAGGTCCCACACCTGGGACATGGCAATTCAGGCACAAATACAGGTTGGGCAGAGAATGGATTGAGAAGAGCCCTGAGGAGAAGGACTTGGGAGTGTTGGTGGATGAGAAGCTCAACATGACCCAGCAATGTGTGCTGGCAGCCCAGAAAGCCAACCGCATCATGGGCTGCATCAAAAGAAGTGTGGTCAGCAGGTTGAGGGAGGTGATCTTGCCTCTCTACTATGCTCTCATAAGACCCCATGTGGAGTGCTGTATCCAGCTCTGGAGCCCATAGCACAAGGAAGGACATGGACCTGTTGGAGTACATCTGGAGGAGGGCCAGGAAAATGATCAGAGGACTGGAACACCTTTCCTATGAGGAAAGGCTGAGAGATTTGGGGTTGTTCAGCCTGGAGAAAAAAAGGTTCCAGGGAGACCTTACAGCAGCCTTCAGTACCTTAAGGGGGCCTACAGGAGAGATGGGAAGGGACTCTTTATGAGGAAGTGTAGCAAGGAGTACAAGGAGTAGTGGTTTTAAACTAAGAGAGGGTAGATTTAAATAAGATATTAGGAAGAAATTTGATATTGTTAGGGTTGGAACAGGTTGTTTGGAGAAGCTGTGAATGGCCCATCCCTAGAGGTGTTCAAGGCCAGGTTGGATGGGGGTTTGAGGAACCTGTTATAGAGGGAGATGTCCCTTCCCATGGCAGGGGTGTTGGAACTACATGATCTTTCAACCTAAACCATTCGGTGATTCTGTGATTCTATGAAAGGTATTGCAAACCACACATTGCTACGTGGCACTGTTCTCATGGCAAACGGTGCTGTATGGCTCCTGTACACAGCACTCTTTCTGCATCCAAACAACAATCAGAAAATTGCATTTGGTATCTAAAAATTATCCTGTTAATGTCCTTGGGAAAAAGACAAACATCCAGCAGTAATACCATAGAACCTGGTGATACGACAGTAATAAAATACTTCAATAAGGCTAACAGCATTCTTTAAAGTTGGATCTGCATAGGACATTTCAGTCTAACTAGTAATATTCAACAGAGAGGTGACTGGTGACCTGACATGATCTTTAAATTTATCTGTTTTTTATTGGTGCTAACCAGATGATCAATAGTTTGATAATTATGTTAACATAAAGTCTGAAGTAAAATGCCTGAAACATAAAAACAACACCTAAAAATGAATGTATCAAAAATTCCAGTATAAAAAAACTATGTCAGGTACTTAAGCAGAGTATTATAACACACAGCTGCAGTTTTCAAAGTAGCAGTATTTTTCTGTTAAGTGCATTTTAAANNNNGAAAAT
The DNA here is from genome assembly GCA_026546715.1 of Gallinago undulata. Classification (NCBI taxonomy): domain Eukaryota; kingdom Metazoa; phylum Chordata; class Aves; order Charadriiformes; family Scolopacidae; genus Gallinago; species Gallinago undulata. Next base: position 130,251,767 of record JAOTQQ010000001.1, on the reverse strand, counting down.
TTTAAATTTACGTTCTTGTCATAAAATCTACTATGGGCAATTAAAAAAAACATATACACTGGCAATTTCTTCTCTTAGCTTTGGGGAAAAAAAAAAAAAAAAGAAGATAATCCTATTCTTTTTGCCATTTTCTATACACAAGATTGTCTTGGGAACAACTTTTCCTTCCACCAAGTGAATGTGATTGTTTCATATCACATTCAATAAGTATTTCAAATGGGATTAAACCAATGGACTGTTTCATAGCCCAGTTTGTCCCAAGCCCATTACAGCTTTTACCTTCTGCAGCACAGACATTGCAGTCTATGAATACTCGTGATGCTAGTAAGTGCCAGTAGCACAACTAGTGAGATATTTGTGTAAGCAGCGTGACTTGTGTAAGTAGCATAAATGGAACTAATAATCAAAACTCAGATTTTTTGCTTTAGAAATATTTAATGAAAACTTCTACAATGCTAAAGAAAGCAACCTGCACACACCCTGAAGGAAGCAAATACTTGTTTTTCCACTGCTTTTTATCAAAGCAGTGCAAATTAATAAATATTCAAAGGTCAGTGCTGTTCAACAGCTCCTGATATGCAAAAAAAAAAAATACTCAGCATAAAAGAAAATAACTAGTTCATCCTATTCAGACATTTTCACAGAGAAAAGAATGATTAGCTGCCTTATCTAGAAGTTACATGCAGTGTTTACATGATGTTGAAATAGTTGTTTGTAATATGTAAAGGATATTAATACAGCAAAAGCACATCTGCTATGCTGTTTTTAGTGATATAAAGCCTAGACAACATCCTTCACTGGTTGAAATGTACTCTAGTAGTAGTAGAATATATTTTCAAAAAGCCAAAGCCTGTATGTTATTCAGTGAGGCAAGAACATCTCACAGAATTAAGGTCTTTGGCACAACATCACATATACCTTCCCATGGGAGCTAAAACAATAACTGTGCCTCAAAAGCTAACAGGCAAGGAAAAAAAAATCATGCCCTATAAATCCCAAAGCAATCAATAAATACCTGCTTTAATATTATCTATAGTATTAGATACAGTATTACACATGTGTGCATAAATCTGCACTAGTATACATTTGGAATTCTTCTTGACCTTTATTTTCTATATTCTTGCAAGCCTCGTAGCTTTACATTCTTTAGATACAAGATTTAATATTTCCTCTAAATGCTTCAGGGGAATGAAAGGAAAGAATTGTTTAATCTTTAGCACATGTGAATCAACATAGGTCTACTGGCATCAACAGGGACCTAACAAATTTATGGCTGAACGTTTGTTCCAAAAACCTCTTCTCCAATTAAATTCACACTCTTCATTTGAGAAATTTATTCTGGAGTATATCATGGCTATACAACAACAAATATCGAGGAAGTGTGTTCACATCTCGGCCTGCATACCAGCAGCATGGGAAACAACAAGAGCAGCCCCAAATATCTCGGAAAGCTTGCCAAAAGGGACATGTTGCTATATTATACTCCCCCTTCCCCCATTTTTTTCTCTCTCATTTCATGCTAAGAGCTTCATAGATGACATACGCTACTCTGAAAAAAAAGGAAGCTAAAATAATTTTACCCAAATAGTAAATACCAAGTACCATCAGTTTTCATAGGGGTTTGGTTAAACAGTAGAGCTAAAAATCTCTCACCTCTCCCCAGCTGTGAATTTCACTTGTGTAATGCCTTAGGTGACATGGTACTTCCTGACCTTTAGCGTAGATGATACAGCAACAGAAATAGCCAGAAATAGTTCAGCACATTCCTTCCAGTCATATGTGTTCACACACAGTGATACGTAATTTAGTGCAGCTTGGAAACACCTGGGCCCTTAAGCTACTGCAAGTTTTCATGGGAGATTTTAGGCTGGCTTAAAGAAATTATTGCATTCTGTTTCTAGAAAGTTGTCCTATGAATTCTTTCTCTGCAGCTAAGTAAAGACAATCATAAATACTAGATAAATTCATAATCATTGCCTCCACCTAGATGATGACATCATAAATTCTCAAGGAAGAACCCCAAGATCTGCTTTCTTATCAAAAAGACCCTTTAAAATAGCAGCAAGAAATGTCCCAGGAACTACAACGGGTACAAAGGTGTGACCTCACCCGCCACACAGGACTCTGAAATTAAACTACCAGCAAGATGCATTTTTGATGCTCCTTAAGTTTATAAAGCTCCTTATGTTTATAAAGCTATGCCTATTGCATTACAAGGCACATAGTGCTAGCCTCTTGCTGTCCAGCTTCTCGTGTGACTGTTAAAAAAGCCTATAAATATTTTTTTATTTTTTTGAAAAGAAAAAACACATTCTCAGAGTTATATTCTGCACATTTGCAAAGAGTACAAAGAGATTCTGGTGACTGCAAAAAAAACCCAATATCTAACATTGAGGAACTCCTAATTTATGCCTGCTATACTCTCAGTACGCTGAACTCCCTAAGATCAATGGCGTATTTATAAAATCGAGATTGTAATCAGGTAATTAGAGGGGGAAATTAGATCTGAACCATGGGAGGGTGGAGGATAAGGAACAAATTATTTTTGTGCTCTGAAAGTAATCTATTTTAGACCTCTGACAAAAACCTCTGTCACTGGTGCAAGAAGGACCCAGCTCAGGCTTCTTGGGCCCAGGAATGAAAAATGGGAACTGGCAAGGCTGCTCTTCCATTTGGGGAGCAGAACCTTCACATGGTCCCTCACCAGACCCCAAGATGTTTTCTGTCCTACTGGTGTCATCAGGACCCCCACAAGCCTGCTTCTGCTACCCCACCTTGGGGTACTAGGTTCCTGGTCTCCATCAGCAGAATGATTTTAGAAGCATTCTTTGGCCCTGTAGACAGAACAGAAATCTGAAAATACCTTGTAGCAAATCACTGGCAGAACTAGCAGTTCCTATCTCTTGCTACACAGTGGTTCCTAAACACAGAGGGTAGCATCTAATCTAATCTTGTCTCTGTAGGGTCCCTTGGTAGTCCATAGGAAGAAATAGGCATCTCTAAAAGCATCTCATTTAAACTATTATAGATTACCTTTAGGATTAAGTGATCTGCACTTTCTAGATGTGCTTATTTCATTCCAGGTATAAACAGAACTTCAGAATGTAAGAAATTAAGACTACATCAATGAACATGTAATTATTCCCAGTGTTCTTGAGCTTTAAAAAAGAAAATAGAGAATCTACATCTATTTTTTCTTATTTCAATCAGCTCAACAATCACTTGTTTAGTCAAATTTGCTCCCAATAATTCTCTTCCAACATGCCTTATCTCTACCATTCTACCATGTGAAGGACATGCAGACAGTTCCCGAGAACCAGACACAATGGGGTCTGCACTAAGTTGTAAAACCAGCTTTTGCCTGACATGACAAACCTAACTTCAACTTCTGTATTTTATTTATAGTTTTTTTCATAAAATAGTAGCTTGCCTTCCTATGCACTTCCTTGTCAGTGTTAGACTGATGGTTGCTTTAGATAATCTGAAAGGTACCTTTCCAATCTAGGCAATTCTATGATTCTATACTTCATATCACAACAAACCAGGTGCAATACCCTAGTCCTTCCAACTGTTCATCTCTGTCCTTCCTGCACTGCAGCTCTTTAACAGGCTTCACGGTGTTAAGTTTCTCCCACTCACAATACCAAGGAGTGTTGTAACTACTTTACTAGTCCTCTCCTAAGGTTGATTTGCATTAACAAATGGGCAATATAAATCCAAATAACTGAAAATGGTTAGTGCATGAGTAAAACAATGCATGAGTAAAAGTTCTGACCCTCACACAAGAAGACACAAAATGAAAACAGCAAAATCAACTGAGAAGAGAAAGAAGTACAGAGTTGTACATAGTGGTTAACAAGAGCCGGCTGTTCTGTCCCCAAGACACTCAAGGGTTTGGCATCCCAGCCCAGCCTGTTCAGTGAGGTACCACCCCTCACTCACAATGAGATGCAAAGCCTTAGTCTTTATTCCTTCCTAATAAAGCTAAATCCTAAGAAGGTGGCAAGTTTCCACTTAACCTCTCTTGAGGACTTTCTAAGTCATGTCAGCTAGTGTTTTTTGCAAAGAACCAGTAATGCTTTAGGGCTTGCCAGAGGCACACCCACATGTATTTTTTTTCTTAAGAAAGTGTTAACAGAAACATACCACAATAACCCTGGTGATCTCAAATATTTTCTTTTATGCATTTACATCCTTTCAGAATGTTATCCTTTAAAGACTTTTTAAAGACCTGAGACAAACCAGTCATTAGCCACAGCGACATAATCTTGCCTCACCGGTTTTTGTAACCACACTGTGGCAAAATTTCATTGCTTCAAGCTAAGAAATTAAGAGCAGGAAAAGGCTGCATTGTATCAGCAATGTAATTTGCAGCTTAGAAACTGAAGTGGTAAATAGTACTAGTCTTTTTAAACCCTACTGACGACCAGATTGATGCTCTGAGAGATGAAGTAAGTTAGAAGACCAGGTAACACTGATTTCTAATTCAGCTAGTGCAGTGATAAGAAAAAAATAGCCAATGTACCAGTGCTTCACTTGACATCAACCATAAAACTGTACAACAGTCAGAAACTCCAGCATTAAATTTAAGCTCACTCTGTCCAGTGAAAGTACTGTCTTTTCGAGCTGTCACACTATTTCTTAGAGTCCCAGTTCCTTTCAGCCTGGAGATGTGGGTGGTGTTTGGTTTGTACAGCTCTACTCCTGTGCTCAAGTAGGTCCTGATCTTGGGAGAGGCCTTGCTGAGTAGCCTAATGAAATCAACGGAAAATGCTTTTTGACTACCCATCTACAGCTAAGTGTTCTGCCAAACACACGCACACATATGCACACACACAAATGCACATGAAAACGATCCACTGGCTCTTAAGTGGCTGGATTACTTACTAGTTTGGTTGGACTACTTCCTGGCTAACTTGACATCCTCAAATTAATTGTCCTGCAGATAGTCTCCAGAACATCCCAAAAGGGAGTAGGAAAAAACAACTAAAAGGAGCAATCACTTCTGAGTAACTGCATCTGTACCACAGATAGGCCTCTCAAGTGGAAGGTTCTCAATGTCACTCACAAAACAGCTCAGTAGCTTTTAAGATAGCATGGAAAGAGAAAACAATAGCTTAATTACATCCCTGTGAGATGTTTCTCATCAACAACATATAAAGTCTCACAGTTTATCTCAAAGAAATAGAATAGATTGTACATTTCCTGTCAGCTAGCAAGCAGGTCACCGTTACTGTAATAAAGGGAGTAGCACTTGTGAAAGAATTACTGGCATACATCTGCATAACCTCCAGCCTCCAGTCTTTTTTTTTTTCCCAGGAGCTTGTTAAATATCTACATTAAAACTTGACTGAATGTCAGCTTATCTTCTTCCCAGACAATTGCTTGGCTTGAAATATTGTACTGGGAAAATCACATTAGAAATTCTGTTACCTGTGCTTCTCGTCTGCTTAAACGTACGGTGCATTTTGTGGGCTCTTGTGAACACAGAACTTGCATATAAAAACTATAGTGACCACACCATCACTCTGAGGCTACCGGTGTCAAAAGGTACATCCTTTGACAAAACATCGTCTCTCAGCCATCAAACTTAAGCATGCCTTCACTTTAGGTTATGTAACTTTATCAGTTACACATAAATAAAGGGGATTTGAACGATTTTTCACTAGATGTGAAGCAGGCTTTAGGGAATTACCATATTTTTTCTATTCTTATCATGTAAACATGTATCTCAGCCTTCATCTGTTACTTTTAAAGCATAATTATAGTGTTCCAGATGTTGTTAACAATATGAAGATGCTAATGCACCCTTTATCTCTCTTACTAGTTTTATGGCGACTAACAAGACAACAATAAGCCCTTGTTTGAAAACACAAGACAAAAAATAATCTCTGCTTAAAAAGTTCCCTTTTTTTTTGAGTTTTCGGTACCGAAAAGATAATTCATCACAGCAACAGAACAAACCTTGACTCCTCCCTTAGGACCGCTAAACGCATTATAAAATACTTCCTAAACTACTTTCAACGGCAAGCCTACACATATGCATCGGCTCCAGCTCCCGAGAAGCCAGCCAGCCGCATACCCACCGCTGGATCCCGCCCTACATCTTCTGGCTGAACCATTGCTGCGGAGACAGGGACCACGCTGACCCTCTCAGAAAGCACCGGCAGCCTCGCCGGGACAGGCAGTAGCAGCTACCGCCGTCCCAAAGTAGTCCTGTGGCAGCGCTGACTGCACCCGAGGCTGCGAGACAGTGGCGGCCAAAACACAACAGGAAAATCTCCCCTACAATTGCAGGAAAACCCGCTCCACCTAACTGCCTCCGCCTGGAGCCTGCGCTCCCAGAGCCGGCCCTGCGCCCACAGCAAAATGCCTCCTCTCCCTCCCAAGGGCCTGCCTCAGCAGGGTGAGAAGGCAGGGAGAAACCCCCTGTGGAGCGTCCCCAGCAGTGGGACCGTGCTCCCTCGCAGCCCTGGGGGGGCAATTAACCCCAGTACTGAGTGACAACCAGCCAGCAGTGCCCAGGCCCACCCACAACAGGAGGCTGACCTGGACGGGCCAAACCTGTCAGGCACAAAATGAACTTTTCAGAAATGGCTGTTCTCCGGGAAGGCACAACAGACTTGTCGGTAAACAAGCAGTTCGCTTGGTTTTACTGTTTTCTCCAAATATTACTCAAATGGTTAACAACTCAAAGTCCAGCAGGAGTTTGCCAAAAGTGAGAACATTCTGAAAGAGCATAGTACCCGAGGGAAAAGCTTTCCTTCTTACAAACACCACAGAGATCCTGCTTTCTGAAATTCAGCAGGTGAAACACAAGATGATAGCAGTTGCTTTGTTATCTGTCTATTTATTTATTTTTAGCTAAACTTGGGTGTAAGCAGAAAACTGCAACAGAGAACTACAAACGCTTCAGCAAAGTGCCCAGAAGGAATCCTGACTGAGTCACACCAGACATTTGGTCTCCAACAAAGGTGTTAAAAATTCATGCAAAGTCGAAACAGCGGGAAAGAATTACTTCCTTGTGTTCTCCCTTTTTCATGTTGCAATGCCCTCTTTCATACCATGGTAACACAGCGAAGTGAAACAAAACACGCCCTAGACATTTGAGCATAAGGTTGCAAATCCACACTGTCTTTGGTCTTTCTTCCACGGACCAGCCTGCACTTTGTTCTCATTGAAACAACAAACAACTGTTGTGATTATTTAATTTCCTATTCATTTCATTTCCTTGAAACAATAGAACAGAGCCCTCACAAATGCACACTCTTCATAAGGTTTTTAAAGGTTTCTGCTGGAAAGGTCTGTTAGCATGTGTGTGGAATGACAGGTTGTAACTGGTGAAATGAGCATGCAGAAAGCAAGACAGATGTGCAGAAGGATTATGATTACTGGAACTCTTTTCCAAGATATTAAATGTCCATGGATAATCTATAGTCAAGTCAATTTATAAGCCCAGCAGGGGCCACAGCACAAGTTCTACTCAGAAAGATTATAGATTCCTCAGCTTATATCCTGTCCTTGATCTTCCGTTAAACAGCATCATGCAGCTTCTTTGGACTGTCCCACCAGCCACGCTGGCTCACGCTCATCCAGATGCATTTGGGATCAACCAGTCTAAAGCCCAGTATATCATTAGCAGGTGTTGCCTTGCTGCTCTGCTTGTCCACACTATAGATAGCCTAAGATTTTCATGCCTTTTGCTTGCAGACAACTAGTCACAGTCTGAAATGGAGTTTCAATAAATAGTTTTTTATATTTATATCTTATAATTTATCTTAACATTTTACATTTTATATTTTTATATTTAAAAGTGACACAAAACAATTCCAGTAATCTTAATTCTACTGATATATCTGCTCTACTTCTTCAGTTTGAGGGTAACATTGCATATAGAATCATAGAATGGTTAGAGTTATATGTCCTACGAGACAGCACTAGAAGAAGCTTTCAAAACTTATCTGAGTATGTCTATATGGGGGCACGTCTGTGAAGGCTTCAGTGCACTTTTCACTGCACATACATGAGTGCACACAGGCACAGGTGTGCAAATAAATAATTATGGGTTCAAACCCACAGCCTCAAAAACTTTTACTTCTGCCACTGCCTATGCTAGTTTGTTCCAACTATCATTCAAGAATGGTAGCTTAAGATAAAGAGTGCATGTGACAAATACCCACCTCCTCTATCCACCTCCTCTACCATACTAATTCTTTCTTCCACTTTCTAAACTCATCTCTCAAGTAAAACAGATGACTTTTAGCCTTCCTCCTCTGCAACGTCTGTTGAAATTTATAAAAGCCTCACTAGAGAAGTCTTTGGATATGGAGTTAGATTCTCATACAGCAGAAGGACTGAGATATACAACTGAATATGATCAACTTATCACAGTTTAACAAGACACCATCTCCAGAGCTCAGAGCCAGCAATGTTGTGCATTTTCATACTTACAGTACCCACTAAGAGCTTTGGTGAATCTTCCTAAGGAAACACAAGATGTGTCAGCCACCAATGGCCCCTTTCTGCTGAAAGTTACCACCTTCACCACAGAATCAGTAGATTATGTGCTAAATCACAGCTCATGAGTTTTTTTGCAAAGTACAAACTAAAAACTGATTGGTTGCAGTAAATTACAGTAGGGGAAAGAAGCAGATAGCTGGTAACAGTAATTTCCTAAGCTATGTTGAAAAGATTCACTAGGTTTCAACTGGCAATGTCCCTAGATCAATCAGTTTGTGTCAGCCTAAGACTCTGACCTAATATATTACTAAAAAAAGTACTGTAAATAAACTTAACATAGCTTAAAGCTCAGATACTTAACAAATATCCATATATCAAACCACTGTAAAATTACTATTTCATCATATGTGAGTTCCCAAATGCATATTTCTGATGATAGAATCTCCAGATTTTACCTACTTGCTGTGCAGCCTTCTGTTTCTGCAGAATTCAGGGTCAGCTCTGCATGGGAAGAGTTTAACCACTGTGATCCTGTTGTTTAAGGGAGTGTCAAATAGCACGCTTTGTATTCTGCACACCTCGTAGCTGTGCTGTATAGTAGCCCAGTATTATTCTGGTTACAATGCTCCTTGCAATCAAGAAAGAGAATTCCTTAGGAGCTGAAGCAGATCAACAATAGGATTTCTATCCTACTGGGGACAAGCAGGTCCCCAATTTGGTTACAAAAAATCCTATTTCCACAAAACATTCAAAGTCCTAGAAAAAGATAATACCAGGACTGACTGTACTCCAGTGTCACTGCTGGAATTCACTGACACACTAGCATCCGGTACAGCTTTTGGTTGTGTTTAGTTGTCTCGCTAATAAATCAGCCATAAATATCTTGGTAAAAACAGTTGTACTTTAAAATCGGTCCGGGTGTCTTTTAAGAAAGGTAGAAAGTAAAATTTCTACTTTTTATTTTGGAAATCCTAAGATGTAGTTTCCAAAACTTTCTTTTTACTGCTTTCCCATTCAACCACAAAAAACAATTCTCTACACCATTTTTTCCATGTGCAGACCAGAAATATAAAATTTTTTTAAAGCTCAGTACTTGTGGAATTTTATTTTATCTTATTTTGATGGACAGCTGACCCACATTTTCAGATTGATAGGTGCTGACGCCAGGCACCAGGCAATTGATACTCCAGACAACCAGTCCATTGGCTACGGAAAGCAGATGCCATAGTGTAGTATAATGAGATCATATTGAAATGGTAATATTAACAATTAGAACTAATATGCTAATATGTCTGCAGTTTGTAACTTTCTCACAGGCAAGCACACTCACATAAATTACTTATTCTATGTAGCTAATCATTGAATTTTGATGAAGAAAAATAACCATAGTGGATTGGATAAAAATACTATCTCTCCATTCTTTCTTCTCTTGCCATATTGTCAGTCAGCACAGAGGGGCTGATCCAAAAGACATTTGCAACTTTCTCTTTAGCTGAACAGGGCCAAAGCTACACCATCCTCATGGCTGTTCTGAACAGCACATCAGAGATGTAGGGCTCTCCTGCTCTGGGCAAATACCTTCAGTACATTGCTGATTAATCACCTCCTCTGCCCATGGCAAGTAAAAGAAGTGGAGAAAGTACAGATGCCCCTGCCTTTTAGTCAGTGTCTGCACCTTGTAATTTTCTTTGCACATCGAGGACATGGAAGGAAGTAAAAGTCAGTCCAGCTTTTTGGAAAAATTAGGAAATACCACGTCAACAAGAGCAACTCATGTGATATAATTTGAACAGCTTCTTAATATTAAACTTTTTCATATGAATGCTGAGTGCCAATTCTCTTTCATTTGAGCTATAGAATCCCTCTGTTTTCTCACCGATGGAAGCATTAAGACAAAGATGGGTGACTATATGCAGGTATGCCATTTTCCCTTCTAATGCTTCATCTGCATCTCACAATGCTATTTAAATATAATTTGAATTTGGCCCAATAAGCTAAACTATAGATGACACACATTAATGCTCTCTGAAGAAAGGCAAACCATAATTTCAAGAGCAGCAACTTTCTGAAACTCTTCGTGCCTCGTTGAAGGAGCAATGTGTAGTACTTGATTCATATCAGATGAAGAGATTATGAATTGCACCATCAAGTATCAGATTTCCCTTATTCAGACAAAATAATATCTTTCTAAACTTTAAAGTAAGCCACTGGAAAAAAAAAATCCCCTTGCTTACAATGTAAAACAGCTACTTGTAATCTTGGTGGGTAGATGTGTCCCTGCCCATGGCAGGGGGGTTGAAACTAAATGATCTGTAAGGTCCCTTCCAACCCAAACCATTCTATATTTCTATAAGGCAGGGAGAGGAAAAAATAAAAGCTACTCCAATCCCATTTCACTGCTACATAGAACTTGTTTTTAACAATTCCCTGTGATCAATGAAACCATTTGGTCACTGCTGCATTTTGGGTTTTGGATAGAGAAAGAGGAGATTAATTACCCTGTTCCCAGTTGTGAGATTAATGATACAGCACTGAATTCTAAGCTGGCCCCTTGAAGGACACTGAAGGAATGATCAAGGCAGGAGTATTAAAACATCAATTCGACCAAAATAATAAAATAACATTTGAAGAGTATCAGTGTGCAAGTGTATGCTTAACAACAGGGCAAAAAAGACACAAACTACCACAGACAAATTCACAGGAACTTATTCCTTTTTATGTCTTCTCCTTTAGGCTATGCTGAAGGATTGTTTATCTGTTCAAACTCATCACACAGAAAAGGTCTCATGCTAAAAAGATAAGAAAATTGTTTTCTTTTGCTTTGTTGTAAGTTGCTTCTTAGCGGTGTGATGGCAAAACAAACTTGATCTGAAATTTACTAAACACAAAGCCTGAAGCTTCTAAAGAAGTCTTCTGAAGTCAAAATCTCTGCTACAGTATTTGAAAAACCAATTAATCCTAAATGGTGCAGAGGACAATGAGATCTCAAACCTAGGAAGCCCCAAAACTTTGAGAAGTTTAAAGATCAGTCTTGATTTTGAGGCTGCTGGCTATATCTAAATTCCCTAGTGCTTAATATTTTTCAAAAAAAATATTTTTAAGCATTTTCTTTGGTGGAGGTATTTTACAAAGAGGATGTCTGATTATGCTTTACCTCTACATTCTCATCTGATTCAGAAATCTGGGATGCAAATATCACATTAACAAACTTGAGAAACACTGCCTGAATCTGTTTGTGTTTTTATACAGTGGCCACAAGGAACTGTATTAAAGAACCGATTTAAATGTATATTCTTAAACACTGAAAGATAATCCTTAGTCTCACAGGATGATTATGTGACCAGTATTAAGATTCATGAGCAGTATTAAGAATATACACTTCTGGTAATTAAAATAATACTTTAGCCTCATATTCAGCTCTCAGTTTTGCTAAAGGCAACAGTGATGCTTCAGTGTTAAAAATCAAAAGAAGTTTCCCAAAGAGCTCTGCAATCGCAGGCTCTGTGCTCAATAAGGAACAATTAGTATTTCCCTGTCCAAGTGTCTTAGTAAGTACCAAGAGTCTTTATTCTTTGCTTTTAAGCTAACATCCTTGCTGAAAATGATGTGAATTTTGAATCACATAATGCAGAATTAGGTCAAAGCACCTTAAAAAAATAACATTTAACTCAAAATTCCTTAAAAGTTGCAGAAAAGCAATCATGACTGATAGATACAAAGAACTTTCATTAAACTTGATATTAAGACATAGTATGTTATCTTTAGGGACTCAGACACTGTATGCTCAGAGACAAGTCCAGCTACATTTTTCTCTTTGCCATACATAATCCCTACACACAATGCTTTGTGTTACAGAAATTCATGTATTCCCAAGCAACTATGCAATAATCGCAAAGCACAGAGCTTTCTCTAAACTATCTGCTGTAATTAAACTATTACGAACTTAGCACTGCACACTGGAATCTACTATTTGCATATTAATAAAATATGCGTGTACACAAGTGAATCACAGCTGAAACTTCAGTTCAACTTCAGTTTCCAACAAAAGCCACAGTTCATCAGCTTCCTTTAAAGGGGGTGTCTTCTTACTGCAAATAGCAGTGGGAATTTTGCTGCAGACGCTGAGAGACAGCATCAGCTACGTGAATTCCCTGGGAATGCTAAATAAAGTTAAGTACCTAGACAAATACTTGGAGGATTAGAGTCAAACCAGTGTATGATAATGAAGTGATCTTTAGTCCTGAGGGTATATCTATTGTCTTCCAATATTCACTGTACCTGTATGTTTTAAAATGGGTAAAGACCATTAGCAAATTGAAATGAATAGCCTTGAAATATATTAGTAAAAGAAAGCTGTGCCTTGTAATAAGGAACATTAACTCATGCAAAACAAAGCATCAGGGAACACAAATCCTTACTTAACAGCATGGCCTGTTGAATGCACTTAAGTGCATTTTACATTTGCAAAAGACTGCAGGATAAAGACCCTTGATGTGTATGAAAAGATACACACCATTACATTATTTTCCTGAGAGTTTATCAAGTTAAGAGATACTACTATTTACAAATGCAAGTGTGTAAAAGAAGAGGATTGTAGATATTCAATGTTCTCAATGGAAAGCAAATTGCTTAAAACACAAAAATGATATACTTAGCCTACAGTTAGTTCAAAGGCTGGTTCATGTAACATCACATAAGATGAATTTAAACACAGACCTCCAGAGACTGCTAAAGAAAACATCTCTACAAAGGCTGGTCTTGCTGATTATGCTTGATTTATGTGTTGATTTGTGTTTTTCTGATTCTCCAAAGAAATATAAATCCCTGTAATGCATTACATATCATTTGTCGTATGCACTACTGACCTGTTCATCGGATTTTTCCTCCATTCAAAAACAACAAAAAGAGAGAATTCATAAACCAATATGGATTGCAAATAGCCTTCTTACAAAGTTCAAGTTTTAATTAATGAGGCCATTATAGCTAGGAGCACTTGTTAAACATATAGCTCTAATTAATCCCATCCATCACTCTCCCTCTTTAAGTACTCATGATTTGGAAGAAATTAAATGAGCACCAATCTTGGGTAATGGAGCAACCATTTTTTCTATTTATTATTGAATCTCTAATTATCTGGCAACTTTCCTCTTGTCCTTTGTACTTTTTATTCTCTTGTCAGTGTCTTCACCAGGGTGGTGCACCTGCATTTAGACAAAAAAACCCACAGCTCATTCATTGCCAAATTTCAGATTAAGGACTCAGGTAAGCATTCTCTCCTATCAACCTGAAAGAAGAGCCCTGTCACTAATGTAGGCTCTCCAGAGCCTGTGCTTTTCTAAGTATCACTATCACTGTAGTCTGTGTAAAGGAATTTTCCCCAAAAACTAATGTTGACCAAGAGACAAGGAAAGAAATACAATACTGTTTACTTTCTGCTTTTCTTCAAAAGAATCTCCTGCTACTGTAACCTAGCCTAAATTACAAAATAAATTACAACTAAAAGCATGCCTCCCAGCTCAAAAACAATGGGAAATGGTGTGTATATTCTGAAAAGAAAATAAGCGTAAATAACAACAAAAGTCTAGCAGGTAAATCTAAGAACAAAGATTCCAGTAGTGACTCAAGAAAAAAATTAGCTGGTTATCTAAGCACTAACAGTATCCTTGGGGAGGAATTATTATTAAACTTACAGATCTAGAGCATGAAATTTTCCAGCCTGAAAGGAGTGACAAAATCTTCTAACTGCTAGGGTGTTAAGCTTAAAGTTCTTGTTAATGAAGAAGCCATCAAACACTCACTTACACGTTTCAAAAGTTAGAGATCGTACAAGACTGATACTAACATACCACAGAGAACACCAGTTAATGAGCTGAGAATAATACATATTGCAGCTATTATAATATCTTTGAACCTCAGATTTTTTTTCGTAGGAAACAGCTATGAATTAACCAAATGCCCCTCTTCACCATTGCCATGGACAGGATATGTCCAACAGAAGATGCGTAGTTAGTTAAGAGAAAACTGAGAAACCAACCAGTTATTGACTAAACCTCTCTACAATAGCCAGACAGACATCTGTGTGCCTATCTCTCACCAGTTTTTCCTCTGAGAGCCCTTTTATACTTTGGGCCTTCATAACATCCCATGGCAATGAGATCCATTGTTAATTTTAAGCTTTGGACATGCTGAGCAATAATTTTACCAAAGAAAAGTAGATGTGATACCTAGCAGTGCCTTGCACGGTGAAGCTGCAAGGCATTTTAAAATTAATTTCAAATTCAATTTTCCATTCCAGGTAACGTTTATTTGCCACAGGTAACAGTAATTTATTCTACTTACCACTTTTTAGGTCAAATAGACAAAGTAGAAGCCCCTTGAATAAATAAAGTTACTGGGCTGCAAATAATGGACGACATTGGGTTATTCTTTAGCCACGTTTCTTGACCTAGCTCAGTTTTCAGTTGCCACTAGAGACAGCTGCTATGCTCTGCAATTTTCCTCTCCACTTGTCAGTCCTGTATATATTATCAGCTCAGGAATGCAATAACTTCTCTTTTCTTCCCTTTTTCTTTCCCACCTTCTCCATGTAATTAATGCCAAACAGAATAAATGTGTCTTTGTGAACTGGTCAGACATAGTAGAGGCTGCTCTAGGTAGCTGCTCCAGGTGGTAGTTCGTGTCCCTCTATATTTCACCAAGCAACCAAACAGGTTCAGCAACATTCAACATCCAAGTATGATTTAAAAAATAAAAAAGAAGACAAGACAGATCGAACAATCCATGTTTGGAATATTCCGCACTAATATCTCGGAATCTGTGGAAAATTCAAGATCATGATGATTTTTGTGCAACAAAGTGAGAATAATTCCATTTTTCCCATAACAGAAAAAAATAATCTGCTTAAGAGCTTGATTGATGGCCACGGGGGATTTATTAAACAACAGCTAGCCTATGGGAACTTCTTTTCAGGGAAGCCAGTCTGGCTGGAAGGTAACTTCCCCCCCCAGGAGAGCTGCTGTATCAGTCTTAAAACTACTGACTCTTGCAAGTGGATGTAAGAATGCAAATGTCACATTTCCTCAGCACCTTTGTTTTCTACTGCATCAACCTGATATTGTATTCTGCTTGCATTTGTCCTAGCTGAAAAATCCCCTATTCATGGACACTCATCATCTCCATTCCAGCTACAAGAAATGATGAAGAGGTATTGCATTACCTGACGAGCTGGAGAAAAGAAATAGTTACAGTCTGGTAGAAAGAACAATTTTTCTGCTACTGGAAGTTAGAGTAAATATATTTGGTATACCTTTTGAGACTGATGTGTTAAGAGCTCTGCCACTATGCTCTGTTTTGTAGTGTTTTCCATTTCTTCCAAGTTCCTCATCAGTATAGACATGCACACCCATGATAGTGGCATCATCTGCCATGGAAGCACACCTGGAATATAAATCCATGCTTTGATCTGTTCACTCCATGATTAGATTTATTGCAGCTTCTTTTCCCATCTTCAATTAGGAAAATACAACTTCAGTCACTTCTAGCGCCACAAACAGGATGAACTGGATAACATGGAGCTGATTATATCATTGAGAGACAGGGGAAATGGGACTAGGGGGTAGAGCGGGAGACACATGTTGCTTAAGTTAGGTTTCCTGTGTCAAAGGACTGGTAGTTAAGTTCCTCTAGATATGACTGAGAGTAAAACTTTAATTTTAGCTATTGAAAAGCTACACTAAAGTTTAGCCAGGTGTTTAGATACTGTCCAGAAAATGGTGTGAAACAGGCACCCCAAGATGGGATAAATCTTCCTCTGGGGTAGATGTCCAAACCAGAAAGCATTAGTATTCCTTTGTAGGTAACTCTCTACTGTTAGAGAAAGCAAGTACACCCAGGTTGTTCTAGGTTCCTGACCTTCAGACTGATAAACCAGTCCTCTCTGGAAAAGAGGGGAGCATAACTCCCACCAAGGTGGGAGTGTCAACCTGCTTGAGGGTGGAAAGGCTTTGCAGAGGGAACTGGACAGGCTAGATAGATGGGCCAAGGCCAATGGGATAAGGTTCAATAAGACCAAGTGCTGGGTCCTGCACTTGGATCACAACCCCAAGCAGCACTACAGGCTTGGGGAAGAATGGCTGGAGAGCTGCCTGGCAGAAAAGGACCTGGGGGTGTTGATTGACTGTCGGCTGAACATGAGCCAGCAGTGTGCCCAGGTGGCAAAGAAGGCCAACAGCATCTTGGCCTGTATCAGGAACAGCGTGATGAGTAGGACTCAGGAGGTGACCTTCCCCCCCTGTACTTGGCACTGGTGAGGCCACACCTCGAGTACTGTGTCCAGTTTTGGGCCCCTTAACACTAAAAAGACATTGTGGTGCTGGAGCGGGTCCAGAGGAGGGCAATGAAGCTGGTCAGGGGTCTGGAGAGTACGTCTTATGAGGAGAGTCTGAGGGAGCTGGGGTTGTTAAGCCTGGAGAAAAGGATGCCGAGGGGAGACCTTATCAGTCTCTACAACTACCTGAAAGGAGGGTGTGGGGAGGTGGGGATCAGTCCCTTCTCCCAAGTCACAGGCAACAGGACAAGAGCAAATGGCCTCAAGTTGCACCAGGGGAGGTTCAGATTAGATATTAAGAAAATTTTTTACACTGAAAGGGTTATTAAGCATTGGAATGGGCTGCCCAGGGAAGTGGTTGAGGCACCATCCCTGGAGGTATTTAAAAGACGGGTTGACACGGTGCTTAGTGACATGGTCTAGTGATGTTGGTTGTTTTTTTTTAATCAGAGTTAGGTTGATGGTTGGACTAGATGATCTTAAAGGTCCCTTCCAACCTAGACCATGAATTCTAGAATTCTAGAATTCCAACCTATGAATCTATGACATATTTGCAGTGAATAGATAGTTGCTATCCTACCATCGCTTCCTTCAGACCTTGCTTAGGTTCCTGGACTGCCACCAGGAACAGATGACCCAAAGTTCCTTCAAGACTTTCACAAAGGCCAGACCTACTGAAGCCAAGCAGAAATAGTCAGAGCTTGTTCCACTCCACACTCCCCCTTTCTACTAACCTTCCAAATACACTTGGAAGACTTTGAGATGCAGTGATGAAGGGATATTCCATCTTAATGACATAAAAATATTCCCACAGTCTGTGGCAAGAAATTAAGTCAATTTTCAGTAGCTTACTTCAGCCCAGTTTGAACAGTATCTGAAATACTAATTAAAATCAATGGCAGTTCTGATTTCTAGCTCATAAGAACCAAGCCATGAAAACACCCTCACAGAAGCCACTTCTATTTTTTTGCTTGTCTTTCAACTCAACCAGCAACACTGCTTATCTGAAAGCATTTATAAAAATACTACCTTTATTATATTTTCTGGAATACTTTCCTTCCATAAACTATGGACACCTCTAGAAAACAAGGACTAGTTTAAATCCCTGCCAAGAAGCATGGTAGATCTCCTGTCCAAAAGATATAAGCAAGATACAAAAGACAAGGTGGTAGCAGCAAAGCCTGGCAGAGCTTCCAACTCATCTTGAGGTGCGTATAATTTAGGAATGAAACAACAGGTTTCCTGCAGCAGGGGGAAGACCACCAAGTGTTATTCTGAGAAAGGTCCTGTGTAAACCACGGAGTTTTACAGTCCTAAACCTGTAGAAAACTCTGCAGCTGTTGAGCATCTCATTTCTCATTTCTCAGGCAGTAATACCAAATGCAAAAAAAAAAAAAAAGGAAGAAAGAAAAAAGAAGTGAATCTGTGGGAAACAGAACTGATAGGACTCATTTTTCTGTATTCCTAAATTTAACTATATACCGTAAGCTCAATGATCTTTGTTGCCAATTTAGGCCTTCTACTTGACAAGATATTATTTTTTTTCCCTTCTTTCAAAGGAAATGAATCTAAAGGACAGAGGAAAGTAATTTATGGTATGCTGCTTTGTTCTATTAAAAATGTATGGTCCTTAGGGACTCCATGTGTTTCAGCTAATCTGAACTAAATCTATCGGACTAAAATCATCAGCAATACATTACCCTCTCTGTTCAAGGAGCTGAGTGTACCAGCCACTCAATGAAATATTCTCTGGAAAAGATCAGATACATTTTCCTCCCATTAGCATGGATGAGATGTGCAAGAAAGGCTGAGATATGAAATGTTTTAGCAGCCATGCGTGAATTCCAAAAGCAGCAGCACAGCCATCACTTGCTTAAATGTTTAGTGCTGAAAGAAGATTTAATGCTCTTCTCAGTAAATCTTCATTTGTTTCAGTTAACCAGAAAAAAAATATATTTTCTCCACTTTGATTTTTTTGAAGTCATTTAGTAGTAATTCCATAAAAAAAAAAATCTATAAAATAAACAAGCAAGCAATATAGAGATATTATCTACATATGAGAATTACCAGCAGGGGAGAAGGGGAAGGTATTTTTTTCTCCATATTCACATTAAAGAGTATGTTATTCTGTCACCAATGCTAAGCTCCTTTGACACAAAGAACCAACTTTAAAAACGGCAGACACTCTGTATCTGAGATGACAGATTGAAAAGTCCACCAAGTGGTTCACCAGGAGCCTTGTTATCACTGCTAAGGTTATTATTTCAGCATAAACCCAGCCTCACTTACAAGCTCCTTTTTTTTTTTTTTCGTTGTCTCTCCCCCGTGCTGACTTTTGATTTCAAAATCTTGTTTTCTCTTTAGAGTAGTGATAGTGGGGCAGTTCGCTTGTGAGGAACTCGGAAATTATGATTATGTGACTGGCTGAGTTTACTGAAGGAAGCTTTGTTCTCTCTTTTTTCTCCCTCCTGGGGCCAGCCAAGTTTTTCCCTCTTTTCCCCTCCCTCTTTTTGAAATTCAGCTGCTCAAACATCAGCCATACATACATAAACCCTCCTCTTCTCCACCCCCTTAACTCCATCCCCACAACTCAGCACATCAACATGCAGAAGCAATTCCCTGGATGGGTGATTTTTAATCACTATCTTGAGTGGCAGCACAAGGATTAAGCTATGGTCCGTTCAAGAAGTAGCTTTAACACACACTCACCCCCTGAAGTGCCAAACTCTAAACCTCTTTCTTCTGCTATGTCTATTCTGCATCTTGCAAAAAACCTTACTGATGTTTGCAATGCACAGCTTTTCATTCATACTTGGTTACAGAAATTGAATTAACTGTCATGCTGTTTTTCAAAAACTACAATGGGGCTTTCTTTTCAGAATTTAATAATACAAGATAAGAGATATCCTTTTTATAAAGGAATTCTTTTTTTCTGTTGCATTTATTACTTAGAGCCACATTTTAACTTATTCCAATATCAACTTATTTTAATTAATTTATTTATTATTGCAGAGTTTTACACTACCCTATCATGTCTATTACAACTACAGGATGGGTCAGATGTAAACAGATGATTGAGGATGTTGATTAGAGTCAGCATCTTCTTAACCTAACATAGTTTCTGACTTGATGGCCACCTAACCATCTATCATCTGGCCAGATTCTGCTATGCTGATACCTTTAATAAACCAGTGCAAATCACTTGTATGACTTAATGCAATTCCTCCTACTGAGGATTTCTTTTCCAGCAGTACCAAAATCTCTGCCATTTATAATGCAGAATAGTCTATCTTATGTGACAATAAAAGCATCCCATCCAGTGGGGACACTTCCACTGCAAAATTTCAGTAAAAGTTTGTGCTGTTTAAAATAAATGAATGTGTTGGATTTTTTTTAAAGCCAAGTTTACACTACATGCCTTTTTTAGTGCAATTGTGCCAGTGTGCCCCAAAATGGTTCCGTTACTGCCATACTCAGTGCTGTGTTGTGTGACAGTGGTTTCATAAACAAGGAACTAAACTGAGACCACTGAGCTCTTATAGTTGTCACCTAAATCAGATTACAACCTAGACTTTTCAAAGGTGAATAGAAGGCTGTAGACTAAACATCCAGCATCACTTACATTAAATCCCACAGGAGCAAAACGTTTTGAACTCTTAGGAAGAAAAGAAAGTTAATACTTCATTTTGTTGTGCATTCATGCCAGGATTTTTTGTGCCTTTAGCAGAGAAACTCTGCTCCCCTTACCACTTATTTTATTGTAAATTATTTTGAAAAGTTGAAATGCTGCTACTCAAATAAAGACCATTAAAATCTATAGCTTTGCACTATATTTGCGCTTGGAATTATAAAGTTATAAGAACTAGCATTTCCTTGAAACCAAATGCTACAACCCGATTGTGATAGACATGGTCCTTGCCTTCCTGAATGCTTTATTATCAAGTCAAACTGAGCTTTCGGTGGAAGGTGGGCTGCAGACTTTGTAAGCAATCAGGATGAGGTCAAGATGGTTTATAATTATGAGCTATGTAAACAACTACAAGGTATTGTCAGCCTTTCTTTAGATGTTACCTCTTTCATTTGTGTGGAAAACTCAATATACGATGTGCATACAAGGAAAAAGCAACAAAAAACCAAAATACTTGCTGTGAGAGACATCCTTGAAACAACACAACTATACAGTGAAACATTTCAAGTTCAAGTGACTGACCACAATGCCTAGAATGATTTTCACTCCTACAAGCCAATAAAGTAAATTATTCAGGTTTTATACCCAAGTAACAGGGAAAAAGCTTCAGACAATATTATGAATAAAATTATTTGTGCATATGCCACCACTAATGGTCTGAGCAGTGAAAATCAGACATGAAATCTAAGCCCTCAATCAGTGAGTGATGTTAATTTTTCAGCAGCATTTGTGTACCACCCCACTCCCAAAATAGTCAAACAAATAACCCTGTGTCACATACCTTCATGTTGTATTGGGAGCATGGATATCCTATCATCATATCTCAGATGCAAAGCAAAACAGAGTTTAAAATAATATATATGAGAGATAGGAGAATATAAACCATTCAAAGCATAATACTTCACCATCCACTTGAGATTCTCTGATAAATATCTTTCTTTTCTTTGAGTCAGACCGATACTCAAAGGGCCACAAGGGCTTAGAAAGAAGATTTGTTCTGTCTTGTCTGGATATAAATATGACCCTATTGTACCAGATGAAGTATACCAGTTCTCATGATGGATTGCTTGTTTGGAAAAGGTTTCAAGTACATTGAGCAGTGCTTGTTCTTAGCGCTAAACATTTTAAAAATATAATCTTTTAAAGCAGTCTCACCTATATATTTTTAGTCTGTTATTTCATATATTAAAGAATCAGGGGCAAAGTTGTGCTTTCAACTTAGATATTTCAGAACCAAATGTTTATATTGGAAAATAATATATTAAAAATATATTATTTAGATATAGGGGGAAAGGGTGACTTATTATGGTCACTACTACAAAGCCTCCCTTCAACTCCCCATCTGTGTTTCTCAGGTCTCATCTGTGTTTCTCTCTGCTTGGGGAGCAGAAAGGAATTGTGTGATGGTGCACAGCGTCTGGAACAGGCTGACTTTTCCAGCACAACTAGTTTGTGAAGTGGTTAGCAGAGTGCCATCAGGGAGAATGGATCTGATATTCACCTATTCCCATCACAGCCACCATAGGCCAGCAGGAGCCTTGTTATTACTACCCTCACACGCACACAAGTCAGAATTAGGATTTAGACATAGAGTAAGTTGAGAAATCTTCCAATATGCCTCCTGGAACTTTGTTTCTTTCAGGTTTCTGCACTGACACAAGAACTCAACTCTTTTTTTCTGCGTGAAAATGGAACTTGGGAAAGTCACCCAATGAGGGCCATGGGTGTGCATTAGCCTCACTGAGGGTGGAAGTCATCATGCCTACACCTTCAACAGGTTGAAAGCTAAATGTCCAGAGATCAGATTCGCATTAAGTCTCCCAAATCTAAAGCAGGATAGGGCTGCTTGGGGCAACTGCACAGCCAAGGACTACAACGTTGTCTGAGCAATTGTCTCCTTGGCTAAGGAAAGACATTGCTGTGGCAGCAAAAAAAAACCTGGAAGGAAGCAAAGGTGAGAACTCCTGCAGCTTGTGCCAATCAGGTATTTGATGACACTGTTCTTTTACCAGCCTCTTTGAAGATACTTCTGTGTCTGTCAGCAGACAGACACACCACTGGACACACCACTACAGATAGAAATCTGGACACAAGGCTTATTGGTGGCTTTTACCTAATGTATTTAAAGTTAGGAGCATGTCTGACAGTTAAACTAATAGAGAGGTTGGATTCCCAGTGGGGAAGTAGTGGATAAATTGTCTGACACAAGTCATAATCTTCCTTATAGGAGAAAATATGGACACAGAGACCTATCTGAGCTCTCAAATCTATGGTTTTCTGACACAGCAGCCTGGATATATCTTGGAATAGTTTTGGTTATGATATTGATTTATAATACAGACATGAAAACTGAATGCAGAATTATTTTTTTTCCCTTCTTACTGCTGTGTACATTTTCAAAAAGACATAAGAGAATATGTATTTTTTTATATCATAAAATCATAGAATGGTTTGGGTTGGAAGGGACCTTAAAGATCATTGAATTCCAACTCCCCTGCCATGGGCAGAGACATCTCCCACTAGACCAGATTGCTCAAAGCCCCATCTAGCCTGGTCTTGAACACTTCCAGGGATGGGGCCTCCACAACTTCTCTGGGCAACCTGTTCCAGTGTCTCACCACCCTCATAGTGAAAAATTTCTTCCTAATATCTAATCTAAATCTACCCTTTTCCAGTTTAAAGCCATTACACCTCATCCTATCACTACATGAACTTGTAAAAAGTCCCTCTCCAGCTTTCTTGCAGGTGCCCTTCAGATACTGGAAGACAGTACTATGAGGTCTCAATGTCTGGTTTATATCCATTTTTTTGGGAGGAGTAAGTTCTCAACACTCTTTAAAAAACAGATCCACTTAATATGTTACTACTGACTCTTGCAAATATAGGCTATTCTTTCTCCCCATCATCTGAGTAAGCAAAAATGAAATTGCAGTCACATAGCCAAAAAAGTGCTGTTTCCATCTGCCCACATGTGTCTTGACATTTCCAGTGCTCAGTATGCCACCATTTCCTTCCTCAATTACTTTCCTCCCTTTCATCTCCAAAATACTCAGTTAAAATCAGAATTTGGTGGATGTAATTCTTCTAAATGATTGCCTGACGCTTTGAAGTTTCATTTTCTTCCTTAACAGAGTTGTGCAACAGGCTTCATATTTTCCTGCAGTGTAATTTTGTTTAAATAACTAAAATAACAAGACCTTAATGGAACATAAAATGACTACATCAGTCTAGATAGCTCTTTCCTGCCAGCCATTCCTTACAGCCTTTGCCATGCATGGCTCATTACACTGGAAACAGTTCCAGTTTTCTTGTGCCCTAGCCCCAGTTTATATGTGCTATTCCTTCATGGATCATAACATGAGACATTTTATTCACAGATTTTAAAACATGAAACCACTAAATACATTTTAGTATTTCTTGGTATTACTGGCATTAAATCACCACATTCAAACAGCCAAACAGACCAGATTATATACAACGGTTGTCTGAACAGGGAACACTTGTTCGTCTTTTTCTCAGCTTTATGAATGCAGGAAAAGCATAAGGTGTCATTTTGGAGGCTATAAAGACAATAGCATTCAAGCATAACTTCAGAAAGAGTTTCAGCCATTGAAACTCAACAGTCAAGGGTAACAAAAATTTCCCATGGATTTAAAATTCATAGAATTGGCAGACCTTTTGTAGAGGCAAGGGGTAAAGTTCATGTGTTTCATAGCTTCACTAACTCCAAGAAACAACGGTGCCTTTATGTACTCCTGAGCTTTTCTATAGAAGAGATCCTTCCATAGTTAGCAGAGATAAGAAATAATGCAACACAGATACAATACTCCCATGCTCCTGAGCAGTATAACTTCCTAAACACATTCATACACTTGGTCAGCAGATATTCCATAAGTTTGGTTGAATTACAATGTTTTAACAGTAAAAAGCTGTCCACCACCTTGAAGAAACACTAGCTGCTTTTTGCAGTTTGGCTCCCTGTTAACTATGGAAAGAATCAGCCCTGCTTAAAATGGATGCCTGGGAAGACAGTGCGAAGTCTGAATAATCAGGCCCCAACGGGGGTCTGGCAACAAAGCCCAGAGAGAAAGTTAAAAGGATTAGCACTATAACACTGTTTAGCATCAGTACTCCTCTCTCTCTGCCTGACTCAAAACCATCTTCCTCCTCCTAAGTCTGCCCTTCACCATTTTTACTGTGCTCAGAATATCTAAGTTCACTCATGTATAACTTAACCTCCTCACTTGAGGGATAGTCACACCATTGTGCTTTATGAGCAGTTTTGAGTGCGGCTTGCTCATTAGCTGTGTCTGCATTGTTAGCATCATCACTCAGGATGAGCCTGGTTTGGAAAGCAGTATTAGGGAAATGAGCGATTCAAATGCATATGCTAATTCAAGGATATCTGTGCCTTTGCAAAGCAGAAGCCCCAGTGCTTGTTGCATGTCTTCCCATTAGAGCTTTAGTTCAGGTCATGAGAACATTTTTAAGCAACCTCCCAATCCTCTCCATTAATCAAACTTTGGTTCACAACGCTGACTGATGCTGGAGCACGTGAAGTTTCATCCTCTCAGATGAAATAACCCTGATGATGAGCTCTAGATGAGCACTTAATAATGACCTTCAGTCACTAATGAATATCCATTCCTCAGGCCCTGACTAGGAGGAGTACAATATGGGAGTAAAATGACATAGCCTGGGTACTGCGTTCCCTGCTTCGATTATTTCACTCCACAGATCTGCTGTTAATGGGTCCAGCATGACTTGCTAATGTGGACACACACACTGAGTATGCCAAAAGCTCAGTACCTTCAGGAAAACCTGACTTAGGATTCAGGCATAACGGGAAGTAGGGAACATGGAGTTTCAGAAACAGAGCACTTGGGGAAAGGTGAAGGTATGGAAATGAGTGAGAAAGGAAGACACTGAAAAGACAGGAGATACTTATGAGTGGAGTCCTGATTTATGAAGATAAAAATGCATGGTATGAAGTAGGTAACATTGTGTCACAGCCCGAGATTCCCTTTTGGAGACCTGCAGGTTGTAATACAGCTGTCAGCCATATTACCATTCTGGGTGGGAGAAATGTTTCTGAAGTCAACATTTTCAAAATTAAGTTGTCGGTTTGTGCCCTTTCTCAGTTCATTGTGACTAAATATCATAGACTAGCATGTAAAATAAACTGCAGCATGAATTCTGCTGAACAAATCATCTCTGGCTGCTTGGAGAATGTAGTACCACACTGCTAATCTCAGTTGGTCACATCCTCCATAAAAATGGAAATTCATCTCACTTAACTTCAGGTTAGAAAGACAATATAATGCACGATTTTTCTGCCATTTTTGAATGGCATATAACAGATGTCAGGGAAAACATCCACCCTAAATAATGATAAATTTCAGTTCATCTGATGGAGTAGAGGTACTCATAATATAGAAGCCTACAGATTACTGCATCCTACTAATACTAGGTTCCTTTTACCCTCAATAAGCATTTCAAGGAAGCAATTTATCTTTTTAGATGGCTTTAGTGCAAAAAAGAATCCTGTCCTGGAAGTACCTATGGACTGTAAAAGAAGCCTGGCGCAAATGGGCTAAGACTTAAATGTCCCATTGCCAGTGCCTATATTGTCAGATGACTCTCATTGCAAAAGTGCAGTATGTTCAGAATATTTCCAATTAAACTAGTACACTTCCTGGAAAGCAGTCATGCATGGTTTAATTGAGATTAAAATTGTTCATTAAAAGAGGGCATCTCATAATACCGCCTAAAAAAGGACCTAAATAAACATCAAGAAAAAAATAATAGGATCATAGAATAGTTTGGGTGGAAAAGACCTTCAAGACCATCTAATCTAACTCCCCCGCTGAGGGCAGGGACATCACTAGATCACCTCCCTCCACCTGCTGACCACGCTTCTTTTGGTGCAGCCCAAGATACAATGGACTTTCTGGGCTGCAAGTGCACATTGTTGGCTCATATCCAGTCCATATCCAGCTTTTCATCCATCAGTACCCAGAGTCCTTCTTGGACTAGTAGCATAAACTGATTTAATAGGCATCCTCCCACTGCTCTGGATATGGGATGTATAGTGGCTGACATGGAAGTAGAACTGGGGACCTACTTCATACCTATGCCTATATCTTTAGCTTGGGAGAGCTGGGGGTCGCCACTCAAACAAGATGAATAAGTAACTCCTCTGTTACAGCATAGACACATGGAGACTTGAAATCGTAACAAAGCTTCCTGTCCAAGCTTCAGCTTTCTGTCTCAGTACATTTGCATTTAAAAGATAAAAATAAACCTGCAAAATATTAAAAATACCAATCACGTATCAAACCTTTAACACGATGCTTTAAACCACAGCCAAATTTTGGCATAGTAAAACATCTGTGAATTATTTCATTCACTGGAATGAAATGTTCTGAATACTTGGAAAAGATGGTCACCACATCTTACATGCTCAAAGTTAAACTGATAATGCATCTAAAGTCTGGACAGAATTTCCCCAGGTCAGATTTGGGGATTTAGAGTATATTTTGTGAAGCAGTCCTTCTTAGTATGGGCATAGTCCACTTCCTAGTATCATTTGCAATTTCCCCCAAAGAATTTCCTGCTAGTGCTAGGGCACAGCAATTCATCTGCCTCATTCTGAGTCATTCTAAAGGCTTTTATGGCTTTTGATCTTTTATACCATCTCCCTTAAATATTTTATGAAATACCATGACTCATTTAATTACTTATATAATCAGGATTTGGAGAATGGATGTTCTTTCCTTCAGTCCCTTCTGAACTACTGGAACATCATTGCTGGAATTATATTTAAGCAACTATACCAGAGATTGGAATCAGAGATTGTTCTTATCTGCATATCACTACTTAATTCTGCATCTATTTCTGCTTCAGGACAACTACTGAATGATATCTGAACACAGCCCACTGTTGATGCCGCCTCATGCAACCTTTAAAGCCTTTTTTCTTCACTGCTTTGAAAGGCATGTTTGTGTCTGTCTGCACAGCAGTGCTGCAAGGGAGGAAGAAGTAAAGAAATAAACATGTTGGTTATCTTGTTATAAAAGCCTGTGAAGAAACAAGTTACCTGCAATGTTTACCTTAAGGTGGCTAGCAAGATCCTCACTATAGTCTAGGCTAAGGAAGTTTATCCATCATATTTTTCATCATACTTTTCCTCTTCCAGAATAGTTAAAATATAATCGTAATCCCATGATTATGAAACCCACCAATTTTGTTATAACTGAAGTCAGGAGAATTGATCAGATTAAGAATTTCTAATTACTGGAGACTTGCTCATCAACAATGAAACACAAATATTATTCTTTTTAATAAAATTAACATATTTCCTATTTTAAATTTCATAAAGTTGCTTTTATATCATCTGGTCTGACACAAAATTTCACAATGAAATTATGTTTTTAACATTGACACTACTAACACAGAAAGCATCTTCTCCTCCAACTATATGGAGAGAAATCAAGCCACCAGTGACTATCATCAACAAACAAAGGTGTAATGTTAGGTCATCATTTTATTCATATACAATCTTTAATATCATTAGAGCCTTCTTATACAGCTTGTCAGTCTAGGGCACAAGTGGCAACAACCACGGGCATTTGTTTGTCTCCAAACTTCTCCCTCTTTCAAACTTCTGCCTGCAAAACAAAGTAGTGTGGTATGGAGACTCTCTTACTTCACACAAGCAGACTTTCATGAAAAACCTTCCTTTTAAAAAAAATCTGAGTCTTTCAACAACAACAACAAACAACAACATAGGAACGAAACACCGAAATTGCCACAGTTTACCCACGTGCCATTTTGCATCCTGTTTCTGAAACAAGAGTTGAAAGGCCAACATATGTGACCAATAACTGCTGTTCAGAGTTAAGGTCTGCGAATGGTGATTGACGTGGAGCCGGGCACGTCATTAGCCAAGGGAATTATCAACTATAGACCAGCCAAAATAAACTCCAAGAAATTTCCTCTGGGTGTTAATCACTCCGAGTATCATTCTTTCCCACACACTAGGCAAAGATTCTTGACCTTCTGATTTGGAGTAAATTCACCTCTATTAATTAAATAATTTCTCCATTATCACCTGAAGACATGTGTAACCTTTTCACCCTACATAAGGAAAAGAACAAAGTAAACAAACGTCTATTGTAAATATTACTAAATCCCCAAGCTTTCTTGATTTGCTGCAGTGCATATGCCATCCTGATACCACTTAACGTATATCTGCATAGCAAAGCACATTAACACGTATTCTTTAAATCTCTAATGGGTAAGTCTTAGCACAGCACCTTGAAATGAAACAATTCACAGCTGGGAAAATTAATTAAGTCAGCCACCTTTCAACTCCAAAGGCTGGCCTGAAATACAGCATTGTACAATATCTGTCCATATCAATTAAGCTTCTAACTGCTGCCATATCTTTCGCAGTACTTTTTACTGAAAAGACGTATCAAAACATCAAACATATTATCAGAAAAACTAGCTTTTCCATATAAATTCAATAGTGAAATCATGTGGGAAATATTTGGTTTTCAGGAGTAAGAATTTTCATGCATTTGCAAAATAAAGCAACATACGTTTGTTTTTTCTGTCTACTAAAAGTTACATAGTCACTTCTGCAGGGTGAGTCTTCACACAGTACAAGATCATGAGGAGTAAGGGTCTTGTAATTGGGATGAAGTCATTTTTAACAGTACCTTATTGTAAAAAACTATCCCAGAATTTTTTACATCGATGCAGCCCCATAAATCTAGCTTACAAATTTTAGAAATGAATACACATAAAGTTATTGGTAAATTTAACTTTTTAACTGATTATTTATACCTTCAGCCTTCACATGCAAGCTTTCAGCACTTGGTAGAACATGTTTATTTACACACTACATAATGATCTCAAGATTGAAATAGCTAAAAATCTTGGAGTTTGATCAGAAAAATAAGCCTTATATTCTAGCTGCTTTTAAAAACCCCACACCTCACAATATTTGTCTCTTTTTAGTACCCATTAGAAAGAAAATCTTCCTAGCTATCCAGATAATACATAAAACAGAACTCCACTGATCATCCCATTTCCTTTGCACTGCTAAGGAAAGGAGCCTGTAAGGGACAGGTCAAGGAGTCCTTTAAAGAAAGGGTAGGTCAGACAGAAAGAACGGAGAAAGAACGGGAATCTACAATGGCTGCTGTGAGTGTTTAACCCCTTTGTATGCCTTTGGAGGTCTTCTTTATCCTCCTTACCTTTCTGCCTGCTGCTTTCCTTCTCTTTGCCTCCAAGCTCTTGAAGTTTATTAACTATTCCTCTTTCTTGCCTCTGTACTTATCAAGGCAAATTCTGATTGTGCAGCACCAAATGTCCTATTTCCATCCGAAAGGCTTTCGAGCAGACTTGATTCACAGATTCTGTATAAAGGCTCTTTCCTTGGCTTTTCTAATGCAATTTTTAGAAAACAGCCTGGTAATCTTTTCCTTCTCTGCAGACTCTTCCTGGTCTCCTCTCCCACATAGTTATTTTCCCTTTGGGCCTCTCTCTGTCCCTCTTTTCTGTACTTTATTTTCTGAGTAACCTAGTCTAGTTTCAGGAATGCATTCTGGTATTTTAAAACGT
This sequence comes from Gallinago undulata, assembly GCA_026546715.1. Classification (NCBI taxonomy): domain Eukaryota; kingdom Metazoa; phylum Chordata; class Aves; order Charadriiformes; family Scolopacidae; genus Gallinago; species Gallinago undulata. The sequence goes on along the minus strand of JAOTQQ010000001.1, from coordinate 130,221,660 downwards.
ACTGCTGTCAAGCAAAATAGAGAGCTGCTTTCCGTGTTGTTATATAGGAATGGCACACAAACAGACAGAACTGCCCCTTACCTCATGTACCTCAAAAAGGCAAACCCATTTAGTCTTTCCCTAGTGTAGCACCAACCAATGCCACAAACCTCAGCCAAAAGGTGTTTGGAAAGACTCAAAAACATTTTCAAGATTAGGATTTTCAAGGAATATTTCCAATTCCAGTTCAATTATAGATGGAATGGAAGAGATGATAAAAAAATTGCTACTGGTTTTCTTCTTTGTCATGCCCAGATTTCCAGCTGCAAGCTGACCTGGAGAAGAGTTCCACATTCAAAATGAAGAGGGGCTGAGATGGCAACTCCCCTCTTTCTTCAAGACCCCCTCTCTTGCCTCTGAGTTTACAATTCTATCTCTAGTGCTGTCCAGATGTCTGGGGAAGGAGCAGGAGGTTAAAAACAGAAGCAAAAAAAAACAGAGGCAGGGAAGCAAGGAGGCAGTAACAGAAACCCTAGAGCAGGGACAGGGTTGAGGGAGCAGGGCTCAATCCAGAGATGCAAAAAACTCACTCGACTAGGGAGAATATACTGGAATTAGTCTGAAAACTCAAGGGAACCTTAGGGAAAAAATCAGCACCATTGATTACTAGTCTCTCTTGAGGCATACCTACCTCATCAGCTCAAGACAAATGGGGAAATAAAGTGCATTTCTCCACAAACCTCTTTTCTCCGGTAACAGTTTCCAGATTTTCTAGACCACAGCAACACAATCTGTCTTCCTAAAGCTAATTCCTCTAGAATATTTATGGTATAAATTCATAGAAACAGACAATAGAAAAAATCATGGAAATAGAGACATTAGACAAGATCCATGATCTAATACTCCAGGATTTCTGCTCCAGAAAGACAGATGATGCTTGAGAAACAACTAAAGCCTTTTGTGGGCAATCATGCAATAAATTCAAGCTAAAGGGGGAAATGTTTGGGTCTTTTTTTTTTTTTTTTTTTTTTTTGTTATGTTGTCCAGGAAGCCTCTCTTGGAGGCTGTAAAGTAACTTTCTCAACACAGCCATAATATAAGCTTTAACAAAGACAAATGTAATGTCCTGCACCTGGAAAGAAGTAATCCCAAGCAGCAGCACAAACTGGGGACTGATGGGCTGAGGAGTAGCTCCTCTGAAAGGCACCTGGGAGTGCTGGCAGGCAGTGAGCTAAATGGGAATCAGTGGTGTGCCCTGGCAGGGAAGGTGGCCAGCACCAGTACAGTCAGTAAATCAAGGAATATGGCTATTTCAGTCTACTTGGCATTTATTAGGCCACACCTGGAATACTGTGACCAGTTTTGGTCCCCTCAGTAGCGGAAGTTAAGAAGGATCCAGTGGAGTCCACCAGGATTATTAGGGGATTGGAGAACTTGACAAATGAAGAAAGGTTGGAGCAACTGGATTTGCTAAGCCTGGAGAAGAAAAGGCTCAAGGGGGATCTAATCACAGTTCTTGAATATCTAAAAAGGTAGTTATAAAGGAAATGGAGCTACTTTTTTCACAAGAATACCTGATGGCAGGACAAGAGGCAGTGGGCACAAGATGCTTTCAGTGAAATTCTGTCTGTATATAATAAAATAAATTCTTCCTCATGAGAGCAGCTGGAGATTGGAAGATGCTGCCCAGGGAAGTGGTGGACCCTCATGTGCTGGAAATGCTCAAGATTGTTTGACTACGTTGCTGTAGTGACCTGTGTTGAAGAGAAGGTTGGACCAGATAATCTCCAGGGTCCGATCAGAACTTTCTGTGAATGTCTATCCTCACACAGTCTTGCTATGTTTATCAAGAGTGTTGTCAGTCCACAATCATCTTCCCCCTCAAGCATGAGGCTTCTACTGCTATGGGGATACATGATATTTATTTCCAGTCATCGCTAATCTTTCATAAGCCGTTTTCACTTTAGTTCTCTTTAGAGGGAGGAGGAGCATGGGAGGCCATAGCTCACTTCTCCCATGACAAGTTTTTTGCAGTCAAGACATTCAAAGAGAGCTACATTATGGGAGGAGTTTTTAACCTTCAATAATAAGGCTTAATTAGGGATCAAGAGCAAATGTTAGCACAGAAGAGACACCTCTGAACGCTCATTCTTATCAGTCTTTTGTTCCAATTAAACTGGTTAACAAGGGAGGTAAGAGCATTGGCCTCTGAAATATGGATATTACAATTTTAAATTTTACTTCAGCTGAAAAATCTGAAGTGGGACCTTTTGAAGATTAGATGTGTTTGTGAAGAAACGATGAGGAACCTGTTACCTCATTTAAATATTTCAACACCGCAGGGAATAAGCTTATGCTGAAACTCAAAACCAAACTCATTATTCAAGAAAACATGAATAAAAATAAAACTTGTAAAAACAATCAGGAAAGAAAGCCTGGTTTTCCTTTCACAGTATCAACTGATCTGTTCAGCATTTGTCATAAGGGTGTGAATTTACTCATAGACATACTTCTCAAATAACTGCAGTAAGACGGTATTTTGAATGAGGATGCCATCCCATCTCCCCAGTCCCACTGACTTTAGCAGAAGCAAAATCAGGCTTCAGAGGTGTCCATTTTGGATCAAGCAAGGCTAAGAAGCAAAAAGTGCAAGCTTGCAATACCCTATATTGGTTACACCCAGAAGGGGCATAGATGTGGGTGGATATGTGAAGCTAAGGAAGAGAAAGAGCTTTCCTTTGCTAGTACTCACCAAAATTCTGTAATGGGCTATAACAGCAACAGATTAGTTTTCCATTAGAGCAAAGAACAGTAGCATTTAAACCTCTAGTTGTTCCCTGATGTACCACAATTTGAGTCCTGGCAAACAAAAAGTCTTGCCTTACAAGTCCAGATAGTAGGAGAGGAAAAAAAAAACAACAGCTTAAACATAAATATGAAGGAAAGTTGTTGCGATTTTGTTGAAGACTAAAAAAACAATCTCTTTTTTTTGAGAGATACCAATGACTTCACATGAGACCGTACATTTCACATGGAAACTATATGGCATGATTCGTTTAACCCACTCGCTTTTACAGAAGCATCCAGGTTAAGTTATAAATGCTATTTTATAGCAATAAATAACCTGCACAGTAAAGGCGTACATGAGTTAGCACAGTCATTCTCTATTCATTAATTTTAATGAGCTTTACATGCAAAAAGGACAAGATACTTTTCAGAATTTTTAACTACAAGTTTACTGTGACTAAATACACTCTTTTTTGTTGCACAGAGGATATATGTGAAGCCAGTTTCAGGAGGGTTTGTTTTGTATCAGTTTTTCCTAGATCTCTAGAATTAGCCTGAAGGATCCTTTTACAAAGTAAATATATATAAAATATTAGGACAACACTGTGATGCAAAAAGGATCTTAAATTGCTCATCCAAGGAGATGACATAATGAATACTGACATAATTTCCAAGCAGCAAAGCAAAACTAGGTCAAATCACATTGACCTATCTAACATAATAAGCCTTTTTTTTTCAGATTTTTACAATGTAGACTGTGTCTGCAGGCATTAATGTCCCCTGTTATCAATGTATACTGTTGTCACTCTGCTTTCATGTCTTATCACCATGTTGTGTTAATTAGACCAAAACAATATAGTGCACTTTTGAACTGCTTAACTCCCAGTTTGAAATCTCTGCCCAAACTATACTTCTGAGGTGATCCAGTTAGAAATGAACTCTTTGTGGTCACTTTTTTCAATAGGTGCTATTAAGGCTTGGTGGAATAGTGTAACTTTGCACACAGGTCAAAATCTAAGCTTCACAAATCGTGTATTATTTGTCAAAAACCAGATTAGCTAACAACTGTTAGTGAGCAAAGTGCACACTAATTTTGATTCCACTCAAGGCAGAACCCTGGCAAATACACTCTCTTGAGCACCACGTGAACACATCTGCTCAGTGCTTGGCCATCACTTGTCCCTGCCGAAGTGCTTTGTCCACATGTGGTGCTCTGAAAGGGACAGTCCTTCCCTTGCTTAGGACAGCCCCCCTTCCCCTACTTTTGCCATCCCTCTGCAGGTCAGATTTACAGCACGCGTATTTTTCAGTGAGAGTATCAACCGAGTTGTGTAGGTTTCTGCCTGCAGGCCTCTCCTGACTCCCACAAGAGGAGACACATGAGAAGTGAGAGCCATATCTGTCTGCATCCCTGCCTCCAGAGCTGAGGTGGGACCAGAGACCAGGCTGAGAGCTTGAGGAACCAGCTTCCCAGGGAGCTGAGGCTGGTCGGGAAGGAGAAGAAAAGCTGAGCGAGGAGACAGAGGCAGACTTTGGTGGTCCACAGAGCAGAAGTTGTCAACAGAGTTTACATCTTCCTGTAGAATACATAGATTTTGCAACAACGGCATAATCTTAGGAGAAAGAAACTCAGAATGTTCCAATGATAAATCCCCTTCCAATACTTCTGAAGCTTGCTTGGTGATGAATACTACCTAAATTGGGATACCGGCTGCTGTTATGACTGAGAGGCTGGATTTGGCAACTCCAGTTCTAAATATATGTGTGTGTGTGTGTATGTATATATGTAAGTGTGTAGTGTTTCTCTTTTCTTTTTGTTTTCTTCGTCTCTTTTTATGTCTCCAATGACCTCTCAGGAAGAAAAAAAAAAACTAATACCCAAAACAAACCAACCAAAATAAAAACACAAAAAAAAGGGGGGGGGGGGGGGAAAAATTTT
>JAOTQQ010000001.1:130128937-130216945 GCA_026546715.1 Gallinago undulata | reverse complement strand
GAATCATGTTTCCATATAGACAACTACTGAAAAAAAGAAGATAATTTTTTTGAGAACCATTTTGCCATAAACACTGCTTTCTCAGTATTTTTTGGAAGAAAACACCAGCCTCAGCGAATACGCAAAATAAACTTCCTAATAAGAAAACAGAGATGGACATCCCAGGCGTGGCCAGGGGAAGGGTCTCATCTGAGCAAGCTCTCTCTTCACCTGAGTCTAAGCAGTGCATCGGCTCGCTGGGACCATGAGTGAGTCCAACCTCCCACTCTGGTGGGGGGTCTCTCAGAGCTCCTGCTGCAGCTGTTCAGTAATTAAATACCTGCAGAGTCAAAGAGCCAAGTTAATGCCATTAGTCATGGGCACCTGCTCGGGACACAGGGGCGCTGAAGGGAGGCAGTGGGTGATGCCGCGGGTCCGCAGGTGCACAGGGGGCAGCACAAGGCAGCCGGGGTGCAGCGCGATGGGAAGCTGTCAGCACCCCCAGAAGCATTAGAAATATGTCGGCCTCTCTGCCCCACAAATGTGGAGCAACTGTCATGGCATGTCACCAGCTCCTTTCTGGGGCAATGAAATACCCCACCATAAATATTTTCATTACAGTCTATCACACTACAATGAAAAACCCTATCAGTCCTGTGGATCTCCCCATTTAGAGTCCCAATAAGGCAGGAATAAAAGCCTAGGCTCTCTTTTATTTGTTTTACTATCTAAAATTTGTTCTTGCACCCAGCTATCTCAACACATATGCAATCAAAAAAGTTTTATCAAACTTCAGGGCCAAACAAACATCACCTCTTTGCCAGCTTTTTTGTCCTCCCATATCCCCCTGGGAAGATATAAATAATAATGATAAACAACCATGGCACGACAGCAAATAGGAAAGAATTTTAAAGAATTAAGAGCTATTTTTATTCTTTAGAAAAGAGATCAAAATCAGCTTCCTACCCTTTAGCGCCTTTCCCAGTTTTCAGACAGGGTGGATTCTGCACTGCAAGCCAGGGATCTCGGGGATATACAGTAATTCCTTACAGCTTGCTAAAGCATTAAAAGCTTTAAGCTGCATGACTGTAATAAAAGACTTCGAACCCAAGAACAGGCTAAAGAATGGAGTTCCCTAAGAAGTCTGAAATTCAGTTCAAGCAAAGTCCACCGCGCATTCAAAAGGCTATTCACATGGTTGTGTGAGAATGCAAGTCTGCTCCTTTCTCCCGGCTCAGTCTTCACCCACAGCCAAATCAAATAGTTTCTCTAAATGCTGAAGCATTTACTGAGCTTCAGCATATCCCCTCAGCATCTGCCACCACGAGCTCCTCGTTCCCAGCAGTTCATTTTCCTCGACCCCAGGCTCCAGCAGACCCCTTACCTCTTGTGCTACTCTGCGGAGGTACTCTGAGGTCTGACAACTTTTTTGCAGAGCTCAGAAGCTGTTGAAGCCCTCTGTGCCGCTGCCTGCCTGCCTCCCCGTTCCCTCCCCAGCAGGGAAGCCCCGGGACTGGGCAGGGGTGGGAAGCCGGCAGCCAGCGCAGCAGTGCCGGGCAGGCGGGAGGGAGAGAGCTGGAGCCGGATCTCATCAAAGGTAGGAGGCCTGGTGGGGATCAGAGATACACATCTAAATAATTCAGAGGCTAATAAAAGCTTTAGGTTGGGCTCTGTTCAAGATGCGAGACGAGGCTGAATTTCGGTGTATTTCAGGCTGCCATCAGCGCAGAATGCTGTGTTACCTAATAGCTCGACACTGACAAACCAACATTATTTTAGAGTATTCCACATAAAGTTAATGAGGAAAGTGGCTATGCCTGTTTTTGTATTTTTATAGCTTTAGCTTTAGGTTGAAAGTCTATCAAGTGAAGATTTTGAGAACTTCAAGTCTGACCTCTACAGGTAGGATGCTGAAATAGATACAGCATCTTTTGATAGAGAATCGTACACAGGACTTAGAAATTGGAGAAAGGTAATAGATCAGATGTACTACATAACATCAGGTTCTCGTCACTGCATCTCTAAAGCCATAGTTTGAAAACACTACTACCTGGGGCATCATCTGTAGTAATTTGGTTCCTAGAAATGCTTTTTTGCACAATGCATCGATGGTGCAGAAACAATAAAAAAAGCACATCCAGTATGAACATTTTTACATTCAAAAGTGTTACAGGGTTTTGCTTCTGCTTTTTATTATCCCACCCCCTTCCTCCCCAATCTTCCCTATGATCTGCTCCTTCAGAGCTACAGAAATGAACGTCACTTTGAAACCGATAACATCCATTTGTGTTTTGCAAAACTGATGTTTTTAAATGCCCTGATTGGTGCCACCTTTTTCTAATCAGAACCAACCACTCTAACAAACTACCCTTTGTCCGGGGATCCCGTCCCCTCTGTTCCCACCAACCTACAGCACATGTTGCTATAGCTACCCTGCATGTCTATTTACCACACAAGTGATCAAAAGGAGCAGACAACACACATACACACATGCACAAAAAACCTAGCCAGGCTTCCTACCGAGCAATGTCCAGCCACTAATTAACTGATACACTCCCAGCCTGTGGACTCTGTACACTTGTTTTCTTTATTCTGCGTGGTACACTCACAAAAAAAGCAGCATTCTCTGAGATGTTCACAGACCAAACAAACAACAAATGTCCCAGGATGAACTTTAAAAGAGAATTTCCTAAAGCTAGGCTAAAGATTACACCACTCCAGGAGAAGAATACAGCTTTTCTACTGAGGAACACATTAAGAGTTTTAAAAGGTATGCAAAATAAAATAGGAAATAAGAAACACATGTTAAGAACTTAAACAGCTGTAAGAAAGGGGATGATTCTGAATTTTGCATGTGTTTTGCACTGAAACTGTATGCAGCATTTATTCACTTGGTGAATTATATGCACACGAAAAGCTATATGACTACAGTCATGACAAGTAATTGTAATGGCTTTATGTGCCTTACAAACACGGTTTTTCATTTTTAGGTGGCCTGTCAGTTAACAGTCATTTTGTTGAACCTCTTAATGTGACGACTGGTTCAAGTCCAACTCGATCAAAGTCAACGGGACTTCAATAGAGAGGCCAAAATAAGGAGTTGTGTTTGTTGTCCATGACACTCCCACAAACTGCACTTCAGGGATCAGTTGTGGGTAAAAGTGAGTGAAAATGAAGTATTAAAATTCATCAAACATTTGATTTTCTGTGAAGTAGGCTTATGGAAGTTAAAACAGAGCCCACAGTGCCCTCTCCAGTTCTGCAGCAAATTCAGGGAATCCAGCCACGTAACTGTGTCCAGCCACACAAAAACACCACTCAATCACATGAAAGCTGAGCATCTTCTCAGGAGTTTGCATCCCCTGCAAGTTTCCTTAGGATTTAGGAATTTCTTTTAAAGTAAGAAACTGAACAGAATATTCTGCAAAGCAGAAAACTTGTTACTTGCAAAGGATTTTTTCTTGTCAGGTTAGTTGGTTTTTGTGTCTTGCAACCTTGTTACATACCTTAAAAAAAAAAAAAAAAATCGCACTTCTGCTTCCTAACAGTAGTCTTTTAGCATGCTAGCACACCCAAATGGGTATATTTCCTGTGGATTCTTAAACTCTTACAGGTACAAAGTAACCAGTGTACTTTCCCAGATACCACGTGCACAGCAATAAGATAGAAATTTTCCCATTTTGGTTACTGGAGCATATATGTGAGGTCATTCTATCAGACAGCAAGGAGATACCTCTTGCTGAGGTTTTCAATTACCACCTAAAATGACTGTTTCTTTATACCGTCTCATTTACAAATCTCAACACAACATTTACGCCAACCCCTGCTACCTGCTAGAGACTATTGGCCTGGCACAGTGCTAAAGTAGGTCCAAACAACTCAACAGGCTGCATATTACATTTTTACAGTAATTCCTGCACTTCTATTGGGGAAATTAGGGCATTTGCCTTGCTATGTGCTGTTGTTCAGTACTTGTGGGCTGCCTTTGGACCAAAGCAGTCATCAGTATATTACATTCCAACCTGCAACACACTGCCTGCTTGGTGGTTAACTCTGCACCCCCAAGTTAAGCGATAGCTCCCATCAAAAGCCTCTCGAAGTGGGAGCACTCACTCCCAGAGCCTGAGAAGAGGAAGGAATTAATCCATCCCCTCACTGCCTGAGGACCAGCTGGTGTAAAGATGGGGAAGGGAGCACCTGGGAAGGGCAGGGAAAGCAATGGGACAGGTAGGGAGGGAGGATCAAAAGGTGGAAGAGTAGGTTAAAAAAGCTCTCTCTTACTCTGAAGAGGAGGACCATAAAAGGGCCAACAGAAAAACCACCTTCTACATATTCCTCTTTCCCGTAACAATTTTAAAGTAGAAGTGGGAGCAAGGGCTCCAGCTGCACATGCTTTTCCTGCCCCTAAGTGCCTGCTGGAATGGATTTCCTAAACAGTTTGTACGGTTAGTTCATAGCTCATCACAATCTTCACTTCCCACTAAAACCTGAGGTCTGCTGCGGGGGGGGTGGGGGGGTGGGTGGATGGTGGTGATGTTCCCCGTGGCCCTCCCACCTCCCCATCCCCTCCTTGGTTTCCAGCTGCCTGGATTTTGTCCCTCAGTCCCTAGCAGCGCCCAGATCCTCCCCCCGAAAAACTGAACAACAAACCACCCAAACCCAGAGAAACACTCCTGAGTCCTGCATTTGGCGGGGTGGGGGGAGGGGGGGGGGGAGGGGGAGGGGGGAAGGGGGGGAGCGGAGAGGAACCGCACTCTCAGGCAGGTGTTTAAACAAACTCTGAACTCTGGCAGCGCTTCAGCCGCCGCTCCCCACCCGCACCCACGAGGGGGACGCGGTGGGGCTCGGGAAGGGACGTCGTCCCCCCCCCCGCAACGCTCAGGCGGGGAGAGGGAGGGAGGCAGGCAGGCACCTACGGGGAAGGGCCGGGCTCTGCAAGAATGAGCCCGCCTGTGCCTGCACCTCTTCCAAGGCTGGAATGTCCCCCTCTCCTCCCTCCCTCCCCCTGCAAAAGAGAAGGAGGAGAAGGAGGAGGAGGAAGGGAGGGAGGGAGGGTTCGTGTGTGTATTGACATCCCCCCGCCCCTCTATTCTGACTTAACTTGCCCTGCTCTTTTAACCCGTCACCTCTGAGTCTTCATCACCCACGCTTTCGGTGGAAATATTTCAGGAGAGGAAAGCGCATATTCCACAGATGGTTTTACTTTTTGTTATTGCCACTCTGTAACGCTGCTGCTGCTTTCTCATCCCCCGTTGGCAACCCCCTGTGCCAAAGTACCCTCTTGTGGTGATAATGATTTCTGATGACTACGTGCATCCAACTGACCAACTTCAGCTATGCAGCATATAAAATGCCCTTCATTTTGCCTCCCAAGGACAAGAATTCCCCTCTCCCTTTAAAGAGCTATAAAAGTAATTTTTTTGGCTTGTGGCAGAAAGAAATATCTTTCCTCCTCCCATCACCTATAGTCTCTCTTTCTTTGCCCTTCCCCACCTCCCGTAACTCATAGAAAACTGGTGTAAGGAAGCTGAGATTTCCCACCATGGTTTCAGAAAGTGAGTGGGAAAACAAATGCTCCATTTGCACTACAGGTGCAAAATCCTCACACATGCATTCCCTGGACACATGTACTATAGAAGTCCCACTGAGAGCTGAATGAATAACACCCACACAGAAAAGAACCTAGAAAACTTCTCTCATTTCCTCATATTTACCCATTACCTACCTAGAAAATAACATATTAAGTGCAAGTTTCGGAAGTGGACTGGCAAGGCTTTTTAAACTGGGACAGATCTGTGATTCAGTATTAAGATACAACCCAGCGAGTTTTCCTTGCTCCCACAAGGCTCTTCTAGCCACACATTGTTGTTGTAAAACTATGAACAGCGAGAGTCAAAAACATTTTGCCACTGTGCCTTTTAACTGCAAGAATGAGAATAAAAGCTCCTTTTGTCTCCTCAGGTGAATAGAAGTCTTAAAAAAAACCCTCCTAATTTGAATAATCTTAGAAAAAAAAAATCCCTAGAAAACCCATCTTAAAGTACTTTTGTGAAGCTGCAAGACAGCTTGAAACTACTACATTTTAAAACAATCAGAAGATTAAAGACCTGGCAGGCAAGGAACTCATGCAGAGCTGTTTAATAAATTATCCCTGGGCTGAATTATTGGCATATTTAGGCTTATAACACAGCAAGTTCTTTCCCTTTTGCATGTCACAAGCAGGGCTGCGAGACAGCCTACACAATGCATTAAAACCATGGCAAACTGGAATTGATTTACATCCCTCACAAACCACTTTCATGCCCCGTACAAACCCCGAAACACACAATGACCTGCATGGCATCACTGCCTACCAGGAGGATTAAGCAAAAACCCTCAAATAGGTTCATTTTTATTTTTTTTAATTTATTTTCTTTTTTTCACCCTAGAAACTTAGTTTTGACAAGGTTGAGAAACAAGAAGGAAAACAAACAAACAAAAAAAAAAGCAGTCAGAGCTCTGGAGAGGTTGGTACCGATATCACTCGGGGCTCTCCTCACCTCACCGGCCCCACCAGGCAGCGACTCCTTACCTGCCTCATGGTGAGATTCCCATCATCCATCCAGCCGGCAAGGGGCTGCTCCCACCGTGCTGCTGTCGGCAGGGCAGAAATCCATCAAGTTTCCCCACCGTAATTGGGTGGACTTGGCAGCGTTGGGGTAACGGTTGGACTTGATGATCTCCAAGGTCTTTTCCAACCTCAACGATTCTATGATTTTATGTAAGCAAGTTTCTTTCCCCCTCCTTCCCCCCCCTCCCCGCCTCCTCTTCCTCCTCCTCCCTGTCTATATTTTTTTTTCCCCCCGCCCTTTTTATCCTTTGCTGAGGGTGGGGGGGACACTCTTCTTAAGACAATGTCAAGTTTCCCAACCTTCCTTCCCCAGCCTATTAAAAGTCAGGAGCGGGGAGGCAACTGTCCGCCTGGCTCTTATTTCAAACCGCAGCCCAGGGATGTAGTAGTTGGCTGAATTGGGCCATGAAATAGCCTCGCCAATCAGGAGGAAGGGGAGGGAGGTAGAGCACATAAAGGCTGCCTACATGAGGATTAGGAAAGCTTTCAAGGATTTAAAAGACTGAAAGCAGCTGGAAACAGTGTCTAGGTCTACAAAGAGGGAAGTCAATTTGCGGTGTAAGAGATTATTCCCCTTCTCGTCTAACTGCTCCGGGTCTGCTTGAAGCTTAACGGGCTCCCAGGACTTCAGCAAGAAAATGTAAATGCCCAGTGAAACTACTGAAACATCCGAGTGACACAGAAGCACTTAACAGCCGCCCGGTAAAGTGGCAATATTCCCTAGTAGTCGGAGCCACATGCGCTCCAGAAGCACCAATTTCCTCATGTCAGATTAAAAAGTAAATTACATAATGACATGAAGAGGAAGTAGTAAAATACAGTCTGCCACCTACATCAAGAGCAAATGCCTGTCTGCCGGAAGGAACAGAAGGATGCCTGTGCATCCAGAGGCTTTGGAAATGTTTTGTTGCAAAGCTTTATTTGTCTCGGTGGCAAATGTTTAATCAACCTTGGCATTAAGGTTGTTATCTGCTTTCCCTTCTTTAGGGAGTGTGATTTCCTCATTCCCGAAGCTTAGTTCCTTATGCAAGATAACGCTGGAACCCAAATGCAACTTTAAAGAAAAAAATAATAGATTGTTATTTGTTTTAGATTTTAACTAAGAAGCTGAGATCAGCTTCTATCTGCTGCCCCTTGGTGGCTTTCATTAAAATAAACAAACAAAAGGCAAAAAGAAAAATCTCAAATCTGAAGTACTGTTGTTGTTAGTTACACCTTTCTTGAATAAAAAAAAGCAGAAAATACAAACCTGCAAATTCATACCACCCACTCTTCTCCAAATTCTTTGACTCTAACTTAATATCAGTTCAGAAGCCTGTTAGTCTCTCTGTTCCACTCTAAATGGAAATCTCTCTTTTGATCTCGGGGGACAATCAGGCAAATCTGATGTCTGAAGAAAAGCCCCAATATCATGGATTTGCTTCTGCAAAGGCTTTATCTACCAAGGTGAAAACTAGTCAGTATCCAGAAAAATTCTTATCAGTACAAGAAATCTTATTGAATTTAGCTGCAGAAAAATAATGTTACAATGATGTGCTGCCAGGATTTTAATTAAAGGTTTCCTAAAATACATTTCCTTTTAACTTAAGATAAGCTCCAGCACTGGGTATGTCATAGAGAAAGAAAAAAAGAAAAAGTCTGAAGTATTTATTCATTTGCTTTCCCGTTTAAAGACACTAATGATTTTTCTCATAAGTGCAACCAAGAAAGTAATTTGCATAATGTCAGCACTGTAAGAAGTAAGGCATGGATGGAGGGAAACTGTGATTTAAAGCACTAATGCACTTCATCCAGGGCTGACTGTGCTTTTACCTGGTCCATGTCCTCAGGTGGAAGATCCAGTTATATGCTTTAATGTACAACAGAGACCAACTGTCTCCAGGGATCAACGCAGCACATTGCATAAGGGCAAGACCAGCCATTTACACCAGCCAACGTGGAGACAACTTAGTGATCCTCCCGTGATGGTCTGGTCCTGCACACTTGCACAACAGCTTGAAACAGCTGCAACGCACGGGTGCATTAAAAGCACTTAAGAGGAATGCCTGTCCTCTGCTCCCCAAACATAGCTCAACGGACACGTGTCACTTGAAATGAGTATGTGGTATGCAAAGACCTTTTACTGTGGTTAAAGCTAGGAGAATCCTCTCCAGGGTGCATTCAAAGGAAGAATAAAAATTCTTTTCTGAAGTAATTAGAGCCTTAGGGATAAAATTCCCTGGTTAAAGTGATTTAGCAAAAGCAAAACTTAATAACTTTTTGCAAAACTTAAAAAATTAGTAAGGATTATAAAGGATTCACCCCAAACTCTTGCATTTTGTTTCAGGGCTTCACATGGAAACATAGCAAATAATTCAGGAAGAACTCCAACATTATAAAGATATAGCAGTTGCAGAACTTTTCTAGAAATGCACACCTCATTACATCCAACATGTACTCCTTACAGGATGGGGTGGGAATTGCATTTTCTGAAAACTCAGCAGAACGTGGCATCAAAAAATGAGTTAGTTCCATAGGATGAAAACTCATTTTTAATGTTAGCAAAAGAATAAAATAATTAAAACATTAAATTATCAGTGACACACATTCAAGTTGGGGTGTGGACTATTTTTTTTACTGAAATAACCAAGTATCATAGAGAGCCCCCCCTCTAATTCTGCCATTCACTTTCCACCTTTGAGGAATGTGCTTTGTGATCAATCCACACAGCAGCAGTGTGGATTCACTGTGGTGGACTCAGAAAACTAGTTCTGTGCTAAACTTCTTAAAGCTGCCTGAGTGGCATGAGGGGAAGATAGAGGATCCACCTCTAAAGTGGTTTTGAGGGTAGTCAGCGTCCAAAGCCACAATGGTGCAGCAAGGTGTGAGGAAGAGCGATTGCCACATGGGGTTCAAGGAAAGGCAGATGCTGTTGTTTACACCTTTCTCTGAATATCCAGTTTCACATCTATAACCTAAGTGTATGTGCGTGCATGAGAAAATCTACGGTCTTTGGGGAAGTGAAAGAAGATTCTGCCCCAGAAGGAGGAAACTTTTACAGTCTGTCCAGTGGGAATGTACAGAGGGAAGGGCAGCCAGAAGAGGTGGTGCCAGGTGTAAGTTCAAGCATCGCCTGGTTTCTCGTATAAGCAAGACCAAAATCATGGAGGGGAGCCCAATCATTTTAGAGGATTCTTATGGAATTAATTCAAGTTAAAAGACAAATAGCTACAAACAAATCAAACCATTGGCAGTTTCATGTTCTGTGAACTCTGGTTATCCGTAGTGATGGTCAGATGCCCCTTATCAAACCTTAATTTAATCTGCCCCTGAGTGACTCCAGCAGAAAGAGAAGTACCAAAGTAGCTCTGACCTTGCTGCTCATTACAGGTGTCTGTCACAGCCCTTATCACACGTCAAGCACCTCCCAGGCAGAAAGGGCAGAGGCGCAAGCCCTCCATCTAGCCTTATGTCTCAAGCACCATGTCACCCCACACACTAAAGCAGAGGTAAGGAGAATCACAGAATCACAGAATCACCTAGGATGGAAAGGACCTTTTAAGATCATCTAGTCCAACCAATAAAAAAAAAGAAAAAACCAAAAAACCCCACCAAACAAACAAACAAAAAAAAACAAAACAAAAAACCCACCACCACCCACACCACACAAAACACCACCCAACACTAATGCGTATCGCCGAGGATAACGTTAGCTGGGCTTCTGTTACCAGCAGATTGATCAGCAAGAATTTCAGTGTGGTCCATGCTGTTCTGCTCCTGACTTGGCAAAAATAGCAGGTACTTGTGAGAGCGCAGGGCCTTGGGTGCTAACTCAAAATCCTGCCGCCTATTGCTACTTAAGATAAAGAGGTAATTTTAGCATGTGTCCTCAGCTGGCTTAAGTAGCCAAAAAGCTTTGAGAGTTCCCATAAACGTGCAGCAAAACCCCCCACCATGTAATACCAGTTACAAATTGTACCTTATGTACAAATATCACATATTTTTACTAAAACACATTAAACAATGTTGTAGTTCTTTGTCAGCACGTCAACTCTTGTTCTGGAAAAGTTCAGCTGAGTTTAGTGGGATGGGGCTAAGTTCAGCACTCATCAAGGCAGTGGACAAGTCTGTAGGTTTTAAAACGTGACAAGGCAAGGACAACACTCTTGATACCAAAAATTTAGCACTGTTTCAAAATCTGAACCTTTTGCTTATTCTGATTTGTTAATTAAACCTTCCTCAATAGCTTTGATCTTTCCAATAATTTGACAAACATGGGAACATTTTTGAACTGGTGGAACAGATGCAAAGCAACCTAATGTGGAATTACTCAGTCACTGGAGGTTTTTTGATGTAATACAATTTTATGTACTCCAGGCCAAGCTAGCTCTGCACCAGCTGCATTGGGAATGCAGAACGGGAAGTGGAGAAAAGGACTCTCTCTGATTAGCTGTATTCCAGCTGCCGTGGAAATCCTTCTGGGCCCAGAGAATTCGATATACACCAAAGACAGAAGAACCACTCTGTCTCCTTACAGAGTTGTGCCAAATAGAGACAGACCAGACCCCAGGATCTGATTATACGGTAGGAGTGAAAAAGTTGCAGCAGGGAAGAATATGACTCAGCACATAGGTCAAAAAATTAACCTAGCTTGAAAATCAATATCTTCAGGTATGAAGTTAATCACAAATAGATTGCCAGTAATTGGCAATATAGACAACTGGTAAGAATAAATACATGTTTTTTTTAAAATTAAACAAGCAGGTAAACTGTTGCACTTTGGGAAGAAAAGATAATATTCACATCCAAATTATTGGTGTTGAAATTAATTTCTAATGTGTTTTATGGCACCTGCAGGAAGAGCAGGATGCCCAGAATACAAAATACTATTTAATAACCCCAGATGACATGAGAACATATAACTCAAGGCAACACGAGAATGTAAAAACAACCTCCAGAAGAACTGGAACAAAATATGAGGTTGCAAGATGAAGACAAATTTCTGAGAAGACGGTATTAAAAAAATGAAAAAAATCTGATATACTGTTAATATGAAAAACTGCTCTCAAGATATGAAAGTGTCACACAATAATTTAAAAATATATAGTTAATATTTGTGAATATAAGAATGTGCAGAGCTGGATCTCACAAAGCAGTACTAAACTGCTATCACCATCGCTGTAGTGAATGCAGTGAAGATAAACTAATTACCCTTGCAGAGTTTCTGACTCACAGGTATTAAATGCACCATGTTTTCCAAAAGAAGTTTAAAAATATGGCCAGCAATGTTAGATATCCTTAAATTTACAAAAATACATTGAAAGCCAGAGTGCACAAAGATGTCCTTAAGGCAGACCTTTGGGAAATTCATTGCCTTTCAAGCAAGATGACTCAGCCTTTTGGCAGGGTATCACTAAAACAGGCAGAGATGAGAAAGAACAGAGCATCCTGCAGCCCTCATGGTGGAGTGGTCCTTAGATGACCATTCACCCTCTCTGGGTTATTTACAGCATCTCTCAAACTGCTCTGATCTCACTTGCAACTGCACCAGCCACAGGCAAGAGATAAGTGAAGATTTCTTCAGGACAACTTCTTCCTCCATCACTTATGCAATCTAAGTAATCCGCAGCTCAGACAGACAGAAAGGGTAAAAAATGATCCATCTGCACTTGCCTTAATGACAACATGACTAGACTTTTTGAATAAGGTGTTTTAATCAAAAGAGTAATACCTGCTGGATTTCATTTTACCACATGAGCTATGAGGCAGATACTTGATCTGCGAGGCTGAACAAGTTGGTACACATTCATGTGTAATAAATTAGTAATAAGAAGACTCTGACAGTCTATTCCAAAATAATATGGAAGTAGAGTAAGTTAAAAAAACTGGAAAAGAAGAATGCTATAAGGGTTCAGAGTTTCTAAAGCATCTGTTCTCTTGTACACATATGTGCAGAATTAAATGGGAATCATAATTAGTTTACCATTGTTTCTCCATTTCATTTCATAAGGTTTTATAATTACATGATACTTCAGTGATAATTATACCTCATTTCTCTTAAAAGTAATTGACAACAAATAAATGGCATCAGGTTTTTCTTAATATCCCAGTCTTACAAAGCCTCTATGAAAACAAGAATGATAAAGTAACAAGTCAAGAATTGCCTTGTGTTTCTGTAACCCCTTTCAGCATAGAAAAGAAAAAATAACTTACTTTCACTGTATTTTGTACCGACCACTTTTTTAGCGACCAATTGCAAAAACCAGTTATGCAATGATTCAAAGCCAAGCAAATAAAGATTCGGGCAACCAGCAAAAGTTGTATGACATATGCCTTTTGCAGCCAAACATCAAACAGTAGCTGTCAAAAACAAAGCCATTCTGCTGTTCCAGGATTTATATCCAAACATATGACCACACAGATTCATCTGGCCACAATTTCACTGAAACAAGTTAAAACCTAAATTGTCACCTGAAGCAAGCAGGTACCTACTCAAACTCCCATTATCTGCCTTTTAGATGAGACCATCAAATCCTTCCATTCCAAATGAAATCTCCTAACCAGAAGTTTACCAATAAAACCCATGTAACATTCCAACAAATAAGCCATTCTTCTCTGAAAGAGCATTTTCCTCCAACCTGCTCACAGCAGTTTAGACATATCCTATGCAATGCAGAAGTCTGTGCCCGGAGTGAGAATCTCTAAGCACTGTCGGGATATGCCGTGTCCAGGAGGAATTATAGAGAGATCTACTCTGTGTGGGAAAACTTTCCAAGAGACAAGAAATGCTAGCATTTTAATATCTTTTCAACCCCTGGCTGAGGCAGGGCACTAACATGAAAAACTGAAACATTTCTGCACCATTTCTTCTTCTCCAGATTTCTTGTTCTCAGAAAACATTTGATATTTCAAAGTTCTGCTGTGTTTCGCTGGATTGACACTGCAGAGCTTGGGTCACACTGAGCTGAAAAAGGAGCTCACACATCTCTCTACAAATCCCATGGAGCAAACTGCCGCTGGAGGGACAACCAACTGATATTTCACTGACTTGAAATCAGATGTTTCAGCTTAGATCAACAGAGCCGAAGTTGTCTAAAAGTTCAAGTCAGAGTAAAATCTTTTGTTTCATTTTTCTAGGGAGAAAAATCTGTCAACAATCTGCATTTTCTCATGAAACCTAATTTAATGAGAAAATTAAATTTTGCAGTTGAACCTCCCAAGAATATTCCCACAGGGAATTCTCATTTATCTCTTCTCTCCAGTGCCCCGGCTACCCATGCCAGCTGCCTGCTACATGGAAAAAAGGGCTTCTGTGAGACAGGCAACCTCTTGGGACAGGAGATGTAGAAGTTACCTGTCTGTCAGCTATACAGCAACAGGGTCACACCGAAACTGTGTGCAGTAAACTGACTCAGGATCGTATCTTAAACAATACTAGGAATACTAATTGCAACCTGTAAACTGCTTGCGTGTCCACGGCAAGGCATTTTGTCTCCCCTGTTTGAATTCTCAAGCTATGTATTGAAACTGCCTTTAGTTTCCTGAGGATAATAAAGGAGAGAGTAAATCTATAAAAACAAAACCATCTTTACACTTTATAGTAATCAGGGTGGCACAGGCTCTTCCATAAGCAGGAACAGAAGGCACGAAAAGACTAATCTTTGTAGACATGACTACAAGTTTCTGGGCTAAATATTTGCAGCCAGGGTGGGAAAGACATTATTAATCTGACAACATAAGTAGACTACTGAAATTATTACTAGAAAATTGTATGTGTGCACACATGGATGTGTAGTAGAAAGATATTCATGTGCTTCAAGTAAATTGTATATTCTTGGACTTTTTCCATTAAAAAGAAAGCAGTCTTAAGGTTGTCTTCCCTAGCGAAATATTCCTTTCCCAACCAAAGTATTTCCCTAGCCAGGATACCAATGGATTGCAATGTCTGTGGTGAGATGAGGTCTGCAGGGGGTGGACTGGGGAATGACAACAAAAAGCCTAACTCCAAACCTGAAGTCCTTAGACTCTCCCCAGGAAAACCTCTTTATACAACTGAGAATTTGCTAACATATGTGACTCATGATTTGACTCATAAACTTCTAGAGTTCACTGGGGTTACTGTCAAGGTCAGGTTACCTATGAAATATCACATTACTATCCCTTTCTACTGCTTCAGCAAGGCCCTTGGTACTGAATATGTAATATATTTATGTGGGAAATAAAAAAAAATTTAAAAATCATGTTTTTCTAATTTTAAATGAGAAAAACAGGCAAAGAATTTAGAAGAAAATCAAAAAAACCTTCTTAGAATTTCAAATTAAGTAATTCAAGGATGTGGGCAGATATCACAAAGCATTAGTCACAGTAGTAAAATAAGAGACAGTTTCAGAGCATCTTCCCTATCACATTAATGCTTTTTCTCACCAGGAGCATTGCTTAAAATTATTTATATGTACAGCAGCTAAGGAAGAGTTTATATTTTATAAATAGGCCCATTGGGAGGACTGCTATGGGAGGACTGGTCTGTTCAGGTCTCACCCTTCTATCTGTGCCAAATAGCCCTTTTTTAACCTTTAAACTGTTTTCAGATGGTACTTTTATGAGCGACTGTACCTCATTCCTTTTAATTATGGACATATATACTAGGTTTACCAGTTTCCAAAAGAATTTTACTTTATTTAGCTCACATTTCCAGATGTGTCCCTTCTTCAGGCCTCCCTTTAAATGGCACTAGCAATAAAAGACAATGACTGCAAAGATAATGTGCTTCTCCAGGTTCCTGGAAAACCAGTTTTCTAATCCAATCCTTTGATTCTCATTTTTACGGTACATTATAAAAAATACTAAAATAAAAAAAAAAAAACAGACTGGTCCATGAAAACTATACTTTCATACTTGGTGTTTACCTTTTTCATGAAGATCAGAAAAGCTGATTTGGGTAAGACTTGTAGAATATGAAGGCCAGCACAGAAATAAAATGCTCAACACTAAACTTTAATTTTTGGATTTCTTACTTCTAGTTTACTATTAGTCTGCATTTGTTACTTCAACCCTGAAATTCACGGATATTACAGATATTCATGAGTACAGGTGTTTTTTTACAGGGACACCCAACCATTCTTACCCTTGCCTGCAACACTTTCTCTGACATCATTATTTTGCACCAGCAGCAAGAAAAAGAAGTAACTGATACTGCACATTACTCCAACAGTGAAGGTTAATGCATATTTTCTGAAAAGCTATTTCATGTACCTATTGATCCCCAGGGCCAGACTTCATCACATATGCTCATACTGTCTCTCTCTCATGTTCAAACATCTTCCTTAGCTGGTCTTTTGCTGTAATACACTATGAAACTGCAATGGTATGCAAAGGTCCTGAGTCCCATTTCATAAAGGCCTTTTTCACACCTCTTGGGCACTAAGAAGGTCCTCTATGTGAATGGGGAGCGATGTCCTGATAATCCTGTCAGCTCCAGCCACCCACGCTTTCAGTGCTCTCAGTTTCCCATCTACCACCTGCAATTAAGAGTGAAAGACTTGGTACTCCGTGGTGCTGCAGACCAAAACCAGACATGAAGATGCCTCAGCACGTACAGAGGAATTGGCCGAATTGTGCAGCCATGCTGCTCCATCACCAAATCACTTGGTAACCATTGATTTTGCTACCCTCCTTCCACACGCACACTTGGGAGTGGAAGCATATATACACGATACACTGCACTTCACACTGAAGTGAGAGAGAAAGAAGAATCATACTGAGAATTCAAAATGAAAGACTTTCATGATTTAAACACAGTTTCCATATATCTTTTTATCAAAGGAACTCTGAACTCATTGGGATCTTCAGATAACTGATGAGTCTATAAGCTAAGTAGTTTATAGACTGGAAAAATAAAGTACACTGCAAAAACAAAGGACAAAGCTCAGAGTCCTTTGGGAAAAGGTGACGACACTTCAGCAGGGGAGCTCTGCAGGCCACCCCTGTGTCCTTAGCTTTAGGGCTGTGGAGCATCGAAACAACACTGCAAGAAAATTCACCTGCTCTATCCACACGTTAGACTTCACAATTGTAAAACTCTGACCATTTGCAGCTTGGAAGCTGAAAAGGAAGGGAGAACACCTGAAATGCAAAGTCTAAAATGGCAGAAGCTGTCCCTACAGCCAGAAAGGTCTTTGTTGTTACAGCTTTATGCGATTCAGAAGCCTGGAAATAAAGTAAATAGCACCAGTGTCTTTGTAAATTAATAACTGTTTCAGGGGAGGAATCTGCACTTTCCTCATTATTTTGCATGCCTTCCTGCGAGTTCCCCTGTTCAACCATTTTGAGAAAACCTTTCCCTTTACGTTGCCTCTGTTTGGCAACCACAAACCACTAAAGCCTTCAGAGCACCTAACTGAGGGTGGTTATTATGGGCATGGTGATGTGTGAAGTGATGTGTGTCCAGCATCCTGCTCCCTCTAGTGACTCCTTGTACCCATTAATCTTTTGCTTTTAATAAATAAAACTGATTTATATAAGCAAAGTAGAAAGACAAGGAGAAAGCAGATAGTAGACAGAGGAGTCATGAATCTCAAGCATTTTTACACACTTGTCTTTCAGTGTAGCTGTCTCCAAGAGATAATATCACCAGCACTTTACAAATATTATCAGGGCATTTGGAGCACATTTTGTTAAGCTGTTGCAGGGCCTCAAACAGGTGATAAGGAGTTACTATGGTTACTATATTCTCTTAAGCTGAATACTAAATAGATTCACAAAATATATATTCTTACTTGTTGTGTAAAATATTAGTCACCCATTTGCTTATGCACCCTCTTTATTTTGTCAAGGACTTTTCACTCCTTCATCTTTCAGATGAAGTGGATTTTGGTACTCTTTAGAGAAAGAAGAGGTCATTAACCATTCTCCTCCTCCAGAAAAGGGGACAAGTGAGGTAGCTCATTATCTAGCCTATTTATAATTAAATCCAAAAATGACTGCTCCACTGTACTAGAATTATAAGAGCTTTTATTTCAGAGGATTTAATGAGTCATGGAAACATGTTTATGAGGCAAGAAGCCCACACTACACAAAGAACCCAACATTAACATGGCAATAGACCATATAGCTTTTAATGGCCTGCACAATTTGTCTCACATTCAGACACAGCCCTGAAATTGCCCCATCACCAACATTTGATCCAACATTTCTTTCTGCTGGGTTACTGTTTTGCCAGTGGACCTAAAGATGATATTTAGGAAGTCTATTACCAGGTATGCAAATTGGGAGAAAAACGTGTCACATCAAATCATGACAGTTTAATACAATATTACTCATGGGCAAATGCTTTCATGCACTGCCTACTCAGAAGAGCAGGTTGAAAGGACTGTAAAGACATCAAATTTGGTATTTTTATCCTTGTCTGTCCCCTTTGTGAATGAAAGTTTTAACACTCTAACTTTTTAATTTTACCTTGTTTATTAAGATATCCAGAATGTAAACAAAAATAAAGCTCCCTAAGTTCTATTATTATCAAAACATAGTTGTTTTGCTTTCTTTGGGCCACTGTGACCATCATATACCTTGTACTTTATTTTGAAAATTTTTGTTGACATCAGCTGCAGTCATAGGGTGGAATCCTGCTACTATAAAACTTATTTACAGTAGTAATGGCACAATTTTTACTGAGCTGAATGTGACTAGGATTTTATCCATATGCCACTGATTACCTTATTGTAATCAGGAGAAAAAAAAGATTCCTCCAAGCTAGGGTAATAATTTAGTTGGATGTGTTTGAGCACCTGTTACTGTACTAGTATTAGCAATCAGTTCAGCTTTGAGTAAGATTAAGCAAGAGCAAATGTGCTTGCAACTTCCAGGTCTGCTTTCACACTTGTGCCCAAAGAGATTCCTGGGAAATGAATTAATCTTTTGCAGTCTGAGGCAGCAAATTTTTATAGCAGGACTGAGCAACAGGGTAGGAATTTGTGGAAGATAATATATTAAGCAGATCTAAGTACTAACTAGGCTCTTACCTTATGTATTTTGAAGTGCAGAATGTTGCATATTTCTAGAACCAAAAATGGACATAACATATTGTTCTTGCAAGGTGTTACCATGTTAACAACTAGAGCACCTTCTGTTAAAACTATTAATATGTGGCTTATCACTTCATAAAAGCTTGAAATTGCAATGCAACAACAATAAGCACATGTGGTACATATGAAGTTGATCTGCAAATACAATAATACGCATTCAGCAAGAAGCATTTTTGCGCTGTAGTTATCAGAGGTGAAATTGTCGTGTTTGTTCTACAATTGCCACTTCTGTTATCCATAAAATAACCCATCCATACTCACTCTGTATTTGGGTTCCTTTCTAAAGTGCAAGAATGTTTTTTTGTTGCCTCCTGGTTCCTCAGCACACATCAACCTGACTTGCAAAGTTTGAAGGTTATGGTGAAGTCAGCCACATGAAGGTTTAACAATGTTATGGAAATCTCTTCCCAAACCTACAGCTAACCCTCTGTTTACCAAGGCAGTTGTCATCTACTGTGATGATTCTGTCACTGGTCTCAGTATTTAGGTACTTATGGCACTTACAGAATAAGTGATGATTGTAGGAATGAGCACAAAAAAGCGGATGGGGTGATAAATGATGAGACAGAGAAGTGGGAAAATAAAGAACTGTAAGTTTTCCATGCAAATATGAACTTCTATGTTAAAATAGAGCAATAAACTCACAAATTCACGAAAATTCAAAAAGCTATCAGAAGATCAGAAAGACACTTCTCAAGAACAAACTCCACTAATGTACAACTAAGGAGGGGAAGAAAAAAAGCCTGCGGTAGCAAGCAGTTGGCTTGGGGTTGACTTTTCAACAGTTATTTATGGATGTGATCAATTGCATTTAACTGACAGCAGACAGAACCAACCAGAGAGCAGAGGCTGCCAGGAGAGCCCGGGGGGGGGGGGGCAGGAGCAGCCCCCATGGCCAGCCCCACAGCAGCCCCTGCTGGCTACGGCCACCGGACCCCACTCCTCTCAGCTCCCATTCCTCCTGGCCCATGGAGCTGAGGACAACTTGCGAGCCGCTAAGCCAAGCGGCTCAGAAAGAAACTGGAATGTTCAGAGGGCTCCCTCCAAGACACCAGTTTCTTTGTAGGAACTACAAAAAACTTTCTATTTGCAGGGAAAAGCTAAATTTCTACAGTTTCAGTTGCTTCTCAAATGAGCTTCAGGTCCAAATTTAGCAATGCTAAAATAAATTAAAAATAACCCAACATATAGAGCAGGCAGTTCTACTGATTCTTGCTGATAATGCCATCTATGACATTGTAAGCTACCTCCCTCTTGTTCCTGAGTGTGATGTGAGCTCTGCTTCTAAACCTTTCTAATGCATAAAGCTGATTTCTACATGCAAAAAGAAGACAGCATAGGTTCCAAATGGCAACTATTTTTCTCCTAGTTTGAATGATTGTAAGGAAGTACACTATCGGTGCATACCAATCACACTTTACGCCGCAGCACAACTACCACTGTGAAGTCTCTACGCTGTAATTTCTCTGCAGCTACAGTCTTAAAAGCCCATGAGAGTTTGCATACTTGAAATTTGTGATACATTTTTTTCCCAGGATATGCCTGTGCCCTTGGGACAAAAAAAAAATTTGTTAAGGACCAGCTTTTTGCTTGTGAAAATCCGATGAAACCACTGAACTCTGACCATTAAAGCAGAGTGCATTCCACGTTAGCCTATAGCAACAGGATATCCTGATAGTCAGCATCAAGGGGATGAAAACACCAGCAAGTAAACCTCAGGATAACTCAAGCCATTCCACTTAAAGTATGTGGATATCAATTCATCTTGTTCATTTTCATATTCCTTCTCGCTTTCCTGATTTAACACATGCTTTTTGCTTGCCTTCAGAAGAGGTACTCAGCAAACTCAAACACTGAATTTTTTATCAAACAAACAACACAGTTTTGAATGGCATGTTCAGGTAGGTGAGAAATGAGTTCAATACCAGGGCAGCTATCTTATATATAATGACTTTGTGGAAACAGTATTAGTTTGTTAATTACTACATCCTGCAAGATCACACAAAAACAGGTCTCCTCATAATGAAACAAACTTTTATCCTTCTCTGCACTCACTGATTTCTGTTACTCATTTCTTCCTAGCCGCATGAATAGGAAGTACTAGGGGAATTTTGGCATAAATCCCACTATTTCCCCTTTTGTGAATAATCAGTTTCATACTATTTGTGGGTGTGAACAGACTGAGTCTTTACCTCTGTGCTCAGAAAACATGCAGACCTAAAATTAATACCCAAGCTTGAACCCCTCTTGGAGATAGATTTTATTCATCATAGAAAAACTGAACAAAAGCAATACAACCCAACCTTCAGACTGAGCTTCCTTTCCAACCTCATCTATTCATAGTGTTTCCTTCCAGGAATTCCACTATCTTAACTCAGTGAATTCTTTCTCTTACTCATGCTTCCTTTATTCAAGGGTAGTTAATGAAGCTGCGTTTGCCATAATAATTCAGCAAAACATCAGCAGCTTTGTGCAAGATCTCGACACTTGTGAGGAGGGTGGGACAGCAAGAGCATCCTGTCACCCCTATCTATGTCGAAGAGCAGTGGTGCTGACAAATGACTAGCTGACATCTTATTGTTCTTATTTTCAGTCTCATAAAAAAGACCCCTCAAAGGAGAAGAAGTTTTATTCAGCTGAAGTTTTACTATTTCTCTGTATTTCATCAGCCCTAGCATTAATACGATATTGTGGTGATTTAACTTAGGACTGTGGGAATTACTGAGGCATGTGCTTATTTTTCTAACAAAAGTTCAGGCATGCTATTATTACCAATCTATGGTATGTCATCAATGTCAAAGGCCAAATAGTTTCTTGAAATGTTTAGGAATCAAGTGTATTCTGAATCTGAGGAGTCTCTGTTCTCACTCTGCCATTCACATGCCCAGGCGGGATCATGGGGCAGAAAGACCACATCTTGCCAATACGCTCATGAATGCTCCCGGCACGTCTGTTTTGATAGGGCACTCAGGTTCTCAGCGGGACAAATGTGCTTTGGAGAGCAGACTAGCCTCACCAGTGGGCCATTCTCAAGGCTGCATCTCTGTCTGTAAAAACACTGGACCTGGGAGCTTGAGCCCAACCTATTTTAGAGGCCAGTTTCCACTACATATGGCTCCTTGCATACATAAGCGTATCTGCCAGGTTTAGTACCTCAGCAATACTCGGCCACCTAGCTGAGCACGTCTCCAAAAAACACACAAAGAAGACACCCCCAGAGGATATTGACATGAAAGCTTTTAAGGGTTTGTGTCAACAAGTTATGGGCAGATCAAGGAGGGGAGGGTGTTTTCTGAGCACTCCGAAGATCTGTCTCTGGGAGCAGTATAGATCTACCACATCACTCTGATAGTTGGCTCTTAACAGCTTTCTTCACAGACTTTTGGATTAAGCTTTCTGTTTTACATTTTGCAAAGAGAGAAGGTGACCAAACCAAAATGCAATACCAAGAGAAGTATCCATTCTTTCATTTAAAACAGGTGATAGTTTTTTCAACCCAAAATTTTCTTTGTATCTTTGTCATCAGTGTCATAAATAGAAAATACTAGTGACAGATGTGAGATGCTTCAATGAAATCAAAAAGTAAGACAGTGAAAAATCCAGCCCAAACCTTTTCTTTATCAAGTGAAGAGTTAGGTAATATTATTATTTCATTAGAAGCAGTGGCCATCTGTTATGCTTTGTAGAAAGACTGGCAAACAATGTTAAAAAACATCTATTACATGTAACAGAGAAGAGAAAAACATATTCATTTAACAAATGTTAATGTTTCTGGAAAATGTTTGATTAGAGTCTGGAATTTATCAGCATTTGCTAGAGCTCAGCCTAGAGGACAAGTCTCATCAACGCACATTGTCAACAGACATTAGTGAACAATCCTATCTCTATGTGAAAAAACAGTAGTTTAGCTCTTCCAACCACAGTACTACGTGCAGTATCCTCCACAAAACATGATATATGCATTTCACGCCCCCTTTTAAGAAACATTTTATGGTACCTCCCTGATTTGTTAGTAATGCCTTTCTTTTCCTGTATGACACGGAGTTAAAAACAGAAAAACAGGAGGCTTTTCCAGCAGAAGCATGAGGCTTTAAACTTTTACAGGAAAGTTTTGTACAAGAAAAAAGAGTAATGTAATTATGCATCAGAAGAAAAGTGAAATAGTTAATTAATAAAAATGACCTTGTTAAGAAGCATACAACACCTGTGCAAAACTGAAAGTAAGCCACTGTTTCTATTTTGATTAAGAGATTGCTTCTCAACAAACATATAAATAATTTTTTGAAAGAGCAATAGCAGAGCTTGCCTGCTGCTATGGCTGCCAGATGTCATCATGGATAACTCTAATGGGAGAAGAGAGAACGATGCTAAATTGTAAACTGAGATTTCCTGTGAACTTTGATTTGAAGTCAGCCCCACAACAGAAGAAGGAAATATACTTCTTTCTTCAGCCCCTCCACAAAAACAGTTATCTACCAGGACTGCTTTCTTTGCACAGCCCCTCAAGGTAGCCTGAATGATTTACTTTTTGTTATGGTGCTGTTTTGCTACAGTGTAACTTAATGAAAGCAATAGTATTTGTATTAGAACACTGTACTTTGTATTAGAAAAAAAAGGGAGAGAGGGGAAGAGCAGACACAAGCTTTGTTAAATGTATATACATACAAAACTTCATTCAAATCAAAGAATAGATGGCCACTGGTGGTGGCCATCACTGGCCAATAGATGGTTGATCTGCTCTCCATGCATAATGCAGGATTTGCCCACAATCAGAAACCCCTGTGTTGGGAGAAGCATAGCAGAGGGATAGCAGAGTTATAACATACATATATATAAAAAATGGGGAAAATTTTCCCATGTGTGCCTCATTCTATACTCTAACACGGAAAAGAATCTCTCTAAATAAAATTTTGTTTTGCACGTGGTTGGTAAAAGGGGTGAAGGCAAGCTCTTCTCCTTGATTTTGTTTGAAATCGTGGGGATTTAACAATTTGTAGGATAAAGCACAAAGTTGTCCTGGTAGAAATCTACCTGTTCATGGGCTTGTTTATGTAAGCCTGGAAAGCTAGGTGGTACCTGTGGCGTGTCACCGGGTTGTGCCTCGTGGTTGCAAGTTTGTCCTGCAGACGTCCTGACTGTGAGAGGCCCTCACTAAGGAATGATATTCACCAGGCCAGGAACTGCAAAACCCTACACACGTGGTTGAGAAGACCGTGTAAGTTTTGTGATCGCTCTCTTTGGTGCGTATTACTGCTTTATTCTGGCTTCTGAATTGCCCATAAGTGATTGCACATTTGTGATTTCTATATACCTGTTTTGAAACAGTTTAAAGCAGCCATAAGATTTTGTTTCCTCCCAGACTTTTAGCAATAATTAAACTTAACAGACTTTAATATTTGAATCCATTTCAAGGGAACGACGATACACTGGAGGCTGTAGGAAGGGATGTACTCTCTCTGAATGAAAAGAGCACATGGAGATGCTTTTATCCCATTAGCACAGGCATAGAGGCTGCTGGAAGGCAGCTGCAGCTGTTGGAGAAGAGCATGCAGGCTGAGGTGAGCTCATGGTTGGGTCCAAATGGGACAAGGATCCTGCTCTCTTTTTAAGGAAAGATCGTCAAAGGAGAACGAGCTGGTCTCTGTATAGTCCCTCCACCTCTGCTCTTCTCAGACTTTCTAGGGGCTTAGTGTCAGGCAGCAGCTCATAACCACTTTTGGCCCCCATCTGTGCCCATGAGTCATTAACTTTTCCACAGTATCCCACATCTCGTTACCACTTTGCATGCCACAACCATCCAATTTAAACCCATGTAACACTTGAGTGAGCAGCTACAACAACATAAGACTCTGGAGCACAAGTGACAATCACCGACACACACAGCGTGGAAGCTGTACCAGCTCTTGTCACAGGGAGTATATCCTTGATCATCTGTCTCAAGGAACATTCAAAGACCCAAGGGGCCCTTTTGGTCCATTTTAATACCATAACTGAGAAGTTACTCTATGGGATAATGAGGAGTTACCATTTCTTACAGTTCTGTCACAAGGCTCAGCCTATTTGATCTTTTCTGTGAAGCCTCAGCTCCAGATACCAAGTCATTATGTGAGAACTGAAGATTTATTTTCTTTTTTAAAAGGGATTTAGCCTTTAGACTGTTGCAGAGAGAGAGCTGACAATCTGACCTGAATATAACCCTGGGATTTGAAAGCCAGAGGCTAGAGAAAAGGAATGCAGAATTGTCTTTAACATGTTATGATTTTTAAGCTAAAATATTATGATTGTGAAAGAGGTGGAGCCTGGTAGGAGGTTAATGCTTTTTGAAAGCTGACCATCCTCTGTAGGTTAAGAAAAGACCTCCCCTCGTGCTCATGGCAGCCCAGGCAAGGTGTTCCTGGAGGGGAAAATGTGTCCTGCTACAGCTAGACAGGCTGCTGCAAGCTCCATTCCCGCTCAGAGGAGATGCAGAGGAGGTTGTGTAAAACCCGCCGACTTTCAGGTTAAATACCTGTTGCTTTAAACAGCCTTCTGATTTTATGTAATTCATCAGCTTTAGCTCAGGCTTTGCAATCTCTTTAAGTGGAAAGGACTACAGCAATCTTTGTTTCTGAAGACAACCCACAACCTATCCCGTTTCCCACACCTGTTTGCTGTTTGGAAGGGCAGGTATCAATAAGGCACTAACCACATAGCTTACCTATACATTACCTTTCTAAAAAAAAAGATGTTAGCTGTACAGGCAACATTATCAGCATTTTAATTGAGATTCATTACCTGCCCTCCTGACTTCCCCTGCAGCCAGCCACTGGCAAACGCTTCTGTGTAACTGTAGATGTGGACAGAGCTTTGGGCTTTCTATTTTTCCCTTTCTCACCAGTGCCACGCCAGATGGCTCCAGGCACAGGGAATGGAAGTGGCCAGCTGCTGGGGGCAGGAAGGCAGCAGTGACCTTGCTGCCTGCTTTGCCCAGAGGTGGTGGATGCCCCACAGGAGGCAGAGAGGGGAGGCTGTGCCCCAGGGGGAGGCTGCTCATTGCCAGCAGGCTCCCACATCTCAGCCCTTCGTGTCCCTTCCTTCCCTCAGCAGCTGGAGTGGCCACAAGTCCCTTTTCCCAGAGGTCTTGCCTTGGGTCTCCTTTCCAGCTTTTCCCTTTCTCCCAATGCTTCCCTGTGGATGAGCATCCAGACCCCACTCCATTTTGTCCTTCACGAGATGACTTTTGCCTGTGACTGCTGGCATGATCTGAAAAGGAAGAGAAATGCTCCCTTAACTCTAGCTATACACCACAGTTTAAAGCTTTTGGCCTTCTTACCATACCTCTTCATATTATTACTTTTTCAGCTACCAGTGCAACACCAAAGTGCAAAGCTGCAGATTAACAGGGAGCTTTGTGTGAGTTAATGAGGCAAAGTGGGCCCCTGTCACTACATGGTGAAAAAACCCAGGTTCTGCACCATCCGTGAAAGCCCTTGCCTCCATGTAAAAAAGGGAATAGCAGTAAGGTTGTCTTAACAGATATAGATACATATATATATATATATATAACAAAGGGGGGAAGTTCAACTTAACAAATTACCCTAGAGCTGCTAAAAAAATCAGATATAAAAAGTATAAATGTAGCACATGCATGTGAATGGATGCTTATTGGTATATAATATCCTGTTATTACGATCATTACTTAAGGGCACCTCCCATAATCCTGCTTACTCTAAGGCAGAGAATAATCATCAAGAAAATCTGTGACTGCATCCAAATTATTCCACCCAAACTAAAAAAGCAGCAAGTTCCTGGCACTGCCCAAGACCAAACCCTACCACTTCAAACGTAGTAGCAGACAGATACACATGTTGCAGCTCATTTTTATGGTGAAAATATTGAGTTCATCATTCCCGAAATGCTGTATTAAATGTTTTAACAAATTAAACAATTAAGGAAATATCATCAGATAAATCCAGCCCTGATGTTAGTAATACAGATTCAGACTATTCCAAGTAGTGAGAGCTACGCAGTCATAGCAAGAGTACTTACTCACAGAGGAATTTAGAGGGGAAATTACAGACACATGCAACTCTCACATTGCATCAGAAACAGATAATGAGGAGTCACAAATTTGAAAAATTGTTCAGTTGATGGTGTTTGAAACACCAAGCTAAATACATTGTATCTGGCATGAACTGACTTTTCGAAAGGTAACAGTATTCGGGCTCAGTGACTTATCAGCTCTTGCATCATCCCAACTAGCCCAAATCTTGCAATGAGCTTTGTAGAGGAATCTGCTGCCTCAGCAATTCCTATATGATCGAAGTCCTTACGGCAGGTCTTCATTGCACCATGGAGCTTGATACATGTAGCTTGGAAGCACTTACTAGTCTGTGCTTTGCTCAAGCTAAATGAGACAACATTGCTTCTGAATTTAAGGTCCCGTATGGTTTGTCGGCTTAGGTGCTGTGCTGCACTGCGTATCCCTGAGTCCTGACTGAGTAGAGACAGAGCCAGCTCAGATGTCTTTGCTCTAGCAGCACAGGTAGCTCTAAAGAAGCTACTGGAAAACTTTGCCCACCATGCTTAGCTGCTTAGGAGTGTCTTCTCCAAACAACTGCACTTATCATACTGCATAGCTATGCATGTGATGTCAACGTGGCTAAAGTGTTTGACTCTGTATGGCTGAGCTTGAGAAGGCATTTTGTTTTTCAGACCTAACACCCAGGTCTTGCTGGATGCTTAGAAGAAAAGGCCAAGGGAAAAAGTCAATAGTTTTAAGACAGTGGTTTAAAAAACTCTAAAGTTAAAAAATCAGTGGTATCTTTTGTGGGTGTAAGAAACAGGAGGAGGAGGAGGAAGGGGAAAAACATCAGTACTCCTGGCCCCTACTACATTTCTTAATAAATCAAGCTCTGCTTTTTGAAACACCATGTGATCTACTAAACACCTAATGTCTTTTCAGCTTTCCCACATGATCCCTGTGCTAGTAGTATCTCATTTATTTCCTTGTAATATGATTTGAGCCATAACAAATATGAAAGGGGCTGTACAAACCCCAGTTCTATTCTCTTATATCCTAGTTGACTTTCAGAACCAAAGCTCTGCCCTTGGATGTACACATACAGGTTTGGCTGTAGCCATTGGAAGCTTTCTGCATGTGTCCATAGGGATAACATGGCCTTGATGCTTTCAAACTGCTCAAATATTGGGTGAGGGGGAAAGTGCTTTGGCCTTGGAGTAATCTTTAAAAAATACCTTCATCATACTGTATCCATTTGAAACCCCTATATGTTCATATCCGTAGCAGTTATGTAGCCAGAGAGGAGCTGTAAAGGTCACCTGCCATGGAAAAGAAATTTCCCAGGACAAAAAGGTCTTAAAATATTTTATTACAGAAATATACTTTTCAGGCCTTAAAACAGATTAAATATATGAGAATTCCTAGAAGTCTATATTGTTCCCCTTAGGGGTGCCAGACTTTATTTACAAAGCCTATATATTGCTATAGCAAGTTTTCATGGATGAAAAGTGTTCAGGGCATTATGATGGATAGGAGGATGGCAGTGAATGGAAAAAAAAACCAACATAGAAGCTCCACCTGGCTGAATGACATTAAGATTTCCCCATGGGAGTCATATTAGGATGCAAGATTTTTCTCTACTGTTTGCTCTAACAATGACATCCATACATACATAAATAAATGAAGTCACCCACAGCACTCAATAATTTATTTGCTTCATCCTGGCCATGAATGCGCTGGAATAATAAACCTCCATGTGGGTGATGCTACAGTTACTACTGGTGATTCTACACTATTGTAGCTTTGAAATAAGATAGCTTAATCTTTGAAAGACCAAAAGCAATGGACACACATAGCCCTGCTTTAACTCATAGTTTCCATTGTACGTATTTCCAGACTAAACCCCATCTTTAACAACTAGAGTCTCAAGGGCAGAAGTAAATCTAGCAGAACAAGGACTTCTAATTCTAAAGATGCTAATGGCAAATACCCACATGTGTGTAAATAATTAATTACTTTCTTGTTAACGAGCCCAGGTTTTTCATTCTTTCGTTAGTGACCACAAGGGTCATTTTTTCTATGAGAAATAGAAACATTTAGGATTCTATCTTCCTTGCCCATAACTAATTTATAGGCTCACATGGCGTCAGGTGCAAAGATTCAAGATTCAATTTGTCACCCCAGGCAATTCCCACTTTAAAAGACAGTGCAGGTATTCTGCAGAAATAAATGAAGGGAAACATTAACGATGTAAAACCAACAGTAGTATTCCCTACGGAGGTCACATCTTTCAAATTCATAGAGACACATCAAGATATAGAATGTCTTTTGTACTGATCTGGAAAGACCATAAAGCCCTCTAATGATCTCCTACAGAAAAAAAAAAAAAAAAACCAGAGAGAATTAACATCACTTTTTTCACACTGAACATTATTGACTACAGCTGGTTGGTTTTCTTCAACTGATTTTTTTTCCCACTTTTACATTTCTCAATTTGATCTAGCATTTCCCCCAAGTCTACAGCTGTATAGAAAAATGACAGCACAGAAATAGCATAACAGAAAGAGTCAGACATCTAACAGAAACAAAATTAAAACATAGGCATTTTTGTCCCATTTTCCACTTTTTCTAGCTAGATCAACAGTCATATAAATATTTACTTTCTGTGTATGGTCAGCTTAATGGTCTGCTTTGTTAATGACTACAATAGTGTTCAAATAACCGTGTCTTTTCAACAAATCTCCACCTGCTCCTCCAATATATCTCCCTGGGACTGATTCCAGGAGAACATCATCTCATTCGGGAGAGAGGATCATCTGTGAAAGATGTCCAGTGCTCTGGTCACAAACACTAGGGACCTCCTTGGCTCAGAAATACCAGAATCATGATCTAAACACTGAATGTCTGTCTTTGTTTTCCTTTCTCTAAAATGGGAGCACTTTGTACAAATTTCCTTGTACTGATAAAACTGTGTAAATACTAGTTAATTATAGTCCTACTACTTAAATACTTCTGAAAAGATGACTGATTATAGGGATACACCAACACAATGAATTCTGTGTATGACAAGATATTTTTAGGCTTTTACATTGTAAGCACTTAAACGGAAAATCATATTACTGTAGAAAACAGTTGTTCTGTCTTCAGACTTTCAAGCTAAGCATCTTAAAAAACCCCTCTGCTCTGTAGCTTCACCATATTTCAGTATTTTGCTTTGCTTCTTGATTGCATTCACTTGAATTCAGCATTTAGACTAAGAACTCAAAAAAACACTTAGAAAAATAATGTTCTAGAACTGTTAAAAATAGACACTGCAATTAGATCTCTCCAGAGAAAAACAGGTTATACATTAGTAAACACTTTTTGCTGTTAACTGTTAATTTCAAGTAGTAATTAGATCTTTTTGATGTTTCTTGTATTCAAAAACTTTTGCATTCAATTTGTGTAGGGATGGTATTTTATGTTCTTTAAATGTCAAGATAGGTCTTCAGACTTTAACACAATAAGGACACCAGATTTAAATCATTAAAGGAGATTTCTCTCACTTGTGTTTCAAATGTTGCCCTTGCAGGTTAAATCTAAGTACATGAGCTTCAGCTATAATGGAGAAAGACACAAAGCTCCAGAAGGCATGGATGAAGAGACATATCCTTTAGGAAAAACTATGAAACTATGCAGCATTTTGATTCATGGAGCATATCATAGGTAAATCTTCATTTTAATTAGTTATCCAGGATGGATATCACAAGGTAAGGTAATGAGGAATAATACAAAACATACTAATAATACAAATCTACTGAAAGATGGAACAGAGACCAAGCACAGTTAACTCCACTGATGTTCCAGAGTAGGTTACAACCTGCTGTTGGAAAAGGTTCCTTCTGGATTTAGAGGGAAAAGAATTTTCAGAGCTATTGTCCATAGATAAAATAAAGGTAAAATATCAAAACTTCAAATACCAAAACTACCTCAAGAATCAATGAATACAGGTATAATTTATAAGCTGCTTTCTGTTATGTTTTTCAGCCACTAAAACTGGGTTTTCCTAAATATAGTGATGTTATGCATCCAAACAGCCAGTTTCATTACCACATGACATCTGTAGACTGTAGTAACTTCAGTGGCAGCTCTGTCAGCATGTGTTTAGGCTAAAAAAGATTGTACCCATCAATTTCTTTGTACTTAGGTTAAGAAATATTGGTAGCATCCACATTAATGCAATATGGCAACTGCAGATAGCCACTGAAATGTTTTTTAATATATGGCTCCGTAAGATTAAAATTACTCATTTTTAGCCTAAGATATTTCAAGTTCTATGTGTTGAGGTAATTTCTAACATTATGTATTTCAAAGTATGAAATTCTTATTTTATGATGACAAGCATTAGTGTTCAAATAACCTTAAAGGTTAGCTTTTCACAAATGGTTGCAGCACAAATTCTTACCATTCATGAAACTTACAATATATTCAGAAATGTAATAAAAATGTTTTTTTTAATTATGCAGAGTACAGACCTGAGTTGAAGGGAGCAGGATGATTTGTACTGCAAACAGAAGCATGAAGTTAAGTGAATATTTAATATTAAGAAAATAATCCTTTAAATAAGAGGCTGGACTGCTGCTAAAACCTACAAGGATAGATTGAATATAATGAAGCCTTTGAGAGGATGTAAGAAATAACAAGGCATTGGCAGACAAATAGACCAAGGAAGCTTCCTGGGTCTTTTCCACTAATAAATTGTCTCTGTTTTGGCAAGATATATCTGTACATTGTAAGTGGTCTTGATCTCAGGGAATCTTTCTGTTATTTCTCTAATGAGAGGCTGTGATATCAGTCCCCTGGGTGGAAGACCAGGGTAGTATCTGACACTCATGCAGTGACTGGTATTGGTCCCAAACACAGTTCATACCTCTCCTCAGAAACAAAGCAGAAAATCACAATGTTATGCCCGAAGATAATAGAAAATATAAGGTCATAAATCACTCCCTGTTCTGTTCAACAGTCAGGTCCAAAAAACACAACAGATGTTTTTCTCCATGTCACCACCACCAGCTCTTACACCAGCTATCACTACAGAAAGGACAGAAATTGCACACAGTGTACATATCATTTGCACTTTTATTCTGCATTTTCATGATAGTGGGAACATATAATGTCAGAGAGGTAAAGTTTCAGGTTTGATCAATAAAGGAACTTCTTCCCACTAAAATCAAACGTTTCTTAACTGTGTTTTCCTCTTATAAATAAAAATATATATACACTGAATATTTCCATCTAAATATTACTGTGTATATTTTGCCTCAGTGAAAGATGTACAGCAAGGAATCAAATGGGCAAAAATTCTAAACACCTCCTAGTCTCACTGAGAATTGGTCCTCAGATAGGCTAGCTTTTGAAAACAATATTTGACAGTATTCAAGGAATTTTAAAACATATCTGTATAGAGAAAGTTGATTTTTACTTGTAAAATAAATTAGCTGCAGACTAGCAAGCCTTTAAACAAAATATCAGGAGAGGCATTGTTAGGAGAGATGAAGTCCTGCTCAGCAGGTTACTCAACTACAAAGGCATACTTAAATTGTGCTTATCCTGATTCCGTGTGAGCTCCTGTGGAGAGATTCCTGGGGCTGTGGACATGTGGAACTAATCAATCAGATAAAACCATCCACACTTCTTAAAAAAAACCATATTCTGTGCTCAATGTGATTTTGGCACAAATCTGTTACTTAATATCATACCTGATACAGGTTACAAATTGGCCAGGCTTTGCTCGCTATGCTACCTCAGGTGTTCTATACAGGGCTAAACAGTTTTTAAGTAAATTCCCTCATTAGAGCAATTATTAGGGTCTTAGCTTTAACAATGCTATGGAAAACAGCTATGGAGGAACCTGCTCTTGCTTGGAAGAAATCTCAGGGGTGGGAAGACAGGCACCAATGTCTCATGATGTGCTTCTGGCTAATTAAGATGTTGACTGAGCCTAATGTTAATCATGGTCCACCAGACTATGTTCAATTAACATGTAAATTGGTAAACTGTCTTCTGCAATTGCCCTACCACCTGAGCTCTAATTATGGGCGTCAAAACAGACAATAACTGGACTTGTAATTTGGACTGTCCAGTTGGGGAAATTATGTTCTGGCATGCATGAAAGAATTGTGAGGTGGAGCGTATGTGTATGTTGTTTCAAACTACATACAAATACATTGGACAAACACTATAAATATGTATAAACAATATGGGATTTTAAAGATATCTCAGCAAAAGGACTTAATGTAAGCAGTACATAACAGAAGGAAAGCGTTTCTTCCCTCAGATTATTTTCTGAAAGGCAATAGCCCTATGCAGTTGATGAAGAGATGTAGGTACATTTAGAAGTCAGTTCAAATCATATAAGATAGCAGTTATGCCAAATTAGATTAATAGAACAGAATGATAGATATCTTGAAAACATTTGTTGGGTATACTCTCTTTTTAGTCTGAAGACATATTAACAGAACTTAGAATAATGTTAGAAAAGTATGTCATATTCATAGATGACCTCATGAGCATGAGCATGCTCATGCCTGATGTTTCCTATTGACTACTCTTAGATGTGACCAGCTCAGCATCTTACCAAGGCCACCTGAATCAGCCCAAGGAGACTTTGTCTCGGGATTTATCCAGAATTTGAATAATTCAGATATGGCCTATCGTGCTTTCTCTTGATTACAAAGCAGCCCAGTGTCCTAACTTTAGCATTCAAAGTAGATGTCTTCAGAAGATAAATACCCTTTCCCCCTTCTTTCCTGCTTTCCTTCTTCCTCCTATTACCATAGTGACAGGAACACTTTAATTTTGGTCCACAAGCAGTGGAACCTGAAGCGCTGTTGAGGTGGCCGGCTAAGATAGCCTACTTGTTCAGGGGCCTATACATAGTTGCCTAGTGTCATTTCAGAGGCTCTGTAGAGCCACTTCTCCAGAAAGACAATGTGTCCACTTGTCCTATGTCACCTATGTCACCTCTCAGTCCTACCTTAGGTACCTTAATGCATCTGTAGTGGCACTAATGCCCATGTGTGGGCAACTGAATTGAACCATAGGTGTCAGCTGTCATTTGAGCTAAATCACATAGATGCCCAAGTTTTAGAGCCTATTTGCAACTGAAACCCACTCAAGTTGCTTTGTACAAGTTCCCAGCTTTCACTATATCATTCTCTCAGCATCTACTGACATTTCAAAACCATCTTTCCAGGCAATTTATTAACTTAGACTGCAAAAAAGAGCACAGTAGATAAATAGTCTTATAAAAGGGAATAGCACCCAGTGCAAAGTCTAATATACAGCCTTGAAACTGCAAGAAGCAAAAAAAGTCATCAACAGAGCTTCCAAAAGATGAGTGATGTCTCTTTGTAGGACACTACACTAGTATCAAGAGGGTATATTCATCTCTTCCACAACCTGGAAGAAAACAGGTCACAAAGGGCAATCACTATTTGCCTTAATGTGACCCAGTTAAACTCAAGATAAAACAACCCCAGAAGTTAAAATTGTGATCCAAGTCCTTAACATTAGCTCCACCCCTACCAATGTGCCTACTGGAACTACTTCGGGAGAGGTACAGGGGCAGTTAAAATTCATTGTTCCTTCATTTGTTACCCGAGAATGCCCTGAAAGCCCTTGGAGCCCCGGAGTCTCAGCTTACACCACTTCTGCAGTCGGTTGCACTGGATAAGAAGGACCAGTGCAAAAAAAAAGCTTCACACATTTTTCTAATGTAGATGAGTTTTGACTGACAGCTTGACCCTTAGCTTCCTTTATTTAGCACTGAAGTATGATACTCTGGTTCATGGAAGAAAAAATAATCCATCTCTTTTCTGTCTGCACGTAATCCAGAAAACTTCAAAAGCTCTTACAAATCTACATAGATGTCAGCTCATAATGTACTGGGCTTGGACAGACTCAGGTATGGTTGGAAGCTAATAGTTCTTTCCCCTTAGGAAATCACTGGTGGTCCTTCCCAAAGTGTCAGCCAAAAGACCATTAACATTTCAGTCAGAGTTTTAATTGGATAAGACCACACATCTCAATAATTTCATTCTGCATCAACTATGAGACTTTGACAGACAGCATCCCGCCCAGTCTGCCACACCATGTGGGCTGAATTTTAACTTATAATGAACCACAAGTCAATCTCTTAAACCCTGGAAGTTCGTCATGGAAATGGATACTGCTTTTCTAAAAGACTAAGATTTCTAAGATGAAAGATACCTACTACATCCAACCAGAGGGAACAACATGCTTGAAAATGATAAAGCTTTTCAAAAGGGATATGGACATAGATCATTGAAGCACATTCTGGGAAGATAGTGGAATGCTTGTAAGCTTTGAAAACATTAGCCATATGTCATTACAATCTCCCACCGTTCTTGTGCTCCAATGGTCCTGCAGATGATCTCCTACTCAGCAGTTAAAATTCTGTTTACATTGTATTTAAAACACAAGGAAATCCTGAGCTATGGAGCACACTGCGCTTCTAAGGTTCTGAAGGATGTGTGCAATTAAGATGCATCAGCAATTCTGCAGAATTTCATCAAAAGGTTTTGAAACTTGCATAGATGTATTTAGAAACTAGAAGCATCATTTGAATATATATGACAAAAATACTCAGCCTGTTCTATATTCTGTTACTTCGTGAGTAAAACTGACTGAATTAGTCTCTAACTACTTTCACAGCAATTTAAAAAATAAGAATAAATGATGATAATTTTGAAGCAACATTCAAACTCTTGTTTTTTCTCAAGTGAGAACTGTATTCTCTAATTTCCATCCTGTTCCACCAGACTGGACCTCCTGCCGCTTACTGTTTGTAAAATGGCAGCTTCCCGTGAGAGCCCAGATGTGTTTTCTTCCAGTTAAGGATAAGAAAAATACAACTTTTCTACACTGTGTATAGCATGATTTATGGTGACATTCACTTCAGGAAGTTATCTCTAGGAAGATGGGTAGCTGTGAGCTATAAGCGTGGGCTTTGTGAATCTTTGGTATAATAATGACCATAGAAAGTGTATAATTAATGTAGAAGATGTAAGATATCAGCAGGTATCTTTACAGGTTTGTTCAAACAACAAATCTTACAGTGGTGCACACAAGAATACAAGTAAGAGAAAAACCAGTTTGAAAACAATCTGCAGTGTACCAAGTGTGTTTTAATAAATAGCCATAAATGTTTATACATGCATATATAGGTATGTATGTATACAGTATACAAGACACTTTTTGGGGAGGTTGGTTTTGGTTTTGTTTGGCTTTTTTGGGTTTGGTTTGGTTGGGTGTCTTTTTTTTTGTTATAAAGACTTTATGTGGCATCTGGATTAAGAGATATGAAAAAGCTTGCAAAAATTTCATCAACTGTAGCAAAGCACCGGGTATGGCAGCTCCAACCTCATGATTTCTTTTATAGAATTGTGTATGTGTTTCGAGAGGCAATATTATGGTTTTAATCTGGCTAAACCTTCGAGTTGTGATAAATAGCTGGTAGCTAATGACTGCTGGAATATGCTTAGATTGCTCTAATTTTATGAGTAAATGGATGTTAAGTTTATTTATATGTGTTACCCTCCACCTTTGGAATTAATTTTGTTTTAAGTTAATAAAAGACATTTGTAGCCAAGATTTACTTCTTTATGAGTAAATGTGATATTGGTTGTGATCTTTCATTTACAATTAGAAGCCCTTTTTAAAACAACAATGGCCATACAAAAGTATATGTATTTCTGCCTTATAAGAATGGATAGTGACTCTTCTGTTTCAGGCAGTTAATTTTAGGGCTCTCTTGCACATCAACTTTAGTGTGGTTCATTTACCATTCACATGCATAGATATAATATCAGTTGTGAGTTCCTTTAAGTTAGATCATGTTAGAAAATCATGTTTGGAAATATTTAATTCATGAAAACTAGCAATAAAATAGCAGCAAATACATTTCTTTATCTCTATAAACTAAAAGATACTGTTCAACAGTTTAAAAACACTGTTCTAAAGTAATTTCTCCATTAGAGAACTAAGGAGCCTTAATTGGTGTATCAATAACCAGGGAACACATCCTGCCTTGTTTGCTTGCAATG
This sequence comes from Gallinago undulata, assembly GCA_026546715.1. Classification (NCBI taxonomy): domain Eukaryota; kingdom Metazoa; phylum Chordata; class Aves; order Charadriiformes; family Scolopacidae; genus Gallinago; species Gallinago undulata. The sequence continues at coordinate 130,180,189 of JAOTQQ010000001.1, read as the reverse complement.
AAAATAAGGATATGAAAGTGATAAACAGTGTAAGCTGGCAATACTACCTTTGTCTGTAGAAAACCAGGAGAAGCCTAACCTGAAATATCAGTTTGTTGTCATTTGCCAGAACTAACAGTTCTGGAGTAGGGGGGAGTGTGTGATAAAGACCACATTAAATTAAGTTTTATTCTCAAAGGGAGGAGTAACTCATAGCTCTGGTGGTATTTCAAGGGTCATGGCCATATCTTGTGGTGCAACATGAAGAGATGAATTATGTTTCCCATATTTTTAAAACTGTTAAGCTGAAGAGAGAGAACGTATTTATCATTGTTCTTGGTATACTGCTGTCAAGAGTATACCTCATTCTTATATTAAATCAGTGAATTTGTCCATCCTTGGGCCCCTCTAAGATATGTCATTAGTGGTTGTTTTAATGGAGATTTTTGCTTTTAAGCCAAAAGAGAGCCATAGTAACTGTGCACTTCCTAAACTATTTCATTCATGAATGGGAAATGAGTCTCCGAATCTTTACTCACATGAGTAACCACATTGATATCCTTGGGCCTTCCATTATTAAGAGCTAGAACTGTGAGTATAAATTTGCAGGATTTGGATGTGGCACTTCATTACTTCATAAGAGTGAAATCTGTAGCTGAAATCAATAGTTAAGCATGTGAGGCGTATAAAAGATACACAGTCTTTCATGGAGGTCTGATTGCAATGCATCTCTCAATTTTGTTTCAGCATCAACAAATAAGCATATAATTGTAAAGAGACATACAGACTATAGGCAGTGATTACAAAGACACATTTTAGATAGACATTCTAGCCTCAATAGGGCAGTTGGGAATAGTCTACCAGAAAGAACAGAATAATAGTTAAAAAGGGTCAACACTTCTTGAAAAACTAACATACTAAGTCATGGACCAAGTTTTTGGTTCTCTGTCAATCAGTAGTGTAACTGTTGTCAATCATTCCCCCTTACCTTGTTTGTGATTTTTGAATGGCCACAAAAGAAACTTTTGTTGGTAATTATGGTCTTCACAATTCATCTGAGTCACAGGCAGGATTTTCATAGCCTGCCTGTGGAATAGACATGGTATGCCCCAAGCTGTGCTCACGTATGTCCAACCAATTCAAGCTAAAGTTTCCCACGATAATATGAAAGGAAATAAAAGACTGACAAACACAAGTCACTGTTCTAAAAATAACAAGAAGAGGGGAAAGGGACAGGATAGCCAAGATCTTCTGGTTTTCTTTTTTTTTTTTTTTTTTTTTTTCCTTCACCCCCCTCTCAAAGGGAATAAATCTGATAACTCTCTTTGGAAGGGTGCAGTTAGACAGGATATGCACCTGTGCATCTTGAATCTTCTGAAAGAGTATTTATATTCTCTGCCTAACCACATGCTTCCTATTCACTGATCAGGAGCATTCTGCTGAAAATTAGTGCCAAGAATTAACGGTCCTTATTTATTTTTTAATTCCAGAGTTCTCCTAGGATTTTTCCTTTACCCAAATATTCCCACCTTCCACAGATACATTTTATTTTGTTTTCTTTGGCTATCAGTTCAAGTGACCTATCTTGTCCCTGCTGTAAATGAGCAGAAAAGATTTGTGAGAGAAGGTTCTCCCATAAAACCTAGTTTTGGAGTTGATCCAGCAGAGTGACAAATCCGATAACATCAAAGGCAGAACATCTGAAACTGGGATTTCAGCAGAACAGCTTTTTCAACAAATTACAGCCTCTATAAATTTACCCATTTCTAAACAGCCAAGTCCGTTTATTTGCTTATTTTCCTAGTTTCACCAAAAGAAAGGCTGAAACAACTTTGGAAAAATAACAGCAAAGTTGTTGAACGGAAACCAGCCCCTCTACTGTAAACAGTACCTCTCCCCAAACTATGCAGCTGCACAAAGCAGAGACAATGCAGGGGACCCTCAGCATCATTAACCAACTTCCCTTCCTCACCAAACAGTCACTTCGATAAAGCAATTACAATAGCATCATGGAACAGTAGAACAAGGGAAAAAAAAAATAACCTTACCAGCTTCTCCTACAGTATATAGCTGAAAGGAAAACAAAACCCCCAGCTGCCGTATCGCATGCAATTGGTCTCCCAGAATGAATTGACTGAAAGAACTATGAAAGGCTAAAGTCTTTCAGCCCCTCTGTTCAGCCTCTCTTCAGCTCCCTCTCTCCGAGCCTCCTCACAAAGCCATTCTCCTACTCCCTAATCCTCGCACAGGAAAAAGCAGCACACACCAAATGACTTCAGCAGAAGCGATTCTCCCAGAGGGTGGGGGAAGAGATGCTGCTGCCACTCAGCTGCCCCCCCCCCTCCCCGCCACATGGCCATCCCTCAGGGAGGGTATCCAAACAAGCTTGCCGGGCACCTGGGCAGCACACCCCAAACACAGACAGCACGTCAGGACAAGGCATGGAAAAGTGCACATCTCCATTCATCACCCTCTCAGCCGCTAATTTCTGAAACAAGAACATCCCTGGGTATTTGCAGGAGTTACCCGTATGCATCTCGGTTACCTTACAGTGAAGTAGTTAGGCTTTTATTTTTGTTCTTTAAAATTAGCTTCGTGACCTCCTAAAGCTGTTGTTGGGCCTGAGATTTTTCTTCTTAACAAAGAACACGTAAATAAACCTTAAATATTTCAAACAACAAAACCACAGCAATTACGTTGTCCCAGGAAATCAATAGTAAAAAGTGTAAAAAAGACTCCAACATACAAGAAATCAATACCTTGAAGAATCACCAAATTAAAAGCAATATTAAAAAAAAAAAAAACTTTGGTGCCTCCCTGAAGTGCATTTGATAGCTAAAAATCAGAACGAGCAATTGCATTTTTCATAACAAAAAAAGATTTCTATTTTTACTTACGTTTACTTTACTTTGCGTGAACATTCCCAGCTCATGTAGAAAGAGACAGCATTTTTTTCCTATAATTTGTCTTGAAAGCATGCCATAGCTATTGAGATAACATCCCCTGCATATCCTCTGGTATTCAAGAAAGCATTAAATCTTTGTTAAAGAAATGCTGTTGTCATATTAGTTTTTAACGCAAGTTTTACCTCTCTGTGAGATGCAGAAACTCAGAAACAGACAGCTGTCACAAAGTAAATCAAAGGCCTTAGAAAAGCAGATGGCATAATTTCACATCTTAAATGATGGCTGTGAGCCTTCCAGTAATAATTTATAAGGAGACTTCCTCCTGCTTGTTCCTCTGCTCGGCAGCATGCTGTTTGAGCCTTTCAAACAAAATAAATAGACTTCAAACCACCAGCTTCACAGACACTAACACTTACCAATGCTATTTCAACCTGACACAAGCTGACTTTGTTCCTTTGTGACCCTGGACAGAAAACTGAGGTGACAGTTTGATGGATGAGATCTTTTTTCACAATATGGGTTGTGACTTCATGGCTCTGTCTCCCCATTATTGCTTAGTTGAAGGAGGAGACAGGAGCAGAGGAGGATCTTCCACCACACAGAGACATTTTAACAGTGAAAATGAACCAAATGCGTGCAAAAAAATGCCTGGAACACTTTTTTCCTACCTCAAAATTGGGAAATTGGGGAAATCCTTTTCAACTTTAGTTGGGGTTAGGGTGTGAGGGGATAATGAAGAGGCTCCAAGGCGATTAATTAATCCCAATGGTTTACTCCAAAACACATTTTAGTTTAAGAAAGTGGCAACATCAGCAGAGAACAAAGGAAGGAAGGAAAGAAGGAAAGAAGGAATTCTGTTTGTTTCATATATGACCAAAGAACACTGGGACTGTGAATTTTGTGAACTGCCTCTTAAATGCACTAATTTAAGTAATTAACTGGGAATCTTGGACAATTCTTTACTGGACAAAGGCCTTGCTGCAGTAACCCGAGGCAAACAATCACAATGCAAAGTCTTTTGTTCATTACCTAAAAATTATCATAAAATATCAGTGTTCATATATATTAAAATTGGTGTCTGCAAATTCAGTATTTGAATGTGGGTTTTCTGCTAAAATGAGTTCAGAAGTCTTTTTACAAGATTAACATATTTAACATAAAAGCTGCCAGATTTCACAGATCTCTCTGTGAAGAAATTGCCTTTCTATGAAAAAGTTGAAAAAGAAAGATGGTGAACAAACTCTTTGAAATGTAAGGCTCTGCCTCCATAGGCTTGAGCTCATTAACATGTGAAGTCAGCCTCTTATGTCCTTAGAGAGGAGCACAGGTTGCTGATATCTTTATGTCTTTGTTTCTTCTTGTTCATCTAATCAGATGGGTTATGATCATACTGGAGGGTGTCAAATCTCTGATTTTATGGGTGGATACTAAGGCCAAATGGCCTGGCCCAAGGATGTCTCAGGCAGGAAGCCAAGTCTCTGCTGTTCCACACTACTGCACCCCATCTCCAGTGATCCTTGTGTGCTAAATGATGATTAATGAAAATAAGGCCTAGTCTACCCTGTGTTTGAGATCAAGTTCTTATATATTTTGTATTTATTTTCACAGAAATTATGTTGTTATTGTTTCTAGGTTTGGGTTTGATATTCATAATTCTGTCTAAAAATATATATGAAGCCTCTCCAGTAATAAAAATTTATCATAATATGTGAATCCAATTAATTAATTTTAAAAAATTACTTTGTTTCAGATTATGATATTTAAGTGATTTCATATTTATGAATATTTTTCTTGCCATAAAATATCTGTAAGGTGGTACCCAACTTGTGGTAATTCTGAAAGACAATCAAACAGAAGCCAGAAATTGATTGATACCAAAAAAAGCTAAATCCAACCGTTTTATACAGAGGAATACTTTGTAGTTACCTTGTTTCATTAATTCAACTTCAATTTATTTATTATTTTTCTTTCCAAGAACGACCTTAGGATTACCCACTTGCTTCAAGTGATCCCACTCTGGGACTTAGGTGGGAGTCTAGCGTGGTGAAAGTCATGTGGTGTGAATTTCACACCTTAAAAAGGAGTTTTAAGAGATGTACTTGTGAACCATTTATACCTCAATTACAGCTTCTAGAATTCTAGACTTTGTCACTCTCTAACACTTTGAGAGTCTTCCCATTGTAAATGAGTAGGTACATTAAATGTTTTAGAAAGGATAAGACCTCTTTGTATTCTTTATACAAATAAGTAACCTCCAAATAACAAAATTTCATACCATCCAGCATGTAGTTAACTATGATACACACAAACAAGAAGAGCTCTACTTGTCAAAGAAAGAGTGAAACTTGAAAAAAAAAATTAACCACCTTTGTATTTGGAAACCAGTTAGTTTGCTTAGGGGGAAAAATATCTCACAATAGGACTTATTTCTGAAAACAACAGGCACTAAAAAATTTGGAAGAGCTCATTTTTCTCATTCTTGTAGCAGAACATAACTTTCAGACTAACTCATGACAAATGCCTGAAGGAAGTCCAAGCTTTAGGAAGTATCAGCAGGTTTACACACTCTGGTACGTAGTTTTTCCTCTACTTGCTCATGATTGTGTCCTCTTTTATCTCTATCATCTGTCAAACCCACTTTTTTTTGCACAGTATTTGTTCCTTTCTGTGTTTCTTGGATTAACAAAAAGCATAAGGTAAGGTCATTTGGATAATAGCCCTGCATTTTTAATCATAAGTGCATTTCAAATAATCTTTACTGCAAGCAGAATGGTGCAGGCAGTTTCACCGGAAAAGATTCCAACAAAACTAAACTTTAAATGTTGCTAAACTCTTTGAGAATTGCTGGTGTGGCTGACTAGCGCAATCCACTGCGGTTCTTTGATTTTGTTTGCTTACCTTCTCTTAGAAGGAAACTCCCAGCAATTCTTAAAGGCAGTGTAGAAAATGGAGGCTGCATATCTTTATAAACAGAAGAAAATGCACATTTTAAGGGTGAACACATCATCTGACTTTCAAGCATTTGATCAAGAAGCTTAAGTTCCATAAATAATCAGTAGGTGCCCTAGAAAGCACACCTCTTAACCAGCTCTTTAACACAATCATTTTATTTTAAAATTTTACCATTGAAAGGCAAGGCTGTTGAATGATCTATGCTCAGCCAGCCTATAACATATGTATGTTGAATTTCAGAGGTATTCTTTAGGTATGTCACAGGATCTGTCTTCTGAGTAAGCCACGTAGTGGCAATTCTGCAAACTGGAAGAGGAGAGACCTGGCATGAGAAAGACAGACGATTAGTAGTAAGGAAAGAAGAACACAGTAGAAAAAGGTAGTGAGGTACAAGGAAGAGAAATAAGAACTTCAGATTAATAGAAAGAGTCACTCCAGCAAGAATCAAGTCAGTGTTTCGCTGACAAGGTTTTTCTGATAACATTCCCTTTAGGCTTGATCTCCACCGCCTCAGTCTAAACCCACTCGCTCTTTGCTTTTGTGTCTGAGTTGCATGAAAGCAAGGCTTCAGCAGTGGAGCTGGGTTTACATTAGGAGTGTATGTGTGAAACTGAGGATATCTGGCTTGGAACTTCAAAGCATGCCAGCAGATGCTGGTGCATCTAGCCTGAGAACTTCAGTAAATGTGTCAGAATCCCTAAAGTTTGATAGAAGAATTGAAATTGAAACAGCAAATGGAAGGAACAGCCTGTGGCTTGTAAAAGGTTAGATCTTCATCCCTCCTCCATCCATAAACTGTATGGAGAAAGACACATGTTGCTCTTTATGAAATGGACAGAAACATTCCAAGTACCTTTTCAGAGACTTTGGCATATATGGCATGCTGGTCAGAGACAGTGGGGTCCTGCTCCTGGGCAGTCAGAGAAAATACCGATAATCCAGCCCGTCCTCAAGAGCCCTGTGCACCAGCCTGGGGATGAGCAGGCAGCCTAGGATTAGGAGACATCCATACTAGAGACATTCTCTGAAAGTTTTTTGATTGATCAGATACTGTGATGACAATTGTGCTACAGACAGACTGCCAGGAACAGGCACAGAGACTTAGGCACTGAGAAGACTGCAATGTCTTTGAAAGACCAACCATCAAGATTTTTGTAGTCCCTTCAGTATTTAAAGACAAACATCTGCATAAAAAATTCCTCGGCTTGAAGCCTCAGGCTGTTAAGTTCTTTGGAGGAGACACATATATTTTCCCTGCAGTTTAGAGATTTGCAGCACAGTTGGAATTCCAACTTTTGGATATTACTACAGTGAAAACATATACACGATGATTCACATAGTGGTATTATTGCCCATTTTTCCAAAACAAAGAAAAATTAATATAGTTAACTTGGGTGTATTTGGGAAAAGGGAGGAGAAGTAGGGAATAAAGTGGCATACTGACATATGGTATAAATAGCTTACGGGAAACCGCCCTGCAAACTACTGCAAGCACAGGCATCATCAATATCTTACAGTTAATCAGACTCCGTACAAGAAATCTACTTATATGAACAAGAATTTGTAGTGCTGAGCTGTAACATAAGCACTGTTGCAGATTTGCCCCCTCATTAAAGATTCCTCCTAGGAGTTATCATCACATTCACATGACAAGAAAAAATAACATATGACTTTATCTGGACATGATCCAATAATGTATGCAAGGAAAGTAGTAGAATATTAGGTGTGAGAAACGCTTGAGTTAATACCATGCACTGCTATTGCTGTGAGAAAGTGTGGGATTCTTTTTATTTGTTCAGAATAATGTAAGATAAACGTGTTGCTATCCAGGACAGATTTCGGAGTATACATTGAGTGGGCAGAGGATTAAGAAAGCAATAATATGGCCCAGAACTAGAGTAATGAGGGGAGAAACTTGGAAAAACATCTTTGCAAGGCTGGAGAAAAAGGTCATTCTAAGTGAGACTCCACTCCCTCTTTGAGTCTACCGTGAGGTTTCATTCCAGGAACTGCAAGCATTATGCAGCTCTGTGGCATCTCGGCAACAATCATTGTCTCTCATTGAGGCCACTTCAGCTCCAGTGCCCCAGCTCAGACTTGTAAGATGAGGAAGGGGAGGGCAGGCCCAGTGGCCAAAGCATCAGAGAAACCTCTGCTGACCACAAAGGGAAAACCCAAGCTGAATCACCAAGAACAAGTAAGCTGAGAAATAATTTCTAACCACATAAAACCTTTACGAGTAACTTCTTTTAGGTCTCATCTATATACATTAAAAAAAATTACCTAAAATTTAATTTAATTTAGGTATAAAGCTGTATTAATCAGTCATTTTAAGGCATTCTTTTGATCAAGCTTCTCTAACTATTCTCCATTTTTTGTCTCTAATGATGCATTTCATTCCACTTTTATTTTGTGGTTTTTAATTCAACAGATTAATTTCTCTCTCTCTTATATCAGTTTATTGATACAATTCAATGTAATCAATGTAGTCACTCACAAACGTATTTAAATATACTCACACACAAGTTTCCTTCTACTTAATCAGCTCCACTAAAACACAAATGAACTGTGTAAACTTGGTACTAAAGTCAAACCTAATCTTATCATAATAAAAGGACAACAACCAAACTGTTTACTTGCCCAGTAAAGATTGTCTGCAATGAAAACAGAGATGCCATGGGAAAGGCTAGAGTGCATCTAGAGCAGGGTTTGATAGTTTCTGCATAGCTCTTTCTGGAACTACCAGGTTTGACTCCTAAATAAATATACTTGCCTGTGAAACTGCAGTGGATCAGCCTCATATGTAAAAAAGTGCATTTACACTTCCAAATGCAAAGTACTAGGAAAATACCTCCAAATGCTCATGATTGCATCTTCCCATGTAACTTTGGAAGAGGAGAGGCTCCCTCCTATGGTTAAACTGTGCAAAACTATGAGCACCATCATGGGTCCTTCAAGCATAAAGTCACTTGGTAGATACACTAGCCAACATCCCACCTTAAGAAAGAAAACTCTAAAAAATCCGGTATTACATATGCAAGACGTCGAGAAGCTAGGCCAGAAATCCATATTTTGCTTGCATCAAAAATGCTATTGTAATGAAAATATCATATAATAATGATGACATTATTCTTAGTTTTCAAATGAAAGCTTAATGCTAGCCACAAATATTCACACCTCCTTCAAGACATTCTTTTGAAAAAAAAATGTGTTATGCTTTTGTAATATTGTAATAGTTAAGGTGTCATGCCAGTCAGAGGAGGCCACTGTTCTGGAATAAATATTAGAATGAGAAAAATAACATAGATAAATTTTCTAAAATATCCAGATGCATTTAATATCACATCAAACCCTGTGAAGTTTACCAAATCAAGTGTAACATCAGAAACAAATAGCTTATATTATTTGATCCCTATTTATGACTTATTCCTAGCTTTTACATTTTATTTTCTCACACAAAGACTCTGAAACTATAAACTTTGAGCTAATGGACTGAAGAGTTCAGAAACAACATGGTTTTTCATATATAAAATAACTGGCATTTGTATCCTGAGTTCCATAATGCCACTTGCCTAAAGAGCACAGGCATGCCAAGAACAGGGGAAAAAAACTGTTTAAGACAATATTCAGTTGTTCGCTTTTGACTTGAAACAGATTGTGGTTTTTAAATTTCCTTTATTACAATTACAGCAAGTAAACTCTTTCACCAGCTCTCTCTGGGCAGCTCAGTTTACATTCAAGCCTACCAGACCTAAAATGAGTTGTCAAGAGCTCTTGGTTTCCATTGTTTTTATGGCAACAGTATTCATTATGTAAAAAAAAATAAAAATAATAATGGAGAGTCTGCTTGGAGAAATAATATTATTTTCTCTCATTTAGATATGTATTGTTTTGCAACTGAAAAAAGGCACAGGGGCTAAAAATGTTTTCCTTTAACTTATTTCCTATTTTAAAGGGCTATAATCTTGATTTTTCATTTGTTCCATATCAGTCTCAATACCTGGGAGTAAAAGAGAATATGTGACTGAGTACAATAAACAACCTCTTGACTGCTAAAATTTTATTGTGGTACCTCAACACCTGCACCAGCATACTTTTCATTAATGGACTACAGTAAATGTTTATATAACTGCCAAGAGAGTTTATTAATTGGAACAAAAGTTCTAGCAGATAGATCATCCTTTGCAGCAATTAAGCTCTACAATAAAATGTAGCCCAACATACACGCAGTTCTCTGAGGCATCTTAGATTAGGGAAAAGGGAAATATAAAAATCAGCCTTGATCATGTGGTAAGAAATCCCATTTGTTCTACACACTAGCTTTTCACAGAGAATTTAAACAATTACAGCTTTTATGTAAAACAAAAAGGACATCTTTAATTTTCATATAAATATCATCTGCAGCTAAACTTCATATTTTATTTCATTTTGACAAACCAATTATCCTTCCGCTTTCTGAGGGCATTAAGGCTCTGTTCCAACGATCCCACCCCAAAGCCAGAAGGATGATATGTACTGACTTCCATACCAAACATGTTGAACCATAACTGGGTGGCTTAAGGGCCTGTCCTGTGTCTTCCCTGGCTCACCAACATGTTTTCCCAACTGGTCAGCTGGTACTGGACCTGGTCCCAGGGCTGGCATGTGAAGAGAAAGCTTAGTAAAAACACCTAACGTGCACACAATTTTAGCTGACTTTTAATCAGTTTTTATTGTCTCAGCCCGTCTCTGTCACAAAAATTTGCCAGTTTGAGAACCATGGCAGAGCACTGAAAAACCAGCTGGGACATCCGGGCAGACCCACCAGTCAGGGACACTGTAAGTTTTCAGGCAACCTTGAACAAGCCTCAGTTAGAATGAATATTCCCCTCTAGTCAGTCCACTACCGGACTGGGGGTCCACCAGTCCAGTAGCTGAAGCAGTGGGTCCAGTTCTGGGCTCCCCAGTACAAGACAGGGACTTACTGGAGAGAGTACAGTGAAAGGACACAAAGACTGGAGCATCTCTTCTATGGGGAACCACCAAGGGAGCTGGAACTGTTCAGCCTGGAGAAGATTCAGGGGCATGTCACTATATACATAAATACCTAAAAGGATGGTGCGAAGAAGACAAAGCCAGGCTCTTCTCAATGCTTCCCAGTGACAGGACAAGAGGCAATGGGCACAAACTGAAACACAGGATATTCCCATTGAACATCAGGAAACACTGCGAGGGTGACTGATCACTGACACAGGTTGCTCAGAGATGTTGTGGAGTCTCCCACAGTGGCGATACTTAAAAGCCATGTGGACATAGTTCTGGGCAACTGGTTCTAGGTTGCCCTGCTTTAGTAGGGGCAGCTGGACCAGATGACCTCCAGCGGTCCCTTCCAACCTCAGCCACCCCGTGATTCTGAGAGTAAGAAACAAAAAAGGAATAGAAACTGAAACACATAGGAAGCCCTCATGATTTCATAGTTTTATGTACATTTATTTACACATGAGCAAATATGTTAGGAGAATCATCACAACAAGAGTGTAGCCTTAAAGAACATAAAAAATAAATCACAAAATCCTTGAAAGGAATGGGCTTTAAAAAGTAATTGCCAGCAGCAGCCAAGGCGCCTCATATTTCACGTGTAGCATGTAAAACAATTTTGCGTACCATCTCCATCCCTTTACTCTGCCATCACTCTGTTAAATTATTTAAAAACACATTCTTCAAGGCCGGGTATAAGCTACAATTTTATTAAAGTGAAGAATAAGATAAATACATAAATCTATCCAATTGCACTAGTCCCTAATATGAAAATACCAACCTCTTCCTCATCTCTTTGACCATCTCCCTATGTCTCTTCTAAGGTGTTACGTTTTTAATTTTTTTCCATCTTGATGAACAAAAAGTTTCTCCCAGGTCTCTGCATGAAAATGCAGGTTGAAGAAGAGACAAAGTTACAGAGCTGTTACACAGGCCAGGGTCACAATAAATCTAAGAAATAACCTGCTGGATAGAAGCCTTCATGTCCAGAAGTAAACTGTGTCACATTTCAAGGTCTTTTGGTGCTTCTTACATGCGTTCTCTTATTGAAGGATGTGGATGAGATACTAATCTAATCGTCAGGCTGTAAATCTCTTCTGAGTGAAATTTAGTTGGAACCATAAGTATCTCATGCATAACCTAACAGTAAGAAGTAACAACATCTTAAGTATTGTACCCTGGAAATGTCCAATTTTCTGTATTGCAGCTAATTGACTTGTTTCCATTACCTCATCATGTGGAAAACAATATTGGAAGTGCTTGAAGCAAGTTATATATAAAATATTCAAATTTTGTTGGTTTTCAATTGTGTGTCATTTCAGCCTGCACAGTAAACACTTGTTGGGACTGACTCAAGGGCGAGATGCAGCGCCTCTCGTTCATACAAATACTTCCACTGAATTCAACAAGGTTACTTGAGTGAATCTATATTAATCACACAAGAAACTTCTAATTCCATAGTTTGCCTTTATCAAATAATTCAGACATCCCAGTTTTTTGCTGATGGTGAACCACAGCAACACGTATTTTTTTCCTCTGCACATATGGACTTATTAGCCACACATACGTATACACATACATACATATGTGCATATACATCACTGAAATTACATACTCTAAATCACAGCAGAATAAGCATCCCTTTATTTTCCTTTTAATTGCTGGGGAAGCTTGACAGCATGCTTCTATTTTTCTCTCCTCAGAGATCTCACAGAGCTTTTAAAACAAGTGAAGTCTTGAATATGCACCTTATTTAAATAAGAATGGAGCTGACTATACTCTTTGGTGGTAGTGGTGCCTCCAAAGACAAATGTTTTCTCCCATTACCATTTCTGTTGCCGAAAGCCTGTGCTCTGAGCCGCGCACTCTGACTGGGAGTCCGCTGAGTCCATTTTGGCTGGGCTGGCAGGGGTCATGCTCCCCAAGGGAGAAGGTCATCCCAGTGGCCTGGGAGCAGGGGGCAGGGGAGCCTGAGGGTGACCCCACACATCACACTTTGTGCTGGGAGGCTGGAAGTCAGCCCTGCTTATGCTGGATCACGCAGCAAAGCAGCCCGATGCGTCTGACAGATGGAGGTCAGCTTTCCGTCGTGGGGACTCTTTCATACAGACGAACCTTTTTTCTCCTGTATGTTTCTATCCTGTGAATAGTGACTGTGACAACAAAAATGGCTCACAGGCAACATTTTGGCGTACTAATGAACGCATTTTCAAAGACCATTGGAAGAAGAGAAATAATCGCAGGCACCTTGCCATTAACACAGAACTAAGTCTCACAATATGTGATGATGCGTTGCAGTGGAAAGGATATTGTGGGGAGAGAGAGGCTAGGTATGAATACACCATTTTGACGTTCACACTCCACCTCTATTGCTATTGTGTGCTTCCACCGTGACCTTGGGTAATCCTGAGCTCACTGTTCTTTCCTTACCTGTCTTTATAATGGAGATATTGTTCCCTCAAAAGATAACCATTGTTAGGAAAAAGCCATTAAACTTTATGAGATACCCAGCTAAGCTGTGGAGGAGTATCATAAAAAAGCCTTTCAGCCTATAAATAAAAGATATATACGAGAAAAGATTACCCTGCAAGGTCTATAGCTCACACTTATACCTTGATATTTTTTGTTGTTGTTTTTGAATTACTTAAAGAAAATAATCATGAAGCTACCAGGCCCTATTATTGGTATTATAAGAAATAAATTGGTGGGTAGAGCTGTTTGCAGTCCTTAGAATTATTTAGCATTTTTATTGTCCCACCAGGGAAATTAATAGTATCTTTCAGAATTATTTATACATCACTAGTCAAGGAAAGTATCAAAAAAGCTGTTCATTGCTGTGTTCCTTTTACTGCTGATCTTTTAAAAAAAAAAATCAGAAATAACCATAAATCAGAAGAGAGATTTATAGTATGTAGAAATTATCTAGTCATTTTGTCTATAAAGAATTTCATTTTTAAAGGATTCACTTACAATTTAATAAGACATTCAAATCACATTCAACAAATCATACCGTCTCCAGCAAGAGAGAAAGGTGATGGGCTGAAAGCTCAGGAGTCGCACTGACAGAATAAAGCAGTATTGCCCAATCCTTTGCAATAAGCCAGATGCCCAAGAGCCAGATGTGCCAGTACAGTTTCTTCATGTAGACCGGCCCAGTACCAGCAGCTTCTTGTACTACAAAGGCCGTGTGATGTTTGTCAACAGAGAAAAGTCTAGGAGTGAACAGACACACACTCTAAGCACATGCCCGAGAGCCAACAGATAAAATCTCAGCTATGGGAAAAACAGCTGGAAGCCTTATTATTGCATTCAATGGGGACAGGATCATATTCTGTGCCAAAGTAGGCATATGCTGCATTCACCAAAGCTGTTCCTGCACACATGGACATCCTGAATCAGAATTAGATAGTTGGTTGCAGCAGTCCTAGTGCCCAATCAGTTGCTCATCTGCACTGTGGAAATCTGCAGGGCTCAGTTACCTGGTGTTGGAGTACATACATATATGCAACTTCAGTGAGAAAAAAAAAAAACAAAACAACAAACCAAAAAAAGGCTCCTCTTTCCCTTTCTTTCCCTTTCTTCCCCTTTCCCATTCTCTCTTAAAAGCCAGCACCTCCATTACCATAGAGTATGTGTCAGGTCAAAATTTCCAGTGAGTAGATCTTTTAAGTTATACACTGCAGCAGGGATTTGGGTTAAATATGGTAGGACTTCAAATCCTGAGATCCTCAGTTCTAGGCTGTGAAAGAGAGTCATCTACTACACTGGTATAATGCCTAGAATAATGTACTTTTCTAGTATGATATATTAGAAATATAATAGTGTATAATGCAGTATGATGCTACAAATTAAAAAATGAAGCAGTAAAATTAAAGCCAAAATTGACACTTAGGTGGGTAATAGGAGGCAGATATGGGTGTACATCCTCCCCTTTGCAAAAAAAATATGCTTTGAGAACAGATATGTACCTACTATTTCTATTAGATTTGTGTCTCTGACAGCAACTACAAAGAAAAAAGAGGCAGTAAATTCCATCCATACTCTCAGCAGATATATTAAATGATATTATGTGAAGCATGGATGATGTGGAGTGGTGAGAGGGAAATCAGTTTGCAGTGTCCACTTTTCCCACAGTCTTGGCATTCACTCAAATGAAAAAAAGAATAAATTACCCTTTGCAGATAGAACAGATCTATGTGAAAATAGTGGCTCTGATTGCATAGAAATGGACAGAAATTTGGGACATGAAATGATTATCACCAGAAAATTATTGTTCCAAAATATTTATTCAAAAAGATAAACATTTCATTAAGATATCCAGGTTGGAGTTTTGAATCTGAATCTCCTCATCTGAAGTGACTGCCATAAGGACAAGCTATTTTGGGGATCTCTTCTGGGGAAAAGCCTTAAAATACTCTTTTTTTTTTTTTTTTCAATCCATGAAAATTTTAATGGGATGGAAAAATTGTTTCCTGCCCAGCTCTCATGGTGAGTGGCTGGCAAATAATAGCAATACATAGAACACAAACAGCTGGATTCAATCACTCCACTTAGTCGATCCATGAAATGTGGTTGTGGATACACCAGATACTTTAAGCACCAGTAAAGAGAGCTCTTCCAGGCTCCAGGACAGACATCTGGCACTAACAGAATTATGAGACTATCAGGGAAGATGGGCCATCACACACCCAATTAACAGACAGATGAATTAATCACACTGTAATTAACATAGATGTGTAATGATCTGTGCTTCACTGTCTTTAGAGATAAATACTCAGATACAAGAAGACACAGCAGATCCCTGAAGTCTCCGACTGAGACAGTGGTATTTGACAAAAAATAAAATCAAGAGCTCTGCCACACCTTTCTGAAAATACCAATACATTTTTCTACAGTAAAGCTATTTTTAGGAGCAGCATTACTTAACACTTTTGACTAGCAGCACAATTCAGTGGAAAGTCATTAAATGTAAAAGAAAACACATCTAAAAAAGGACTCACACATTTAACCTCAAAAGAAATGTATTTCTATCCTCTAGTCACCTTGCCTTCTAAAATCCATTACTTTAAGTATAATTTATATACATCCCACCACATTACTGTAGTTAATGGTAAGGATAAATGCTTTCACATCATTGTATAAGAGAACAATATTTTCAAAGTCATATTTTATTTTTTTTTCCCTGATGGTGTTATCAGACACAAAAGATTCCACTTTGAACGAAAGATCAAGTGGATGAAATTTTAAAAATAAACATATAACAGATCTTTGTAACTGTTAGCTTTGCTAAGTTACACACACACATAAATTCAGTTTTTATAGACATGGGAAAAGTTATATTCACTGAAGGGTTTTGTAAGCTTACTTAAATAAGGTGCTTTATATCATCAGTTAGGATCCAAGAAAAATACGTCCTTTAAAATAATAATAATAAAAAAACCCTTAAAGAACTGCTTTTTTATGTAGGTTCATAGCATATAACTAGGCAAGGGGTTGGTCTAGATTATTTCAAAATAATAACTGAACTGCCTCGTTATCCTATGAACTGACTAAGTTTAAGGTCTCTGAAAAGCATAAACTAGTAGTTTGACTACTTGGGTTATATGTAATTTAAAAAAAAAAAAAGAAAAATGCAGAGTAATTTCAACAACACCAAGATTTGAGACTGGCCCTACAGCAGTCTTCAACAGTGCAGCTTCCAGATAACTAGGCAAATCACCCAAGCAGCAGGAGCTTAGTGTGCAGATAGTGAGCTTCGCAGGGGTTATTACAACAGCCTCTCTGCAGCCACCCCTTCTGCCACCAGGAAAGACCACACAGTGATTCCATTATTTTTATTTTTTAATGAAAAAAAAAAAAGCAGTATAATCGCAGCAGGGACAGAAACCCTTTTCTAAACTGGGGAGTGTGTGATCAGGACACGTTACTGCAGGTCTGGAGGACCCAAAGTGACTTGCAGAACAGATTTTTTTAAATATAGGAAGTATTTCGTATGACTGAGCTAGACTGGTCTGTTTTCACTTAAAGGTGGAAAATTATTGTCTAAGAATAGGAATTAATAAATTAATTTAACAATAACCACAAAACCTTTCCATTGAATAAGAAAAGGCTTTATAAGTATGAAATAATGGATTCTCCTGTTTGAATAATCTAAGTCTATATAAAGGAATTTAATGAAGACTGAAGCTAAGATGCTGTCGCTTTTTGTCTGCAAGTGTTATGCTAGAAAGCTTTCTGAAGAGGCTTTCCTGTACATTGCACTGAAAAAGCAGGAAATTGATGTTTCAATCAGAAGTTTCTTCCAGCTTTTTTATGTGAGCCTATCTTCTCAGAGATTCTCTCCTAGACTCAGTTAAAATGTATGATGAAAAAAAAAAAAGAATTAAAACTTGTTAACAGAATCATATCAGCCCTCGTTTGATCCTTGTGTGTGTAATAAAACAATGTGATGCTATAATTACAGCAGACTTTGTTAAAATAAACAAAAGTTGAATAAAACAGAAACAAGACAAGCAGGCCCAGAGTCTCTATTGAACCCCTGTCCTGCACAATTTACATTCTTCTCTCATCTTCATCATGGGCCCAATGTTTGCATCCTATACCTTATCCAAAACATATTTTGCTTTTCTGCTTTTTAGTCCCTCCTTTTGCTAGATAAACAAAATGAAAAAAAAAAAAAAAAACAAGCAAGAAAGTGAGAGTTAAGAGGATGTGTCAGAGGTATGCTGGAGATTTTGGAGATACAGAATTATCTCCCTAACAAATTTCTCATAAGGGATGAAAAGTGCAATTCAAATGAATTATGGAGATCATTTTCTCCCAGGCACATTTAGTGTCTCATCCACAGCTCACATGAATCCACCACATATTATTTAAGGGGAATTATTTCTATCACATTTATTTGTGCATGATAACAAATTACATCTAATGTTTTGCACTCAACTCCTTACTTTAAACAGCATTTTCATGAACATGAATTTAGAGGTCAGACATACAACACAGAAAACAATTAGCCGATTCATTGTTCTCCAGAGAATAAGAGGCTAAAAGTACATGCATGCTACACTGCCCTGGGTATGAAGACTGCAGGCCCTCCCACTCTCTTAATTATTACAGAATATCTGCCTTAAGCAGTAAGCATACTACAGAAAGAGCTGTGGTTATATACTCAATACTAATGACTTAAAAATATGCTGAACTCATATCTAAAAGTTCCAGTGAAAACAGAATTACCGTTTTGCTGAACTTTTTGCAGAGTCCCTGCACTGGGACTCCCCTGCCACTGTAACACTACAGTTATAAATATGGTAAACAAGATCTGAAAAATGAAAAGAAATGTAATTATTCTAAGAAAATTAAGGGATAAAGATATCTTTATTAATACAAAGTGTCAATTATCTCCCTCTAGCCCAATACACTAGTGATCTTCCATTTACATCTTAGGAGTTGGGAGAACAGTGATTCTCTACCTGATTTTTTATAACACGATTTCAGATATACTATGTAGTGGCAGCATTACAAAAGCTAAGCATCTGTACCTCCAACTTGTTCACAAATGTAGTTGGGTACTCATGTATGAAAGACTGCAGTCCTTTAAAGTTCACATTTCAAGGCAAGCTTTTGGCATATGAATACAAATGACCACCTTGCAATGAAAGGAAAAATGTGTTTTGCACAACAGCATGTCAGAAAAGCAGGATCATATCTCTGACCATGAAATTTAAAAAAGATATTGGGTAGTCTTGACTTGGGATCCTACCTGTAATAGTCCCTAGTTTGCTGACACTGTGTTCAGTGTTGTACTTGTCAGAACAACATTCAGTAGGCACTGAGAAGACAGAACATCGCAGAAGAGCAAAGCAACATTATTATTGCTCCAATTTTACGGCAAATTCCAGGTATTTATGCAGTAAGGCACCATAGAAAAGAACAGGCAAGACCTGAAAACAACGCTGAAATGCAAAACTAAAGGACATCTGCATAGTTCTTAAACCTCTCCTGAGTATTTAAAGGCTTAATTGCAAGGGAAGACTATCAACTCCTTTAAGTTAATAATTATCCTTCTAAGTATGAACTCTGCACTGAGAGCAGACTCTAAAAATGCACCTGAAGATTTTGACAGTATTATGTATTGAAAATATTTCGTGCAGTTCAGGACTTTGAGAACTTCAATATAAAACCACTTGTTAGTACCAAGAAAGATGCTGATAGTAGTGAAGCACTTCCCTCCTAGTATTTCACCAAGAGGTGGAAGACACACCATTACTAACATAATTATAATAAGCCAAAAGTAGCTCCTCTAAAAAAAAAAAAAAAAAAAAAGAAAAGAAAGAAAAAATCCCACAAGCAAACAACCCAGAACAAAACAATTCAATTAAAAATGAAAGCTTATTTAGCCTATCGAGCATTCTTCCACAGCTTTCACTGCCTACACGAGCAATGACACATTAAAACTCTAAAATAGTAGCTGGTACCTGAGGGACCTCCACATCTTTTAAAAATGCACATAGTTATGACTTAAAATGAAAGAGCAGTCATGGCATCAGCCACATCCTGGAAAGGCAATGGTGAAATATATTTGTAGTCATTGCTAGAAAAAAACCCCACCCAACCCCCCCAACAATCAAAACTCAAGAAAATTACTGTCTCTTGATATTCACAGATTGTCCACCAGACATTATTCTGAAAAATTATATGATACAATGTAAAACAAACCAAAATCTGCAGATTCCTAAAAAAAAAAAAGCTATAATCAAGGATATAAGCCAGGGCAAAATTGGATTTTCTGAGAAGGAAAAAGTTTTGTGATCAAGAGACATGATTTGCAACTACAGACTCCTTGCCCCTCTCAAAAATGCCTTTCTGAAGCTGAAATGCAGAAACAAATTAGAAAAAAATAAAAACAAAACAAAAACATAAGAGTTTTTTTTTAAAAAAGGTTTATGCTAATCTAAGTTATTTGGTACTTCAAGTGCCATTGTGGATACTCAGTTAAATTAGTTTATTTCCTGGCAGCCATGGCTTTTCATGTTACTGTTGCCTAATGCATGGCATCTGAACCTGCTGGCTTTGTGCCACAAGCCTCTATACATCTCACAGGTACCCCAAAAACTGAGGTATAAGGAGCATGTAAATATGCAGACAGATACATGGATAAAAAGTGCAGTAGGTACTTGAAATTGTAAATCAAATTGTTTCTCTCAATCTCTAAGATTGGATGCAATCTGATTTTACACACCTGTGGAAGTCAGGCATAGCAACGACTCCAGACTATTTGACACAACTCAGGTGTGAGACTAGCTACTGTGCTAAAGACCACTCTCTGTTTTTGACCAGCCTTGGTTTTTCCAAATTAAAACTAATATGTTTTAGCAAGGTATATGTTCACCAGTAGGCACTTACCACAGAAAATACCTCTTCTTTTGAAAAACATCCAGCTGACAACAGGTATGAGGTGAGAGCTGAACTCCTGGAGAGTCAAGGCTACCTACAAATGAAATTTGTGCTACATTTTTAAGTACTAAATGAGTTAGCACATGCTTGTATGAATCTGCATCTTGTGGAGAAAATATAAAATGTTTAGTGCCAAATGTGACATCAAGCCCCCAGTGTGGAACCAAGTCTTCTAAAGCTTTCACTCATCTGCTAGATGACCTCTTATTCACTTAGTCTTAGAAATCTTTCTAATTTTCAGAGCAGTGCTGGAAGTTATTAACTTTCATTTCTTGAGCCTTTAAAAAACTGAACTTCACTGAAATTCCAACAGAATCATTTGCAGTTATGATAAATAGTCTCTTGCTTTAATCTACTGAATTTCCTTTCTCTCTTATTTTTGGCTGAGCTGAAAGTGTCGTTTGGAAGATATATTCTTTTCAGTGTTTCCACCATGCACCAGTAAGAGTTGCCAAAGAGAGAAAGACAAAGAAAGAAAATGTTGCTCCTCTCCAGCTCCCCAGCTGTCAGGACAATAAGTTTAGGATTACAGGGGTAAGTACTGTATCTTATTCAAAAAACAAAAGTTGGTTTTGTAACCACTTCAGAAAAAAAATTCTGCAAAGGAATGCATTTAACAGCATTTACGAGCTTGGGTTTCAGTAAAATTAATTAATAAATATACTCCCTTTAAAGAGATCAAAAAATTGCAGCTAAAATGTCAGTCTTGCCTGTACTAAAAAGAAATATGCACGAGTAATTCTTGATTTTCAGGACTGTATTTCAATGAGCTGTTTAGCTTCATTGTAAGACCAGTGCACAGATATGAGAGAAACACTACTTGTCTGAAGATAAACAGGAAGGGTCTGTGATGTTTTAGTTTATTAGACTTTGAAAATTAAGTAGAATAAACTTCTTTTGTGGTGGGTTAAAGAGATGCCAGCTGGGCTATGAGAAACTGACAGAAAAACAAGATGACCAATAATCAGACTGGGACCTAACATGGGCAAGATTCTTTTGGCCAAGAGAAAACAATCAAAAGTAAAAATTATGGAAAGTGGTCAATTTTCCTCAAAAAAAAAAAGGGCATAAATATCTGCTGAGTGAGAAGAAAAAAGTCATCGCAATGCCAAAATTTCCACTGTTCTTATTCAAAGTGTGCACTGCTCTGAGATGATCTAATTAAAGCAGGAATGACAATAATTGCATAAAATTCTAAAGGAAACAGTTAGCTGAAAAGACGTGAAAATATTTTACTCTCTATAAGTGTTGAATAAAGGTAAGTGCCACTGAAACAGCCATGAGTGACCACAATATCATGTTGGACAAAGCCTGTGTTTCTTATGCTTCAAAGAGCCAAGCTTACTGAGACACAGAAAAGGCGAGTTCACCAACAGATCATCACTTCCCTTTAAGTTGAGCGAGATGTAATATACATCTGACACAATTGGTGCTGATTTATGAGCGCTATAGTGTCTGTGCCCTTTTAATCTGAAAACGGGAAACCATGTGATACATTGCACTGAACGAGGGATTCCTTAAGTTTTACCTTTTGTTCAAAAATACTGAGGAAAAACAATGAAACAGTGCAACTGTATGCAATTCCCAAACCTATTCCTAAACCATTTCTGCTATCTCGCCTGATTATTAACAGTAGGCTGATAACTGATACAAGTGAATTCAAATGCTGTTCTTGCATTATTGTGACGAACAACTTTGCTCTTGGCTATTGTTCAGGCAATATGTTGAATGCCTGCAGTTCTGAAAACCTTTTCCAGCCTGAATACTTTGTTCTCAGAATGAAACCAACTGCAGCTCCCAGAGCTAGTAAAAGATCTATGGCCACTTAACACTCACAATTTCAAAGGTTTAAACACAGTTTAAAAAGGAGCTTTTCCTCCCTACTCCCTAGATCACTCTCCAGGAATGTTTTCTTTATACTGTCAGTTAATAAACGGCTCTTAAGGATATTTGGAGAAAGTATTCACAACAAAGCGTGCATAAAGAATTGAAGCAAATTCATTTTAGCGACATTTCTGAGATCATTAAGGTTGACTGCAGAAAGCTAGATTTCAGCTCTTGCAAATCTACAGAAAGCACGCAGGGCTGAGCAGTTTAAAGCAGACAACATGCAGAAGCGGTTTGGCCAGTCATGCAAGGTGGTCTTATACTTTACCAGCTGGTCACCATAGCAACGTCAAAGCAAGTAGCATCACTGCCTAAAAGTTTTGGGGTTTTTGTTCTTTCTATACACTTCTTACTATATTCTAAAAATAATAAAAATAAGAAGTGTAGAAATACAGTTTGAAGTGGCTAATGGCTTCCTAGCTGTAATCACAGAGCAATACAATACTCAAGGTTTCAGCACACCAATGGTGCCAGAAAGAAATCTCATGGTTTTGAGCCACTTCTACAGGTCAGCTGGATGGACATTTTTGGTTTTTCATAATGCAGATGCAAAGAAAAATTATTATGTTTGATTTTATCCTAAATTCTTTCATGACAAGAAGCGTTGCCCACACATTCCTGGTAGAATTTCAGATGGCAACTCTCTAGCAGGTCCCAGCTGCTTCTCAGTGACAGGAACAAGACTTTTATTATTCATTTTCCTGGCATCAAAAAAATAAGACCAGGAACTGGGAAAAACCAGACAGGGTTGTAAGACATCATATCTGTCAAGTTTTGATGTCTGGATTCCAGGCTTTAGCTTAGCTGAAATCCTAGTGACTTGAGGGACATGTGTGTCAACTAGTTGTTTCTTGTTTAGTATTGCTCTCTATTCCAATGCACACAACAAACTGTCACAGATGCTAAAAATTTCTAAAATTTCTAAAATTTCATGCACTTCATGCTCAGCTGAATTCTTTCTTGTGGAAGATCCTAGACACATTATTTAATATTTTTTTTGGTTTTGGTCTGCAGGAAATACAGACATAAAATGAAAAGAAGATTTTATTATTTTTTTTAAACATCTGTGTCTCTCCTGAGGCTTCACATGTTATTTACTGATTTCCTGAGCCAATAGCTTTATTTCCTCATTGTAAGTTGAACACTAGCGGATAATTAAAGAAATGTCTGTTGTAATTATTTTGCCTTTTTTTTTTCTTTCTTCCATTGTTTAAAAACTGTACGTCTAGCTCATTTAGTTAAACCAGAATGCTACTCTGAATGGACAGCATACATTTTTAGTCCTGAAGCCTGCTCCAGGTCATAATGAAGTAAATGGAGATCTTAACAGAAACTTCAGTGGCAGCTGGATGGAGCCTGTGATATGCACACTAATGGCTTTCTTTAAGTAGAGCCAAGGACAATTAATCATGTTTCAGATTCAGTTCTTTTTAGATTATTAGTAAAAATACATTATTTTGAAAGCAGATACATAAAAAGATACAGTAAGAAACCAGAGAAATTATAGTTCAATAGTAAAAGCATGTGTTTTGGATCAGTTCCTCCCTCTACCACAGACTGTCAGTGTGGCATTAGACAAATTGCTTTAGTCCAGTGTCACAGTCTATACCTTGTGCAAATACAAGGCAGTGTAGGGGAGTCGTTTCAATGGAGATACAATGATAAAAACACCTGAGGATCTGTCTGATAGCCTGCAGATACTATTACAGTATTAGCATGGATTTTTGTGCATTAAAAAGAGCAAAAGCCTCAAGATAAACATATCTATGGAAAAGAAAAATACAGAACTTAATTTCCAGCAATACACTGTGCTGTAGCAACCTCCAAGCATCCACTAGAATGATGTAAATTATCAATTAATAATTCAGGAATAACTTTAAATTCCATTAATATTTACATATTAGTGTATACTTAATAGCTGGAATCTACTACAGTTAGCTATATAAGTTGCTAGCAAGAAGTACAACCAGAAACTGAAATAAAGGGAAACAGCAGACAAACATATTGAAGGAGAGAGAGGTGTGGTACAACAGCTGCTGTCACTGGCATCATCTGTGAAATACCAGACTCTCAGTACTGTGAGAAGAATAAAAGCATCAGATACTGCATTATTCCATTTGAAGAAAAAGGTACAGACTTTCATGTGGAGACCTTTGCCATTTGGCAAGGATAGACCTTTACATCTACATTTTTCAGTTACCTTCCTCTTCCAGAATGAAAGCAAAAAGGGAAGAACGAGAAAACCTATGAATAGTTGTGCATAAGTGCAGCTGATCCTCCATAAAAGTATGTGAAAAATGTAGCAAGGAGTCCTTGGCCCAGTACCACTTTCTTAATCTCCCAGAAACCAAAGAGGCTGAAGTGCAAAAGCTGTTCAATACTCAGATGTAAGGAGAAAGAAGGCAAAGCAGAAAGTCTTTCAACTATCCTGTAGTCAATAAGAAGTATAAGCAATTTTCTTTGAGACTTAGGTGGAGTTACACAGCAGCATAAGCCTTCCCTTGGGAGTCCAGCCCTTCAATCCACCAGAACGTCATTGCAGTTTAGCCCCATTGGCTTTTTCAGTTGAGGCACCAACCACTGAAGTACTGACCAAGTTGAGGTTTTTCTCAAAGGAAAGATTTTTCCTTTGAGAAGATGTTTCAAGTTCAAAGAAAAATGAGAAACACTTAATTTGTCTACTTAGAAGTACTTTCGGAGCTACACAAACAGGGATTCCCTAGAGAACCAGCCTGTAAACACTTAGATGTCCTGGGGATATCTGGGGCCTCTGCCTCTCTAAGAACAGAACAGATAATACCAAACTTGTGCCTATCCTTCCTGTTACCATTTGTGATGTCAGATTTATGAGATTTGGAGCTGTTCTGAGTCTTTTTAATATATTTCTGTAGCCCTGTTATACTACCCTAGCTCACAACTACCATTCTGAAATGCATTTTTTCCTATGGGAGGTGAATATTAAAGTCTGAAGATTTTTACATTTTGGATGTTTGGAAGAAGCTGCAATCCCATCCTGCTTTATTATACTTTTTAAACAAGGTAGAGAGTGGATCTTGTAATGTTTATAAACCATTTTAAAATTACTCCATAAGGACTATAGTTTTTCAACTAGAAATACACATAAATATATATTTAACTGATACATGTATGTACTGGAGTTTTTCATATATTTACAAGCCTCATTAGCTCTCTGCTTTCTCTACCTCTGGCCACAGTTTTCAAACCATCTACAAATTTCTCCTTTCAATGACTTGTCAGTGCCTGCCCACTTCTTCAAAAAAAAAAATAAAAAATCAGCAGAACAGGCTCCCAGGTCAAAAACTATCAATGGTAACTTCTGTTTTCTGCAATTCCTGACCCTATCTTGCATTCCTAAAATACAATGGGGATTTTAAATACTCAAATCTTCTTACTTGCACGAAGCAGAATAAAAGAGCAACACGCTGTCAGCATGTTTTTCTCTCTGTTTGAGCTTAGTGATTCAATCAGGAAATTCCCCAAAGTGATGAGCTGGGGGAAAAAAAAAAAAAAAAAAAAGTAGTTTTACTCTTTTGTTTCTTGCTTACAGATCACTTTAATGGAGCAGAAACATTACTTGCACTAATACATTAAATTCTCAGGGTAAGAGCAAGCAGGGTTTTCTTGGAAGAATGTTGTGTTTTGCCAGCAATTAAAAAGCTGTTTGCTGAAGATGATTTCTCAGAGATTTCATTCTGCTGCCTCTGTGCCCCTCCACACAGGTAGGGGCACACGTTAACCCCGGCCTGGCAGATCCCCCTGCTGCTGTCCCAGGCAGGGAAGGGATCCCTGTCCCAGAGCCTGCCGAGAGCTGCAGGAGCAGGAGCCAGCAGCAGTCTCTCAGTTCTTTGCTAGGGGAGATGCGAGGGTCCCTTTCTTCCACCTGGGGCACAGTCTTCACAGACCCCATCAAAATGAATCCCCTCAAGAGGCTGCACCATCCTGCCAAGCTTGGCTGAAGCAAGCCTTCCAAGGCTTTGGAAGGGTATCACAGGGAAAATGGCAAAGAGTACGGTCAGGCACACAAAGTTTAATGAAGAAACTGGGATAAAAATAAAATAAAATAAAAAACGTTCTAATCCTCACAAAATGAAAAGGGAGAAGAAAAACGACAGAAAGCCAAGCCCTTTCCCCTGACTTTGGCAAGCACAAAGCCCTGAGTCCTCATTTTCACGGGTAACTGGTGAAGCACAAGGAACGCAACATGGGTCAAATGAGGCAGGAGCAAATCCCAACAAAGGCGACGGCTCTCTGGTACTTCTCAGCCTGCTCAGAAACTTCTGCTACTGCAGTGGTACCAGTCAAGCATTCTGCAAAACTCCTCTTCCCATCCTTCCATTTTTTTCCAGACAATGAGAAAAATACAAAAAGTTCTCAGAGCTGGAAGGAGAACACTAGTTCTGTAACGGAGCAAATACAAATAGGTACTGCGCGTTACATTTCGGTTCCTGAGCATCTCTCACTAAATTTTGATGCTAAACAGGATGCATTCAATAGAAATCTTCCTCTTTTGAAAATGTCACAGTGACAGATGACAAAGCTGGAGATGATAAACATCACAAAACACTGTCAGGGTAGATGTAGGGGATACATATTAACTTTGATGTAAGCCTTTTAATGGCATTCATAAAAATAAATGATCTTAAAAGTTAATACCAATCACTGAGCACATATACGAGAAATCACACAAGCCATCAGTGAGTTATAGATTGGCATCTGAGAAACAGGACCCATGTACTACAGCTCTGGATAAATCACATTTACATAATCCAGCTGTGCTTCTCTGCACATATCTCTGCAAAGCATCATTTCATTATCAAGACTGTTTCTCCCTGTGAAATGTAAATCTTGCAGTCGGGGCCTGCTGAGATGCAAGGCTGAGTACAATGTGACTCCACCACGCTAATTAACAAACAGGCAGGCTCAATCTCAACATAAATGTCAATCTTTGTGATTAGAGAAATTGCTGCACTGGCATTTTCTTTACTACCTAACGAAAGCAACTTCAGAGTCATTCTATTCTTTAAATACCAAATGACAGCACACTCTCTGGGCCCAGGCTACTATTCAAGTTTGTCCCCTTTCTTATTTGTTCTATCATTACCCTAGTTTCCTCATTTTCTCCTTTTTAAAAGAAAAATATTATAGGGTAAATGTTATAGTAGGTGTATACCTGTGTAGGTATAATAAATTATATATCTTGATAAAGTTAACACAGCTTTTCTTGAAAATAATAAAATTTATGTCTTAGTGTCTTCATTTGTCTGACAGTTAGAGACTAGAAAGCAATCATATTGCAACAAAAGCAGGCTTGGGAAAGGAAAGGAGAACAGAATAAGCTAGAGCTCTCTTGAGCTCTTGGCGCTAGACAAGACACAGCCTAGCACATTACAAAGTAGACCCCTATTATTATCCATCCCATGAGTGATTTAGAAGGATAATTTTCTTGCAGTTCAAAGAATGGAATCACATAGTTTTGAAACCACCAACTTGCTTTTTTCCTACTGTCTGAAAGCATTTTCCACAAAAATTTTGTTACCGAACCTTTCAAACAAAACGTCTGCAATGAGATGATTGCTCTTTCTCCTTCCAGGACAGAGAGAACCAAGGACAGTGTGATCTGTTTCATCGCTGAAGGTAGATATGCTGGGACCCTCTGCCTCCAATTCACCTCCCAGCTGCTTTCCACACCAGTCTCATCACTACATTTGCGCCAGGATCCCCATTTCCATCAAGTTCCTACAGGCAGAGTGGGTCAGGCCATTGCTTAGCGTTGGCACAAATTACTCCTGATAAACACAAAAGTAGCATTTGGTTTTCTCTGTATTAAAGATTTAAGGCACTAGTTCTCTTTGCCACACATTTAGATATTTCCAGTGGAAAGCAAGCCAGGCATGGAGGGATCTGCTATGTGCTTGCTTGAGGTTTGATTATTTCAGTGGCGGACAGAGGCTAGTCACACAGGACTTCTTCAAATTCTTTTGTCTAATAGGAATAGATAAAAATCTTACGAGATGTGCCTTAGATTCAGTGCCTTGTATAAAGACACTTCAAAACTGACTCTTGTAGATATTTATTCCAAGTGTAGTACCAAACCATAAGTTTGTTCCTCCTGAAGATTCGCTCTGTTATTTTTTTGGAAGCCAAATTATTCTTCATGTATAGTTTATAAGTTTGATACCAAAATTGGAAATTCAAAGCAGGATAGGACCATTTTTACTGATGAGCTATTGCATTTTAAGGTTTCAGACCAGTCTAGTTTTTGCACGTTTCCTTGGTTGATGAATAGACAGAATAGAAAGAAATCTCTATGCAAGCTTCTCTCAAAAAAATCTCGCTATATTTCCTCTTCCATGTTGAAATTTGCTCCCACTTAAACAACATATAATCCCACCCTTTTATCTTTCTTTGCTGTTTATGAATGTCAGTCTCACTCAACCGTGAAACATTTATTCACTGAAATGACTCCTTAAACCACGCTTTACCTGACAGACTTTTTAGGGATGGTCTTTGAATCTCTCTCTTAAAAGAGGCTCACATTTGGGTTACACTGTATTCACTGAGTAAGGATCTATATCTTCTCAACTTTTCACCTCTGAGGAAGGGAAAGAGCTCAGCAGTTGAGCTCTTACTTCACATTCAGTGATAAAATTGGTTTGTACAGAAAAAAAAAAAAAAGTGTTGGTCATAACATGATAAATAAAGTAGCAAACTCCACTAAAGAAGTGGTGATTCACTCAAAATCTACTTGACAAATAGCTACCGGAAAGAGAAACTTTCTAAATGCGATGATGTGCATGACAGTGTCATGATAGTTTCCATCTCAGTTCTTGCTTGGCTTTAGCCAGCCAGAAATAATTTTGTTCCTGAAGTAAACATACTCTCTTCCTCTCTACTCCTGAAATATTAAGATGATATCCAGTTCATGGGCAAAAGAAATAAGCACTTTCCTTCTATTCTAATTAACTGGTATTGCCATGTCTTGAAGACTCCTCTTGTCAAAACATGTGTAAGTTGTAGCAGTTTGGTATTAGTAATGATGTTAACAATGACTTGTCAAATTAACTAAAAACAAGTGAATTAGGGTCGCTTGTGATACTGACAAAGCCTGATGGGAATGTCAAAACTAACAGAATTGTTTCAACTCCGGTGGTCTTCTAGGATTATATACGACATACTTTGAAAGGTCAGAAACAGTTAATCAGCTTAACATAGAAGAGTCGACCAGAATCATCACATTAGGTTTCTAAAGAATCACACAGAAAGATTTCTAAACAATGTACATGCTTTGGTTCCTTGATTTCTAAAAAAAAAAAAAAAACCCTAAAAACCCCAAAAGCCAGAACAAGAAAACCAAACAGAAAACCCACAAAAAAAAAAAAAAGAAAAAAGGAAGAAAAAAAAAGAGCTCATTATGAAAAATTTCTTTGGTGCATTCTGACATATTCTGTTATAATCATAAATTCCTCACTGCAGGCCTGTCTAGACAAAAATATATCTGGAGTTTAGAAGGACCACAATTCATTACACCAATTCGCCACCACATCAGAGTAACTCTTATGTTCCTTAATTGAATGAATAGAAGATTTTGTTTAATAAAAATATTTCTTTATCTAGGGGTTTTCCTTAGGAATGAAAAGGTTTTCCAGTACACACTGCCACTGAAAGGCAAACAAAATCTCCTGTTGGAAAAACATCCAATGATACCTTTAGGAGCATACATGCAAGGATCTGAATTTAAACTTCTAATTGTTTTGAAAACATAGCCCATAATCTCCTGCCTAGAAGGAATGGTCCTCTTTGTCCATCCTTGTTTCAAATCCAGATATGTGACAAAAAAACAACCGCAAACAACCAACCCCCCAAAAGTATATACATTAAAATCTGCATCGGTGAAAAGGGTTACACATTTTCTGTGTAAATGTAATACTGCCAAATCTGCAGATTTTAATTACATATTTTGGTAAAGCAAAATTTCATATTATAGTATTGTTGGTAGTGACATGCCAATATATTTTAAGCTGGAAGGATTCGAATAGTACATCTATCATTAAATTCTTAAATGAAGAAATACAAATGTATCTCCATTTTCTATACCTTCAATAGGAACATATTCTTGCACTACATGGACTTCCTATAAACATCCCAAAACATTCCAGTTTTCACTCTCTTGGAAATAGGAAAGTGAGTTTTGGAAAAAGGAGTGAGGTTTAAGTCTAAGACTTACCTCTGGGTCACAAAACGAGAATTCAAAAGAAAGAGACACAGTTAGTTGCTAAGAGACCACAGCTACTGAGCACATGCTGTTACCTAATGGCATGCAACGAAGGCTTTCCAGTGAGAGAACGTGTAATATATCTCTACATACCAATAACGTCTGTCATTTGCTGAGAGTGAAATACCGTAATAATAGTAGAGAAGGCCCCTCATTGTAAGTTAAAATGTACAAATGCCTAAATAAAAAATAAAAAGGCCTGAGGACTAAAATCCCTTTATTAATTCTCCATATTCTTTTAAGTTACATAAGCAAACTCATCACTTAAGTCACATCTCTCTTACTAATTCGCTGATATTAATCCTTATCTTATGATCACCAATATAAACTTCCATGACACCAAAGCATGCAGAAGAATGTAGTCAGTACCAGCTTGATAACTCCAGAACTAAGAAGGTTGTATGTGATGTTCAGATGACAGAATACCACTCTTGTCTACAGCAAGCTTTTAATAGGCAGAGTCCTTGTTAGAAAAAGCAAGATTTGGGCTTCATCCTGAACACAAGGCAACACTTAATGTTGGAAGCATCAAAAAGGCAAGCTATTTCAACATTTACCGGATTCAGATTGCAAAACCCAAGAAAATGTAAAAAATACACTTCCATTTAGAATTCTATTTGCAATATTTATTCTATTCATTGCAACTAACAGTTCCACCAAACTGCTACAGGTATCTCCAGAATATTACAAGGAGAATAGGTGACACTGCTCCTGCAGCTCCTTTGCTCTAAAATGTTTCAGATACATTTTTCCTTAAGCATTTCTTCTCTCTCCCCTCCTCCCTACTCCCCAAAATTTTACTCTGTCTGAACAAGCAGAAGAGTAGCCAGCCCAGGAGCTGTGAGAATTAATCAGCCATCCTAAACTAAGCCATTCCCGCTCAACCATCTGTAACTAGATTCAGCATCCTCTGAAAATGTTTCTCTGTCCTCTGGCTATAAAAGGCCACTACATACTAGCTGAAACCAGTCAAAGTTGTACATGGCTACAATTTAGTAAAATTAATTGCACTCATACTGTCATAATCACAGAATCATAGAACAGTTTGAGTTAGAAAGGATATTTAAAGGTCATCAGTATAACCCCCCTACAATGAGCAAGGACATCCTCAACTAGATCAGGTTGCTCCAGAGCGCCATCCAACCTGACCTTGAATGTTTCCAGGGATGGGGCATCCACCACCTCTCTGGGCAACCCGTGCCAGTGTTTCACCACCCTCATTGTAAAAAACTCACGTATCTCATCTGAATCTACTCCCTTTTACTCTAAAACCATTACCCCTTGTCCTATCAAATCTGGATCTGGATTAGGTAACACATAAGGTTACCCAGATCCAATACACAGATGTACACCTTGTTACTTAATTTTATTTATTAAATTTATGCAATTTAGCTCTAGCAAAACCAGGCAGGTTGCTTACAGAACAAGAACTAAACCACACTACTTCCACTGTTTTCCCTTGCAACATCATACTAAAAAGGCAACTTCAATGTTGTCTTCCACACTGCCTTTGCCCAGAGTCTTTTCCCAGCACTGCTCTACCCCATGCCAGTGTCTTTTTCCAGAATAGAGTGGCCAGAAGGAGAGTGATGTCTCTGTTCCTGGACATTAGCTGATGTGAATAATGGTGCTCCCCTGAAGCTGTGAATCTGGTGTATGTTACTCATCCACAGAGCTACAATGGATGTTTGCTTCTTAGCAAAATTATTGAACTAATAAAGTGTAATTGTTCCTTTGTAGCTATTGTGGTCAGTCACATATCCAGCTGTCATGAGCGTGCACTCTATTCTCATGCCAAAAATTCTCAAAGAAACAAAACATTGTGACATTCTTCTCTTAATGTGTGTATTTAATTACTGATAAAAAGAATGGGAGTTAGAGATGTGAACTAAAGAAAAATTCTGTGTATTCACCCAAATTAGAGAAGATTTTTTCCCTTCTGTGAATTCCTGAAGGCATTGATTTAATTGCAAAATTTCCTTTGAAAGTTTAGAAATAGAAAAAGCAGAATTATCAACCTGTTCAATTCTAATATTTTCTTCGCTCATCCAAAAAGCCTAACTGAAGCTTCAGAAAACAAACAAATAACCTTCATTATAAAACATATGCCTGTAATTCAGATCAGTGTCCACAATCAAGATAGAAAAGGGATGCAAAAGGCAGACACCTTCTCCAGTCTAACACCAAACTCATGATGAAAAAGGCAATGAACCATGTATTCCATTTTAATAATATTCAATCAGAAAATTAAACTCCATTATTATTATAAGATGCTCCTAAAATCCACATCTGCCTTATATCCGTAAAGTCTTTAGGTGATTTAATAAGTCAATAGGTTTTCTACATTAAAACTACAAATACTTACATATAATCAACAAAATCAGGACATGCATATGTGTTTATGTGTTTGTGCACTTTAAAGAGAACTGGTTTTATCTGTGAATAAAATCATCATGAATTACAGTCCTCAAAAAAAATTACCTTTGCAATCACAATAATAATATTTCATATATTTAATACTTCACTGCAGTAATTCCAAAGTCTCCATTTGCTTTTAAAAGGTCCATCTCTCTTCCAAGAGTGCTAAACAAATATATTTTTAAGTATATTAAGTATATATATATATATATACCTGGTACTGAAATAACACCCTGTGACTAAGGCTTTCATTTCTATCACAAAATAGTTACCACTTCTGAAAAGGGCAGATCATCGCATGCATCGCATAAACTCCATAAATTACATTTCACTATTGTGAGGAACTACCCCCAGGTTATCTGTCTTCTGATAATGTTTTTCACAGCACTAAAGCACTATAGAAAGCATCTGTCATTTTGCATTTCAGCAATCATTTACATTATGAGAAAACTGCATGCTTGTTCCAATAGAAGCAAATGCTTGACCTACGGATTGGAGTTTGTTTGGGTTTTTTGGGTGAAAGAGAGGAGCATGATTTTCTTAACCTTACTGTAGAGGTTGGGATTATAAGGGAAAAGGACTGCTTAAGTAGTGTAGACCAAGCAAAACACACCTTTGAGAATTCAGCACATTACACACAACCACATTACATACATAGCATGAGTTCTTTGTAATAAAGATCCATATTCCAAATAAGCGGTTAAAGCCTTTCCTGAGCAGGTTACAAATCCCTAGAAGTGTTACACAAACTGAAGCCACTTTGAACTTTCTGTGACGGATTGCATGTGGACAGCTTTGCAGGGAAGCTGGGGGCCAACACCTGTTCCAATGAAAAAGTAGAAGTTGCTCAAAGTTTCTGGCTCTGGAAACTCAATTTCACAGAGGTTCTTCCACTTGTGGCCTTGAATTTTCATTTTCCACAATTTGACACAAAAGAATGCTTCTAAGGCAATAATCCACAGATCTCAAAAAAAAATTGAATTTGCACAGCGTGCTACTGAACTACAGGCTTCCTATCAAAAGATTTGGCTTTTATTCTCATGCCATAGAATGAAAATACTTTTCTGCCTTTCCATCAGTTTATATAATAACTCTTCATAATAAATATAAAGTTCCATTATTAATACAGTGCAAATACATCTGTCCTGGATTTCTTATATCATTTACGAAAGAGATTAAAAACTGGAACAAATAAAAATCTATTTTCAATGTGTTATTGTTTACCCCTTCATTTTGCCTAGGAGATGTAGTACAGAACACCATACGCAACTAATTCTGACCTCTGAGAGCTAAGAATTGTTTTCTACCACTGCGTTCAATCTCTTTAATCAATCTAAACTAAAAAAAAATTCTCTCACCTCGATGTCATGTCATTTTTGAAAGACTAATCATAAAAATAGGCAATTAATTTCATTCATAATTTATAAAATGTTTGATATGTATTTCCTTTTTCTTTTTAAAAATTGTTGTTTTCAGCAAGAAGTGTTCACGGATGTATATATTTGGTAGGGCTTCATATTTTAGAAAAATGTTAAGAATATACAAATACATGTTTTGGCCATACTACTTAAGTTAATGATAGCAATTATGTTACTTAAAGCACAAGCAGATCAATAGCTTTATCATTCTTGCTCCCAAGAACACAGTTTATAAAACCCCCAGTAAATCTCACTGGTGTGAAGAGAATTACTGGGAGGCCCTGAAACGGTGCTCAACTAGGCCTGTGAAAGCCTTACCATGGACTTCCCAATGTTTCCACCACACCTCTCAGGGTACTTCCCAAAGGCAGGTGTTCCCATTGGCCTTCACATTTGACAGCTATGGATGTAAAGACACAAAGAGCTGACCTCTCTTGGCACAGGCATCTCAGAGCCCTCAGTAGGCATTTTCAGTAGAGAGCAGAAGGTACGAACAACACTTCAGCAGAAGATCATCATCATGCACATACAGGACCAATGAGCAACATGTGAGCAGCAGCTCAACCTTCAGGGAAGAGGGGGTGGCACCAGTCACCTATTTTACTTGGGAGTCATCATTTCAGTGGAATAAAGTTAAGAAATACAACCAGTGCTGAAAAGCTAGCACGTAAACGTCAATGCTTTGACACCTATGTTCTTGCAGAGATCTATGAGCTACAACATCTGAGAGCAAGTACCCACTGGGACAGAGAACTGAGAAATGATTTCCAGCTCTTGCTGATGCCCATTTATTTGAGAGTCCAGAGCAAACTCAGTTGCTGCTTACTCTTATATTTTTGTTTCCTAACCTCTAATTTCAATATTGAAACTGAAATTAATTCAGGGAGGCATTCCAAGGATTGCCTGAAAATACACTCTAACAAGAGCTAATAACTGGAACAGAGTGTAAAAGTTTTAAGTACTAACATGAGAAAGACAAACAGTAAGATACTGAATGCAGCAGCATTTAACCGATCTCAGTGAGAAAAAGCACGAATCTTTCATGAACAAATAGCAAGGAGAAAAGGCACGGACACACACTAGTCATAACAATTACATTTAGGGTCTTTTTGCCACTAGCTGTCACAAAGACCAAAGAGAAATAGAGCAGATTTATTGCTATGCTCTTGCAGAGGCTAATCACTAATTCTAGCCAATAGTTTGAAATGTTTTGGATGGTTGATTTTGTCGTATTACCAGACACAAAGTCATCAGCCTTTACAGAGAATGCAAACACTCGGTGACAGATATGATGTTCCAGATCAATTATCAGGCAGCAAGAAGACCTAGCTCAGCTGGTCCTAATTTCAGCTACTCACCAGCAGATGGGACTTCAGGCATATTAGGATTTCAGCTAATCATCAACCTTACATATAATGCATTGAAAAGTTCATTAAAAACCTCAACAAAATACCTAAAAAAGTTCGAGAAAACTCACAAAAAATATTTGACAAATACACTTCCATTCTGAGTGTCAGAGCTGATTTCATACAGAACAAACTGATGGAGAGACCAAACATGGTCTTAACCAAAAGCCCATGCAGATTTATTCAGTGAGAAGCTATTGAATCAGTTTGCCATTCCCTGAGATGCCGAGCAATTAACTGATGCCCAACACTTCAAAAAAAAAAAAAAAAAAAAAGGTGCTTTTTTCTAACTTAATTGAAAAATCAGTTCAGGACCCTACCTGGAAGCACCCAGGAAAGAGGCCAGAGACCCAGCACGATGAATTTAATTTTCCCTTCAAGCCTCCTAGTCCGATGAGTAGCGTCACAGGCCCCATAAGACCTTGCAGCTTTCATGACTGAGACCCAGCTGAGGACCAGCGCATCAGCTCATTGCCTTTTCATTTCCACAACACCCTTGGCCTTCTGGAGAGCTTGCCAGAGGCAACAACAATGGTGCAAAGTGTTCATAACTACATATTGCATGCGAGTCACTAAACAGGCATCCGATTATTAGTGCTGTCAATCTACTATGATAGGAATCGGGAAACTCTCAATGAGCAGCTTTGTTTCTTGACTTCATATGAGGCATCTAGCTGTCAGGGTTATTTTTTCTCGTGGTATCTTACAGTTCCACATTGAATACAATCAAGTTCCCAGACTCCATAAGCCCATGTGCATGTGATCCCATACCCCACTACGCATAAGTAACTGTTTAGTTTCAGATTACTGCCAATTAAAACATGAATAAAAGAAAAGGTTCAGGAAGAAGACCATGCTGTGCCAAGGTAGGACACATTTTATTCTATTTAAAATGACTGTAGATGTACTTAAATTGAGACTAGGAAAGCTGTGAGGTTTAGATTTAAGGAGAAGGAATCAATCATCTGGCTGCTCAAGGGAAAGAAGGATTTAAGAAAATTGAAGTGGCACAGCTAAAGACATCATCTTTCACTGCAGCCAGCACAGGATTATAGGCAGAGAAAAAAGAAAACCAGCAGGAGGAAGGGACTGGAGTGAGGAATAAGAAAGTATTTTAACCCCCGGAAAGCAAAAAAATATAATTATTTATTACTAGTGACCATAAATGAACAGAAAGGATAAAAAAAATAAAAAAACCCCTTTGCTTATCTGCAGATACTGTTCTCATATACCAAAATATGTAATTTTGATGCAAATTATTTCTAAATTAATTTGAGTTTAGGCATGGAAAACCCAGTAGGTACACGCTCTCGATTTAGTACCACAAGGTCTTTATTTTGCTTAATTTGACCACAAGTCGTAGTGCCAATTTATATTTTGTAATGAGAATAGATGTTTTACATTTTTGTTTGGACTGTATACTTTATCACCCTCTATGCACAGGTTTTTTTCCCCACACAGGAAAAACAAAGGATGCTACTCCAGTAAGTTTCTTCTGCATTTTCCTAGTGTTACCTAAGCAGCCATATAGTTAGGTCTTAACATATACTGGATACCTGTTTTTGCTTTTCACCAGAGACATATTAAAAAAACCCCAAACAACAAAAACACCAAAAAAGCAGGCATATATTAGCTATGCTAATAGCTGTATTATTGAATCTTGCACATAGTTTAGGTGGAATTCAGGTTTTGTTTCTACAAACTCTAGAAAAACTATGAAGGTTTCAAGAATGCAAAACACACAATATGTCAGAACATAACAGAAAAGGAGTCAACTGCTTAAAATCCATACACAGCTAATTAACTTGTGACACACAAATGATTACAGATGTTTCAAAAATGTAACCTTTTTCCCAGTTCATGTTTAGAATTCTCACTGACAAAATTCCCACTTCAAGCACCACCCGCTTTGAAAAAGCCTCCCCAAATGGTAAGCACAGATATGGCATGTGTCTGTTTATATTATTTAATTAAGCAACGTGGTGTGGCTGAAGTTTTGAGAATAATCAAATCATCAATGTCTCAGGAGTATTGTGTGACATGCTGGGAATGCTTCCCACCACCGCCTTCACTAGGAGTGCTATGTTTTCATTCCCCGGGAAAGTACTGCAACAATAATCCTGCCTCATCATACTAATATTTAACAGCTGCAAATTATGTGTCCTTATCTTTCGTGTATCTTTATCTTGCTGTTTCACGGTTTTGGTGGGTTTTTTTCCTCCCAACAGCCACCATGGAATTACAGACCATAGGTGGATTTAGGCAGGATGTTGGCCCAGATGACCTTCCTGCTTGAAGCAGGGATAATCAAACCCTTTCAAGGATTCCCATGTCAGGGGACATGCATTCCAGAAAGTGGCTGCCTGGCTGAGGGACACAGAAGTCTCCCCACTTCTCTGCAGCCAGTGTCTCACTGACTGACACATTTTCTCCACCCACTGAAAACAACTGCAGGGTGGGATAAAGTGATGCTAATGGGAAGTTCCACATCTAACGTGGGGGTGTGGCGGGGCAGATGGAGGAGAAATAAAGCAGAATCCCATTCTGTTTCATCCTGATCCAGTAAGAAGAGAGAAGGAAGGCAGCAGCCACATGAAGGAGCAAGAGGGAGCAGACACCAAAAGCCTGTGTGAAGAAACCAATTCCAGCTCCCCAAATCCCGTGTCATCCAGAGTGCAAACATCCTTCCACATAGGACTGCTCAGCCTTCCCTCTTCTCTGCAGCATCTCAGAACTGTTCTACATGCGATGACTGGTGGGTGCATGTATACCCACATACATGCCAAAAAGGTATAGACACCTCAGGAGGGTAACTCCATAGAGTCAGGACAAAATACATTTCCACTGAGAAATGGTTGGGTAGTACCAACCACAGAGAGACACTGACCACATGGGCCTCTCCTCCCACCTGCTGTTTTGTTCTCTTGAGCAGCTTTCCTCTCTTTCATATGGCACAGAGAATAGCAGTATTTGGCCCAATAACCCATAACTATTTTTCAGTCCTTAAAGAGACAGAAAATAATTTTTCTACAATTAACACATTGATCTTGATGTCAACCCATTTTTATTTGTGTTTACAAAATTAAGCATTTTCTGGCATAGTAGAAGTGAGACTTGCAATAGTACTTGCAATGAACGGTTTGTACAGGAGAAAACATCCCACTTCACTTTGGCAATAAATTATCTGCAAGAGTCATTTTCTCACCTCACACCACAACACTGCTATTTAAAAGAATTCATTGAAAGAGAATATTTTTGTAAGATCAGTTCCTCCTGCTTTGAAAACAGAGGTCTGAGCTTCCCGGTGACATTTGACTTTTTTATGAATGCTTCAGTATTTCTATTGATCACATGAGTAGTGATCAGTTATTTTATACAAAAGCTGTACTGAGCCTACACCGCCTTTTGCATGCTACACATAACCTTCAATAAAAAGATTCCTATAGGTTTCCTGTTTCTTTCTTCTAAAAAAAAAAAATAAATATAAAAGTATATCACCTTTTTGTGCAGTATGCATTTGTTGTGGGCGTTTGATCATGATAGTGTCCCAAACACTGAATTCCTAAAACGCAGCCAGCTTTGTCTCCTCATTCTCCGGGCAATGTGAACTATAAATGATTTTCATTATCAGTTGTCAAGTCTTCATACAAAAGAAAAGTCATAATAAATAAAAGAGAAAACACTGGAAAGAAACCCTGTGAATGAGAAAGGCCATGATTTATTTTTGATAACAGGATGATTTTGACTCTAATGTGCAGCTGCCATCAGCCCCTATGCTTGTCTCAAGGGTGCTATTTAGGTTCTCAATTAAGCTAGTTTAATAAAGAAAGGCAGAGAAATATCTTTGCAATAAAAAAAAGGAAATGACAGTGCAAGCCAACAGTAAGTCTAGTCACCCTTTTAAAATAATAATATTTTCAGACCTGTCAAAAGTAAGTGTTTTATGAAAAATAGATGTTATATTGAGATTATTTAAAAAAAAAAAAAATCAGAGCACTCTTGAATATCCTTTCATGGTTTCCTTCAGATGATTCCATTAGCATTTACCTGACTTTAATTTCTAATGTACTATCTCTAGTGTACTGCAAGTGAGGGTAGGTTGTGCAAATCCTAGGGCTTACAGGGCACTCCAGCAAGAGACAGCACAGTGATGGAAAACAGGGTGTTTAGAGCTCCACAGCTCTCCCATCTGGTTATGCTCTTTTTCAACCCACGGTCTTAGAGAAAAAGTCCCTCACTGGAAGCAGAGAAGGGGGGAAAACCTTGGCCTTTTTTACAAGCTTGTGTAGGTCTTATTTGTGTTTGCAGAAAGTGTTAGATGTGGACGTGGGACTTCCCCATAGGCATCTACCAGCAAAAGATGTCCTGCAGACACATACTGCTCAAGAGCACAAATTTGCTGTCTGCCCTATGTTCTTGGTAAATAATAACACTGTGACATTTGCCTTCTTGAAGAAAGAAAAATATCTGTCTCCCAAGCAAATGAGCTGTAAACAGCATGATTTAAATTATTTCAGGAGAAAAATTTTAGTATTTTGTCTTTATATGCTGTAAGGCAGCAAAACCTAGCCCACTCTTCTTTTTACCTGTAGAGATATGTACAACTATGTCACTCCTCATTTCAGTTAACAGTGTCAGGGTTACACATGTATCCACGCAAAGGATATGATGTTCTGCAATTACATCTTCGTCTCCCTTTGTTGTTTTACCAGAAAAGCTATTTAAATGGTCTAGAAGGCAGAGTACAGCATCTTGGAGTTATTGCCTGCTGGACCCATCTCATCCTATGTTTTTTGTCTTTTGTCCTGGGCCTCCATTGACTCCCCATCTATTTCTAAGTGGTTTTCCGTGGGCCTACTCCGGGTGACCTTGTAGAACTTCTTCATTCCATCCTTCTTGCAGGTATTATTTTTACACATTGATGTGCCTGTCACTCCTTTTTTCACCACTCCATCACTTTACATGCTCTTCATGGTCCCCTATTTCACTCAATTTCTGCTGTTTAAGTTCAGGTCCCACTCTTTGGTTGATTCACGGACAAAATTAGATTCCTTCTGAACTCACTAATAATCTCCAAGGACTCCGGACATGAAGGTTAGGTCACAAATTTAAGGACTTATCTTTCAATCATGTTTTTCCTTCCTTTTTTCTTATACAAATTGTTGTCTTTACTACTGTGACTCATTTCTACAATTATTTTAACCAAATGTTTCTGTAGTACTGTTTTCTACAGATTTCAGCAGACACTGGCACCCGCCTCTAAATTTGAATTGTATAGTGCACTTCAGACTAAGTTTGGATATGAAAAGCTATAGAAAGTAAAGCACGCAGGGAACACTTGAGTTGGTTTTATACTGTGCTGAGCTTCCTCCCTACCACAGATACAGACAAAAGTTCATTAAATTGTCTTACACTGCATGGATATAACCTCCTTTTCTTTCACTGCTTCGCTATATTTCCTGATTATGGCTTTCTGCTGCGGAAGAGTTCCTATTCCACATGAGGATTTAGGAAGAGAACTTAGGGGATAATGAAGCCAGCAAGTTTACATTAAATTAACTTGAAAAAACTGGGATGTTGTTCCACAAATACTAAGTTTTCCAATTAAATGTAACTAAGCACTGTAACTGCTATCTTATAGACATAGCTTAGGATGAGAATCTCTCAGATTTCATTTTTCCATGATTAGAGAAACATCATATTGAAAAAAGAGCACAGAATGCATTTTGCTGCTACTAGGGAACCACTACTCTCAAATGGTTACATTTTCTATTCTTTCATAGTTAGGATTTTCAATGAATTTAATTTAAGACAGGGTAGATGAGGAATGTAAGATCAGGCTCCAAACATGGAAGCGGGACAAACTGTATTTGCAGAGATCACTTTAATTAGACCAACTGCATCGTATACAGGCCCATAATAGTCAATACAGTTTTAGTCACCAAGCTCTACAGAAGACTAGACCAAATCTCTGGCTTTCCACCTATACAATCCAGTACAACAAGTTGTTATGATTTTAAGTACTTGCAGCTATAATAAACATTACTCTAGTAAAAACTAAAATAGACATACCATTTTGAAGCTTGACAAAACTAGGCATTTAGTGTTGCTAGCATTTCCAAGCTACTGAGGATCTGACTGCCACCCATCTACCTCTTAGGCTCTGGGTACCACACAGGGTTCTCACACACGTGTGATGTCTGGTAGTCACTACGGGTAGCAACAATGCACAGCCAAACTTGAATTCCAGTCAAAATTCTAGAGAAATTCCCTTTACTAACGGAAAAAACTATCAAAAATTTTAGTCCTCAAGCTTTCTAAAGGTTATCACAGTCATTGTTTCACAAAGAATTTTATTGGCTAGAAGTTTCTCATTTAAAGTAGATTTACAAAATTAAAATCATACCTGCATATAACTTACTTGCTAAATTACCACCTGAAGTTACTCAATAAGATCTTGAGAAATTGCTTGTAATGAAAATGTAAATTGAGCCTTAACTCAAGTTTTGGAAATTCAGTAGAAATTATACAATAAGAAGTCTGTATTTTTATAGTTTTTTTTTTTCTTTCAACCTATAATTTACCACACCTGCTTGAATTCCTTTCTAATCCTTCATAAGAGCTGAGCTGTTAACAGTTTATTGTTGTGTAAAGTGTATCATTAAAATATTCATTTGTTATTTTCTTTCCCTAGGAAGTCTGTTTTACAAATTTAAAGTTTTTTCATTATTTCTGTGTTGGCTTTTATGCATAGCCTATATAAATGCATGATATAGTTAATATAAATAACATGAATACTATTTTAAGTACCAGAAGTATACTCTGTAAGCAAAAACATGTTGCAAGCATGATTGGAAAATGATATTTTAGATCACTACTGTCTACCAGGTACACAGAGTAAGAAGCAGTTATGCTTACAAGAAACTTACAGTACATTGGAAGAGACAGAAAAAGGATGGGGAGAAGTGTCATTATGATTTGTCCCATGCTTTAGCCTCAAATCTAAAAAAAATTACAACCTCAAGTGCATGGAAGTGCACCATTTTAGGGACTGAATTATGACACACAAAGAAGTGTGTCCAGCTAGCAGGAAAACTCATTACTCACTTCTGAATACTGAAGATGAAGTAGCTGGCTCAAAGACACTCTGAGAGTCAGTAATGCAGTGGTCCACGGCTTTCCCCCACCCCATCCAGCCTGCAGGTTAAATGCAACATGAACCTCCAGTTCCACTTGCTGTTATTTTTCTTGACTCGGATAACTTTTGCAGCTTCTTGTAGCACAAGCACTGTAGGTGCAGCCAAGAGCAGTGGTACTTCCAAAAACTTGTGTAGCGAA
Organism: Gallinago undulata; assembly: GCA_026546715.1. NCBI lineage: Eukaryota > Metazoa > Chordata > Aves > Charadriiformes > Scolopacidae > Gallinago > Gallinago undulata. The sequence continues at coordinate 130,137,123 of JAOTQQ010000001.1, read as the reverse complement.
ATATTCGCTAGGTATGCCACTGCTATTCATTGCCTCGCTAGGGCTGAAAAATCCAGAAAGGATAAATTCCTCTGTTTGCTTAACATTTTGTTGGGACACAGGGCCTACAATTATGAGTGAATTAAATGAGTCTGGGACTGTTCTCCAGCACCGACGCCAACACGCATGGAATAACTCACATTCACGCCATTAAATTCTCCTGCCCTCCAAAACAGGGTGCCCACAGGCATAACCCTTTACAGGGGTTTCGCCTGGCTCATCCTAGCGCCCAAACCATGCCTGGGAACAACGAAGACAGTGCTGTTTTGCTGGGCCAAAATGATTTCCATTTATGGTCCAACACCCAGGGACTCTCCCCATTAGCAGAGATCTGCCCTGGTCTCCTGCTGGCACCTTGTTCAGAGGTGAATTTCCATCCAAGCTAAAGAAAGGCCATTTCCCTTGATCTCTCTCTTTTAATGACACAGATGAACCAAATAGTAACTGCTGCAAGATAATAGCTTGGTTCCTGCTCAGTTGCAAAGAAGCCAGGTATTTATCCACAGCTCTTTCATAGGTCTGGGTGCCACAGCCAGCTCTATAATTTTGCGTGCTTCCAGATTTAAGGAAAGAAGGAGTAACACGACCTTCAATAATGAATAACTTTGTCCAGATGTTTGGCACCTCAAATCACAGAAACCCAAATTAAATCACCTATAGGAAGGTAAAACACCTTTTGATTTCAGAGTGGGAGGGGAGAGGCGTATACAGTTTTTGTTCTCACCTGAACTCTCCCACAGATTTTCTACTGCTCTGCACTGCCAGTACTGCTATTCAAACAGGGAGAAGAGAGCACAAGACAGACAGTTTTCCCCAGTTTAAGAACAAAGAACTAACGCCCACATGGAAAGGCTGCTTTATATAATAAATACACCTCCTAAAAGTTAATTACTTTCAATTTAACACAGTGGGAGTGACTGAAGGCACGGCTGAAACAAGCAGTGCCATCTAACGGAGGAACCACCTTGTGTAATTCGAGGATCCAAACAGTGAGAAAACAAAAGTCCACCTGATATCTACCTCAAGCCACAAGCACACCAGGAATTTTTCAACACATAGAAGATGACTCCTGCGAAGAAAAGCCTATCCTTTTAAATTTAGGCATTTTGGAAATAATCTGGCTGCATGCATTACCGCAGCAAAACCAGGTGGGAGAAGCTTCATTCTCTTCTTCCAGGGTTCCGGATGGCTGGGCACCAGCCAAAAGCATACCATCACCAGACTCAGTCCCAAAAGGACGTGCTGACAGAAAGGCAGAGGAAGAAAATTAAGCTTCAGGGTTCCTCCCACTGCCCTCCTGCAAGGCGGTGGTAGCACAAATCACCCCGCTTTGGGCTGCCTCTGCTCAGGGGTCTCACAGGCTCCACCACTCACCACAATGCTACATCAGGAAAAAAGCACTTTTCATCTATAAATTCTGGGGATTAAATGGTAATTAGAAGTCCTTACATGATGAGTTTTCAAGTCAGAACCAGATAATGTCATATTTTTGGAGGAGGTCTGAGGCAGGGAACACTACATTTAAACAGTTATTTTTAACTGCGGTTGGTTAAAAAAAGGGGGAAAGAAGGAAAAGAAAGATAAAAAAAGAAAAAGAATGCCTACATTTTTAATAGATTAAACAAATTAAAATGGTATTTATATTCCAACATCCTCAAGGCTTAGAAAAATATCTTGAGAAGGCAACACAAATCTAAGTTAATTATGTAAATTAAAAGAATGCTGAACTGTTATATGACAGACATACAAAAAAGCATAAGCCATAAACTTTTCTCAATGGAAGATTCATTAAAAATTCCTCTATAATTTAATTAAAATCATACCAAGAAACTAATTTTGAGACAGTTTTAATCCTAGCTTTAATTCCCTAATTGTTTTAGTGTTTGAGGACTTAAAGTACATCTGCATGGGGAAAAATAATTTTGCTCTTCTGAAAGCAAAATAATTAATGCTTGAATTTTATAAGTGAATAATAGCCTCATTGCAGTTAGCAGAGTATTTTGTAAATTCATATGGCAAGATATATATAGTTATACTAATATACATAGCTAATTTGTAATCCACACCTAGGCTAGCATATCGTTCTAGAAATTTTAAGAAGATATCCCTTCTTATTTCAAAGAAAACCTCGGTGTGTAGTGGTAGTATGTTTATGCCCTACATTTTATTCAACGGCTAATTAAATTCATATTTACATTCAAAAGTGAACTCAAAGCAACAACCAGTATACATAAAACATTGTCTTGCTTGTGTGGTTTCACATCTCTTGTCTATAACACGCTGAAAGTACAAACCTAAATATTTCACTCCTCTCTCTTCCTTTTATATATATGGAAAAACTGTTTTCTTTTTACAGGGTTCTTCATTAGCAGGATTTATCTGAGAGAGAGTTTGGAGTTATTTTTATGTAAAATATTTTGGTTTTTTATAAAAATATACTAGATAAGCATCACTGAATCATTTGGTTGATTAAAAAAAAAAAGAAAAAAAGAGGGAGTTCTATAGATTTTATAAATATTTAAGGCCTAAAAATGGCAAGACAGTTTGACATCAACTAAAAACAAATGGCAAGGCAGTTTGAGATAAACTAAAACCAAATGTACAAATACATGTTCAGTGTAACTGTGAATTTAACAGCAAACTATATTATGCTTGACTGAAATAGCACTCTGTCTTTTTCACATTAATAAAGGCATGTGTTCAACCATGGTAAAGAACTGTATGTTCCCATGTGTCTTTAGGCATGCCTTTGTGTTACAGATAAGGTGATGTTTAAGTAATCTAACCAGTCCATGAGGCTTCAGCTTCTGTTTACACTAAGACTCATCCTCACGTCATCCTTCCCACTTGGTTAACCCAGGGGCTCTCAGGTATCCTCACTGCCTCTACGAAGGATTTATTTTCTTCCCACTGAGACAAGGGATGAAATCACTGGGAACATTTTCTTCATTGCTGGTATCAGCAGTTGATTTCTTTTAAATCCTTCCCAGTATTGGAAAGCCCTCTTTCTCAATAATTCAGATGAGACACTATCTTGTTGGGACATCACCAATGGAGGGATGAGAAATTAAAAAAAAAAAAAAATGGTCCTTGGTATTAGCCTCCTTGTCTCACATCCACCTCCTCTCTCCCATAGGGAGTGATACCATCTTCTAGCCCTTCCGGGCAGATTGCCTAGACTTATCTGAGGGAGCTTGCACAAGATAAGAGATGCATGAAATAGGATGTACCACACAGACCTCTCCCCAGTATAGCCCAGCCATCATGCAGAGCTGTATGGGATGAGGAGGTGGTACTGGAAGGTACTGCATCGGTTTTACCGTGAAGGGCAGTACCCTGGTGCCCCAGTATCATACACTGCCTCAGAAGCACAACCACTTCTCCTCCCTGTACGGCCCCAGATCAGTGAATCTATCAGACTCACTGATACCAGAGTCTTCCTCCTGTAAAACAGCCATGCTCTTGGCACACCACAGCTGCTCACAAACTCCTTGCTTACAGGGTCTCTTCACCTCTGTTAGCAGTAGCTAGTTTTACCATGGTAATATATTTACCAAGAGGATAGTCGCCTTCACTGACCACTAGATCCTCCATCCAAGCTATGTTTCTATTTATTGGTTTAATGACTAAGCTGGCTAAAAGGATCAAGGGGTTTTCCCTAGGTTATTCGGTAAACCAGGGCTGTGCTTCTGATTAACACCCAAAGTGTTTCCTTCTACCACCTTTAGCCCTGAATACTAAAGCTGCCTTTCCAAAACAGAAAACGAAGAAGTTAAGATACGAATTATAAGCTGCTTCAAATTTCAGTGAGACAACAAAGCGTGGAGACTGTGAAAGTGCAGAATACTAACAGTTAAATCTTGGAAGAACAAGGGGCGAGAGCTGTAAAAAACAAACAAAAAGATAAATTGATACTGCTACCTATTTTAGGAAGGGACATATAAGACTTTGCCAAGATTAGAGATGAAAAAGCTACATTGATCCACATTTATCCTCAATTACTACTGGGACATGAGAGTTCAGTTTCCTGTTTCATCTACAGAATTCTTTTTATAAAAGCCAATTAAATTTTCTTTTGGTAAATCTCTGTTCCTTACTCCTATATTTCTCAGATTGTCCTCTGTGAAGTGAAGATAATGAATGTTTCCTTTTCTCTTACCCTTTGTCTGAAATCGCTTTTCAAGTTCCCAGGAACCACATCCATACAAAATGACTAACACAAGAAAGACCCATTCTCATCATTGCCTCTAGACACCACTAGGGATTTAAGTATATGAAAGGTTGCATAACTATACTTCAATAAATCAGAGGTTAACAAGAAAGTCCATAAACTTCTATCCATAGGTTCAAATGGTCTTTCAATACTACTGCAGTCATAAATAAAACGTCCTCTGGCACTAAAGTTTCCATCATTTGGACCTTCCCTCTTGATGTTTGCTGTGTGTTTATTAAACTAAAAACTGTTCTTAAATGAATCACAGGCTCCAACTATCAATTCAATACTTTTCGCAGTAAACACAACATCAAAAAGCCAAACTGTTTTAAACATACAAGACTATAAAGTTCTCTTTTCATTCATTATCTCTTCCGCACCTGCTCTAAATACATCTCTGCTTAATTGATGGTCTCTAAACAATCAGTGTTTATATTCACTTTGGAGCTGCTTCAGCAGGAAGATAATAGTTACTGTTTGTTTTCTTTCTGTGTCCTGGCTGTCACTCAGAGAGACATTGAATGGAAACTTATTCCATTGCAGGGGCTGGCAGGAGACTCCTGCACCCACCACAGCCATTTGCTGCCTGACTCTCGTTAACAATTTACACATTAACCATGATGCTTCACCTGCATTTTATGTTCAAGCACTAGCATTTTTATTGCGTTCCAGTAAACCAAAATACTTTCAGGCAACAGCAACATACCGGGTAGTAAACCTTGGCCTGAGGTCAACCATTCCTACAGCCAGGTCTCTGGGACTATCATCCAGGGAAGCAAACTGCTTGTCCCTGGGGTCTCACTTCTCTGAAGTCCTCTATAAGACAGGCCATGGGGTTGGTCCCACACCTCACAAATCCTGGGGGCAAATAACCCAGGAGCACTGTATTTAGTGAGACCTGGACCCAAACTCTGTTTCCCCACTACTGGCCTCTGGGGAGCTGCATCAGCTTGTCCTCCACGGCCCAGGCTCCCTGGGTGGGCCACAAGGAACAGAAAACATAACCCCAAGCTTTGAGTGTACCCCATACTTCAGCCCTGAATCCACAAAGCACTCAACAGGATAACAAAAAATAGTGCTGTGTAGGTGGATGACTCGCACACTTCCACAAAGAGAAATAGAAAATGAAAGAAGCCCTGTCTGGTGTTTTGATAGGAAGAATTTCCATAGCAGTCAACTGTTCACTTTTCAGTGGGAACCAAGTTAAACTGAAGACAAACAGGAAAAAAAAAGGTGATCCTTTTAGCCCATACGTGACAAAAGTGTGGCAATGTCAAAAGGGTGTTAATACCACAAAACAAAATATTGCTGTTACTAGTCAGTGTGCATTGTCTGTACTTACGGACTCTCTTGTCACACCAGTGGTCATGTTCAGCTGACATCCCACTGGATGCATAGAAAGCTGGTGAGGAGTTGCACCTGGAAGGATTTCAAAACTGCATAGAAAGCTGGCACCTGGAAAGATTTCAATCAGCCCAGAATAGGTGCTAAGCAGATAGGTCCCAACAGGCTCAGTGCTTGCACCATTCAGACTTTGACCCTATATCCACGCAAAGAGAGGATGGGTAGGCTTCAGCCCAAAGCTGAGGAGTCATGTCATTGCCCACACCATCAATGCAGGTGTAGGCATGGTATCTCAAAGCCAAGCTGCCTCATCACAACATGGCTATAGGTGATCTCTTCCCCTTCTATGACGCTTCTAGGGCACCTCCTTAAGGCCAGATTTCACTTCTCCAGGGAAGCTGGAGCAGGTCTTTCATGCCATATTTCTGCACATGCATCATTTGGTTATTTTATTTCAGTATTTGAAAACAAACACCTCTCCCTTCATCAAACAACCCAAGAACTGCAATATTTAAATTCACAAAGAAAGTGTGATTCCCAGGAAAGCTGTGATTTCCAATACAACTTTTCTACAGTAACTTTTTTTATCACTGCAGAGTTACAATTTGTCAGTTACATGCTTTTCCAACAACACATTTCCTAGCATTATCAAAGGAAATTCAGTGACACCTAGCTAGTAAGCTGCAGTTAACTCTGCTGCATCCTCTCTTAGATAAGAAACAGTTCTCACTGACAAAGGGATGGGTGTGCAGAATACAGCGCAAGAGCTCCCTTGATTATCTACCAACACTGCTTCTCCCCAGTCAGGGGTTAAATGACAGGTGCCACCAATATAGTGCCATCCCCCATGACAAATTATTAATTCTTAGAGAGCATACAGATAAAGGTATGGATATTGCCAAAAATATGCCTAGATAAATGATGCTTTCTAATGAAGGCAAAAAGAAACCCCAAAATTTCCTTCTAGGAACCATGTTTTAATATTTCTCTTGTGAACTGAGTGAAAACATGAGAAAATAGTGATTTCAGCTGTGAGGTTTTTGTATTTTAGATAAACATTCTTGCCGTTAGGGAATTGGTACCTCACAAATTCCCCCCCCCCTTGATTTATCACATTTCACACAAAAATGCATCTAATTGCAAATTGTTATTTTTGCATTTACAGTACTGTCATTGTAGCCCACCATGATTACAGCACCTGTGAAACTGTGCCTGGGGGAAAACTACTGTACCACCGTCTCCTTTCTATTAACGGAGTAATTCAATACATTTACCTTCCTGAGCACTGTCATTTTATACAACCAAAGCTACATATTTCCTGCTGAAACACTGCAAGAAACGTTCTTACATTTTGCTTGCTTAATATGGTGGATAATTCTCAGGAAAGAAGAATTTTTTTTAAAAAAAGAGATTTACTGATTTTACTTTTTGCCATAAATTCCTTTTTATCATTTATTACATTCCTCTTTTTAATATTTCAATTTAAACCAGCACTTTATACAGTTCGGAGGGATTACTTTCATAACAAAGTTAGCAATTAAATTTGTCAAGTTGATTAATAAAGGATTTTCATATCGATATTCACATTTTAGTTTTTGATAGTCACCTTCACAGCCTATGGAAGCATAAAACCCCTCCTGTAATGATTATTATAAAGAGCTTGGAAAAGACCCCAATAAAAAGCAGAAATTTAATTTGTTTCCTTCATTAAGTAGAATCTGTAGAGTCAAATTCTGTATTTCATTGCCATGCATGGCTTCTCTTTATACTTAGTGGAATAGAGGACCAAGTCACACCCCTATTTAATTATTCTAAGATCTTACTCAAACATGATCCAAAGTGTAATTTTCCCTCTATAACTCTATAAACCATGACAAGAATTGTCAAGTTTGGTTTTCAGGCTTTAAAAGATACTATTGACTTGACAGTGCTCAGAAAGAACCCTCACAACGCAACTAATATTGCAACTCCAAAGAACATGCTTTCAGACTCTCTCTCCTTGTTGTCTTTTTTATGGTTCCACTGCAAAAAGGCCAAAACCAAATATGTCTATTCAGCAACAAATATTCCTCCTGACTCTGTTTATCTAGTTCTCATACATAAAAGCTGTTACATTCGATACCTCAGGGGTCAGGGTTGGGACCATTTCTGTTTAACATCTTTATTGACGATCTTGATAAGGACACACGGTGTATCATCAGCAAGTTCACAGATGACACCAAGTTAAGTGGGAGTGTTGATTCACATGAGGATAGGGAAGCTCTACAGAGGGACTTAGATTGAATCACTGGGCCAATATTAATGGTATGAGCTTCAACAAGGCCAAGTGCCCGGTCGTGCACTTGGGCCACAATAACCCCATGCACCACTACAGGCTTGGGGAAGTGTGGCTGGAAAGCTGGCTGGCAGAAAAGGACCTTGGGGTTCTAATAGACAAGCAGTTGAATATGAGCCGGCAGTGTGCTCAGGTGGCCAAGAAATCCAATGGCACCCTGGTTTGGAGTAGAAATAGCGTGACCAGCAGAAGTAGGGAGGTGATTGTCCCCCTGTACTCAGCACTGGTGAGGCCACACCTTGAGTATTGTGTCCA
>JAOTQQ010000001.1:130112338-130128837 GCA_026546715.1 Gallinago undulata | reverse complement strand
GACCTCATCACTCTCTACAACTACTTGAAAGGACACTGTAGAGAGGTTGGTGCTGGTCTCTTCTTGCAGGTAATTAGCAATAGAACGAGAGGGAATGGCTTCAAGCTCCAACAGGGTAGGTTTAGACTGGACATTAGGAAAAAAATTTTCACAGAAAGAGTGGTCGGGCATTGGAATAGGCTGCCTGGGGAGGTGAGTGAGTCTCCATCCCTGGACGTGTTTAAGAGTCATTTAGATGTGGTGTTGGGGGATACGGTGTAGGGGAGAACTTCGTAGAGTAAGGTAGATGGTTGGACTCAATGATCCCAAGGGTCTTTTCCAACCAAAATGATTCTATGATTCAGGCCTCTTAAGTTGATTGATCTTGCTTAAACAATATAGATATAACCAATATCTATCTACTTTTCAAAAATAATAGACATCAATTAGAAAGGGAGGAAGGGACTCAGCAGCATGTAAGTCAGCTTTGGAATTTAAGGAGTACAAAATTATTTCAATAAATGGGAGAGACTATTTCAGTTGGAAGGGACCAACAACTATCACCTAGTCCAACTAGCCCAAATAAAATAAGTTTCATTTTCATTTTAAAATAAGCCTCTACAGGTGTTTTTCCCTTTGTTGGAAATAGAAATCAAAATGCTTATGAATAGAAAACAACTGCTAATACTAAAAGCTTGTCCAGTTGGTCTCTATTTCAGCAGTTGGTTTCTTCTCTTTCACTGATGCACACATGAAACTTCATATTCACATATTCACACTTTTTTTATTTTAAAGAGTGCAAATCAGGTAAGACTTGATGCATCCAGAACCCTCTGAGGATGTGTAGCTCAATCCTGAAGAGCCTGGTCGTTGTGGGTAACCCCAGCAGGCAGAAAAGCACCCTGCAGTCACTTGCTCACTTCTCTATCACTACCCTCAGTGGGACAGGGGAAGAAGGGAAAATAAAACCAGGAAAACTTGAGGGTCAGGATAAAACAAACAAAAATAATTGTTTAATAAATGAATAAGTGGAAGAAAAGGAAACAAAACAAAACAATCAATGCAAAAGCAATCATGCACCCTCTCCTTTCAACAGACCAATGCCAAGCCAGTTCCTGAGCAAAAGATGGCCAATTCCCTAGAACTCCCTCTTTTTTTTTTTTTTCTTTTTATTGCTCAGCATGACATTATATGGTACAGAATATCTCTTTGGTTAGTTCAGGTCATCTGCCTGGTTGTGTTCTTCCACCCCCAATCTATTCACTGGGTTGGAAGAGTGAGAAACAGAGAAGACCTTGATGCTCTACAAACACTGTTCAGCAAAAGCCAAAATATTAATGTGTTATTGGTTCTATTTTAGCCAAAATTCTTAAACCACGGGAGCTGTCATGAAAAAAACAATTTATCCTAGCCAGGCCAAATACAAAAGGTATAATTAACTGTGATCAAACCCAAGTTATATTCAGAAGGAAAGGAACAAAGAAGAATGGCTTCTAAGGCATAACAAACACTGGCAGGCAGCTGGGCTTTAGGTTTTTGGCAGTGAACTGAAGCTTTACCTATGAATTCAGAGGGACCAAAGCACCTAACCAGCTCTGCAAAAGTTCAGCTTGGCTACACCATTCCCCCAAGGTTTTAAAGGCAACCCGAGCTCATGTATCTTTTTAGAGCCGTGAGGCTCTAAAAAGAGCCACAATGACCACATTTAGAGCCACATCACAAGGAACTCAAAGAGGGCTTAGTCTGACAACTTTTCTTAGATGTGAGAAAATTTGATAAAACATATGCCTGCACATTTGGAATGTAATTTTATGATTTTATAACTGCCACAGGCCATTTACAGTACTTGTAGGCAGCTCACAGCACTAACAGTACCAAAGCCTCCAATCTTCCCCCCTCCCCCCAACCTCGGGACAAAAATCTGCATGTGTTCACACCATTCACTTGTCAGACAAATTTGGAATTAAAGATTGGATTGGGTTTCAATGTGACAGACTTCCTAGACATAGTTACTCATATTCAACATTGATGATACACAGAGGACATTCACTTGGTGTCTGCTAGCATCTCTAGCATGGAGGATTAAGGAGAGTAAGGCAAACTGCTGCTTCATGAAGCAGCTGCTATAATGGTAGGACTGCTGCCAAAGTTCCCATACAAAGTTCAAAAAAAAATGTGTTTATATGAGAATCTGGAATCATGTTTCCTTGATAACTGGTCACGGGAAAAGTGTTTGTCACACATCATTCTATTCTCCTGTAGAAGACGCTTCCCTATGAACCTTCCCCCTTCTCACCAACAGCTAAGTCAGATCTGACCATTTACTGTGGAGAAAAAACAAACACATCTAGCCCTATTTTGCCAATCCTCCTGACAGGACTGATACTTTTCTCCTTTGATTAAGTATCTCCTAGGTGAATCCAACATTGGAGACAGATTAAACATTTCTACTGCTACCACCACAGCTATGGTGATGAACATATACTTAATAGAAGGAGTTAGAGGTGATCCCATCAAGTAAAAGGGACAGAGAATAATGAAGATCCAGAAGTTCCAGGCTTAAAAATACAGGGCAGAAGCATGAAGGATCAGGGATAAAATGCAACTAATAAATCCTTACAAAGAGATGGAGTAGGGTTTTTCCCAGATGGGTTCAAAGGAATTGCTACCTGCAACAGCACTTCTGGGAAAGGCTTGAATTGAAGCACTTTTCAGCATGTCAAGGAACAAGGTTCTGCTGAGAATGACATCATGGACTCCAGAAGTTAGTCTATCACTAAAGAGGAAAAAAAGCCCCTCTTGTTACACATTTGTCTTTCACAAATCATAAAATATTTATTCCCCAAGATTACAGATATGTTGATCCAGAAGTGCTAAGCGACCTTACCCATCTCGCTTAGATGGCTAATAAGTTACAAAGAAATTCTCAGAGTGCCAGAGGAAAGAAAGGTTACCTTTAAATTTCTTACTTTGTTGGCACTCAGAATTCCTGTCTCCACAAGTATTCCTAGGGAGCAGTGGGGGAGTCTTAACAGACTCCTATAAGAGGCAGTGAGCCAAGCTGTAGTTATTTTAAAGAATGCATCAGTTGTCTAAAATTTTGCACCCTAGTACAAATCCTGTTTGTCTGAAAAGGATCCAGGCCATGTAAAAATGGTCTGCTGGACAGAATCCAGGGTTTTACAGACTAAAAGCATATAACTTTACAACATTCCACTTCAAATCTTGCATGAAAATGCTGGTTAGCAAACTCTGATAGGTAGAGGGAGGGGAATAGCCTTTAAAACTGTCAAAATATTTTGGGGCCAATCTCAGAAGAACTGTGGGAAAGGGAAAAGGTAGCATCTGTAAAATATTTCATACTCCACTCTTTCTGCACCCTTACTGAAAGGCTTCACTCACTGCTACACTTACAGGGAGGTATTACTGATATTTTCAGTTTACAAGGTATAGGCTCCTTGCCATCTGTTCAAAATTCAGATGAAAAAATCATCTAGCTACCAATATAGTCTGTTAAGCCATTTTACAAAACCCTTCACTGGTTTTCTGATGTATTGAGAATCAAATATGAGGCTTCAGTCCCAAGAACACTTTCTTACGAGTTTAGTTTTATTGCCATGAGCAGACCTACTGACTTACATGGGACTACACTATGTAGTAAAGTTAAGCAAGTGTGTAAGTGTTTGCAGGTTCAGGGCCTTAGATCCCTGTTCTGGTCCACATGACATAACATAGCAAGTAATATCTACAATAAATTTGATTCTTTCTACTTCCATTTCGCCTGTTTCCCATGGGAATGATGCTTCAGTTTTTTCAAACTCTATGCAAATCTGCTATGCTTTCATTAACCCTTTTAAATCGTTTAAGCAATGAAACTTTGGGTGTGAGATGTGTGATTTCTTTGCACAACTTATTAACGCTGAGATAATGTAAGTCCTTCAATGCTGTAGAACTAGCCAGTGAGATGAATTCACCACAGATAGCTTATGTAGCTGGTACAGGCACACTTACTGTACGTAGTGACATACCAGTTTTCTCAGTGTGACCATACATGTAAACAGTTGAAAAACAACAGGAAAAACTCTTAGATTCAAGGATCTTTCTTTCTAGCAGGCTGCAAGCCTTGTTTAGCCAAATATCAAGCTTACCAAATGAATGGGCTTTCACAAAGAGCAACCGCGTTTCTAGGAAAGGGGTATCAAAGCCTGAGCAAGAAGCACATCTGCTAGAGTGGGGACAAATGCTCAGGGCCCTGGACAAGGAGACAGGCTGGTGAAGCTGTGGCTGAATCGGGATATCCATGCTCTTTAAAAGAGAGGCCTCATAGGAGACCTTGTTGCCCTGTTATTAACTCAGTTGCATTTGAATGGTGCATCATAAGAGTGAAGCTGGTAGCTCACATGGTTAAGTGCCCCCTCACTAAAAGCCATTTGGGTTTGTTCCAAGAACAGACAGTGTTGTGTAAGAAGCTGCCAGCTGCACTGGTCTGACATAAAACAAGGTCCCTTCAACTTCCCTTATAGAGCAATCATTGCAGAAGCAGAACCATTTTCCTTATAGGACTGTACCCATCTGCTTCATTGTGTGGTAATTCCAACAGACTAGGTTTTGGTGGTGTTTTGTTTTTTTTTTTTAAGTTACTGCAAAGAAAGATGGCACAGGAAGAAATATTGTGGAAATAAGTTACTTTATATTGGTAAAGTTAGAACTGGGCAAAAATCAGTTTTCATTTCAGAAATGCTTCATTCTACACCAAACCAAATTTATGGTTGTCTGAAACAATAAAGACAACAGAAAGAAAGGCACTCATTTCAGACTCTTATAAAATGCTTACAACACTCACCCAAGGTATGTGCTCTGAGTCTTTATGAAAAAAAAGAATTAAGACTGTTAGAAGACAAAATGAATCATTACGAGCTATTGGGAGCAGCCCAAAGCAGCCAGGATCTCTGTAACCCATTGAAGACATGACAGATTCAGGGTTAAGGTTCCATTCCGTCAACAACTTGACATGACTCTGTGAGTCTGTATCTCTACTTTTGAAGTCAGCTTCTACATCTCTCCTTCGTTTTACTGGCTACTCTTCAGACTGAAGAGCATTTTTACAATGGAAGTGTAGTCAAAATTAGTCCTGCAAAAAAAAAGTGTTTTGGCCAATTCATGTTTTCTGTCAAAACCAATTAATGAAAAAAAATATAAATAAAATATCATCAACCAAAAGTATCAAAATAAGTATACTTAAGTAGCAAAGGAAAATGAGTTAAGCTACTTCCAGAATACAACATTGAGTGCCATGCTCACAGTTATTAACCAATATTTGATTGGACCACATGCAAAGCTATGTTGCACATCTTACAGCAGCTTCAGCAAATGTGAAATGGGGCTATTTGCATTTCTGAGTAAGTGGCTGCAATGTTCTTTATAATGAGCTACAAAACCCACTCTGGCTTCTAATGCCACCCCGTGAAACAGAGAAAAAAGGTGATAGACCTGGGTGTCTCTCTCATAACACAGACTGGTGATCTAACTGGTGGAATATTTGCTATTTCAGAGTTTGTTACTTCTAGTGCTTTGTACAGAGACCCCATGCTTATTTAAAATGGCACATTCTTCTCTTGAATCTCCAGTGCAAACTGGAGATTCAATTTTATTTCCAAATAAAAAAAAAACCCGCTCAAACAGAAAATTCTCTAATAACAGGGGTGGAAGGAGTTCTTATGCTCTGACTGCTGTAAATTTGGCACATCCTGATGCTTCCGAGACAGTACTCTCTGGCTCGCACAGCTGTCAAAATGCAAGTCAGAACCGAGACATGGGAACTCCACTATGTCATCACGTCCACACCACTGCTCTTCTCAGATCTGCTTTCTGAAGAGCCTTCAAACACTTTGCACAGTTCATTCACCAATGGTTTAGCACACAGTGCTTCACCACTTCCCTTGGAAGACTCTTCCACATAAATGTTACTCATAAACCTAAGAGGAATTTATAATTGGATCCAGATCTTTTCCAAAAACTGTCACACACCATATATTAATTTCTGTATGTTGAGCAGTGCAGTTTGAGTGCTTCTGTAATACTCATTCAACATCCTTTGTTATACATGCTGGGATGAAACATTGCAAACCATTCCTCCTCTTCGTGCCTTTGAAATCTTTTCAGATAGTTGTATTCTTTATAGTCACTATTTTGAATATGAGGCAGATAAACACTGCACTGTAAAAGCCACACAATACTGAAAAAGGAAGTCTTGATTCTATTGTTTGAGTTTATTAGCTTGCAACCCAATTTTAGAGAAACATACGTGGAGAAGAATATCTCTTGAAGCAGAAAGAGATGTTTTGTCTTCTTTTGTGGGAAGATAAAAGAATGAATGATCTTATGTTCTGCAAGATGCATGAACACTAGGGTTCAGCACAGCATTTTTTTCATTATTTTTTTTTTCATCTGAAGAGTCCCATGGAAAGTGTATTTATGATTGCAATTGTTTATTAGATTGGAACTATACCTATCTTAAGTGAAGGGGGGGAAAAAAGGAACATGATTTAGAAAAAAAGACAGCCTTAACATTAAATCCCCTGTTATTTAAGTCTCCTGCACCTGGGATCTCTTCCTTTAAAAGTAAAGCCATAAGTCACTTTGGAGAGAGGCCAACTGTCTGGAATCCTATGTCCAAAACCAAGTGTAGGTTTCTAACAAGGCATGACATAAAAGTCAAGACCCTTTCTCTTTTTGCAGTATCTTATAAGCCCCTTTCTTCCTACAGTTTCATAAAAAACTTAAAGACAAACTGTATCAGTGCAATTGAGAACAGAGAAGTCATGCTTCAGGCATAAATGCTCAACACAGCCTACAGTGCAAACAGCACATGGGCAAACAACTTCTGCCCATCTGAGAGCATGAGAAAGCAGTCACAGGTATTAAAAACTGAACATAGAAAACAGTAGAAAAACTGCCTCCAGCTCTTAAATGTATTTCTTACTGTTGATGAGTTTTGATAACACACACAGAGATTTCATTATGCACCTGTAACTTTTAAAAATGAGGACCATTTCACTTCTTAGTTCATATGCTCAAAGCCTTGAAATCTTGAGTTCCCATGAACACAGGGCTCTCTGTTACCAATAGTTCATAGATTATCCATTTTGTCCATAGCAGGCAGAATAATATCACTGCTTTGAAAATGGTAATCATTCAGAGAAAGAAAGCCATAGCCATGCCCGATGAATCACCAGAAAGATTACTCCAGGGGAATCAGACCATATAATTTCATGGGCACAAAAGAAAAAGCCTTGACAGCAGACTCCCCTGGGTGGGAAAGTGGAACATTGTTGTCTTCATAGCACTGTGTTCAACATGCAACTCAGTACACCCTATAGTAAAAAACAGACAGTGGCTAGAATGCAAGACTGAGGAATCAGTTGTAAATGATAAAACTGACTTCTTCAGAGTCCAGTCATACCAAACAATTACGGTAAAAGATTATGATTAATTGGGATGAACTTTGCTTTTTTGAAAGCCTGAAGTAAAGACAAATCTGACTCGATGCTTGTACAAACATCTCGGTACCGACCTCCTGTCTCCACCTATTCATAATTCAAGAGGCACAAATAAATGCACGTGCCAGGAGCCTATTGAGGTGCCTAACTCCATGTGAAGTTTTCAAGCCTATTTTGATTTAGTCTTAGTTCTCCCTTCCGTCTCACATCCCAGGCATTTGCAACCTCCTTGTGGGAGGAAAAAGTCCTGGATTTTTAGGATTTATTTATTTCGGTCAGCATCTGCATAATGTAAAACATATGAAGAGTTACATTAGTAAGGCCCACAAACCAGGGTACCTCCTTCCGCTGGTGACAGCTCTCACCAGATGACCACAAAGTCTGGATTCTTGCACCATCTTTCTCCTGGTTGCACAGACGATACAGGAGGGAATAAGAAGTTTATATTCACATAGAAGTGTCCCCTCATGGCCATAGTACTGTGTTTCTGGGAGATATTGAACACAGACTAGAACACCAATAGTCAGGGAGAGGTCTCCAGCATGCATCTTGCATTTCCTGGGCAAGCTAGTCATATAAAAGGTAGACTGAACCAAAGACCTCTCTGGTTGTGCTTAAGATACAACAAGCTCTGCTCATCTCTTGGGAGAACAGTTATTAGCAGTCACTTTTGGAATAAAGTCCCAAGCAGATGAAACTATCCACCAGCACTAAAGAAAACATCCCTCAAAATCCAGAGGAAGGCTGCCCATCATTCCCTGTATTGTAGGTCTTGTTCTGAGGTACTGATTATGAAAGGCACAACAGCCAAAGCTTAAAATCACACTTCACACACTTAAAAGTTGAGCAAAATCTAATTCATAACACACATCTTTCTCAGTCTAGCGTTTAGTTACTTCAATGGGGAAAAATATTGAGCTTCAGCTCTTTAGAAAGAACAGGTTGCTTTTTGTTGAATATTGATACCACATTTGTACATTACTGGACAAGAAATTTTTATCACATTTCATTAGATTTTTACTTTGCCATCTACCTTCAGAATATAAAACCATGACAAACCACTGATATGGTCCTGATCTAGGAGAATTATTGAACCTTGCTGATCTTTCAAACAAGTTTTAGCTTTAGATTTAGCTTGTCCAAGCATTTTAAAGAGGATTTTCCTCTAGGCAAAATGTTAAAAGCTGGTTTTGAAAAGACATATGGCTATACAGTTGCCTACAATTACTGAATATTTTAGTAGCCTGTTTCAATTTAATTTTTGCAAAATATTTTTAGATGCAGAACTTTTAAACCTCAGAAATGAGAGTCAGATAGTGATGTTGCTTATGAATGTAAGATGTAATATGCTTCTGTCCCAAAAGACAGTAATTGAAAAACACAGTAATGATTCCAGTCACAAAACAAGTATTTTCCAACAGTCATACATTGGTTGCCTGAAACAACATTCCCTTCTTGTGTGCTCAGAATAAGGATTGGATTAAGTCAGAGACCACTGTGGAAGACAATTTTCCAACAGAAATGAGCAGAATGCATTATGGGATCCCTTTTGCAAGATGGAGTTCCCCGTCAGCAACCACATGGTCTTACCCAGAAAGCTGTGAAATTCACAGTGGCCATCTCACCACTTAGGCTAAATATTGGTCTGAAAAGCAGTTCTGAAGAACAGCCCTCTGACTAATAAGAAGGAGGGGAGCATATTCAGCTCCTGTCATTGAAATATGACTATGAACACTGTAGTAAAAAGCAACTTGCTCTGCTAACAAATATCCCTGCTGCAACCCCTTCTCACCCTCCCCATTAGAACAAAATAACTTATTCACAGACAAGTGAATAGATGGACTGGTTCAAGTGGATGCTTGTGATAATAAAACTTTTTCTATTAATAAAAATATCCACCTAGGTTTTAAAATTGACAATATGAAATAGTTTTCAAATTCTAGGAAGGTCGGTAGTTCAATGTTTGTCATTTTATGACCTAGACACTAACAATTAAGTCAACTATCATTTAGGA
Source organism: Gallinago undulata (assembly GCA_026546715.1). Taxonomy (NCBI): domain Eukaryota; kingdom Metazoa; phylum Chordata; class Aves; order Charadriiformes; family Scolopacidae; genus Gallinago; species Gallinago undulata. The sequence goes on along the minus strand of JAOTQQ010000001.1, from coordinate 130,119,345 downwards.
ATTCATTTTACCCAATCTCACGAAACAACTGACCTCAGAAATGCTGACTCATGAGAATGAGGTTATGGGAAGCATCAAGCAGAAGAAATTAATCTCACTTCCATTTCCTTGTTGTTCTTTTTCTATTTTTACATTCTTCTCTTGGACCATTGACTTTAATTTAGGAGCTAACTGATCAAATGCTATGCCTTGTATTCTCATAGGGAGCTTAATGGATATAGCACTATGTTGTACAGCATTGATCGACAGCAATCAATGACTCAGCACTGCTACACAACCATGGGTGTTGTGCTAATTTGTCACCCATAGCACATCAATAACACATTTTACACAACAAACCAAACACTACACTTTGCTCTCCAAGGAGAGCCTTGTCATGTAACTCTCCAATCTACCTTCTACTTAGTGCTTGGGAGAAAAAACTCCTCTCCTGCACTAACACAATGGGGTTTTAACTTCCCCACATTTATCTGCAGTAGTTGCAGTAGTTGCATCCTTGCTTGCTTTACATCTACAGAGATATTCTGGCTTTTTATTACTACATCACATAATCTATATAAGAAGGAAAGGTACGCATTTGGTAGAGTTAATGACAATAGTTTCACACACGTAAGTATTCCTACTAACTTTTGTCATGATTTTATTAGGTTTTGTATTCATTCATGAAATATCTGTATTTGTTGTCACTAAATACCAGTGTTAAAGTGGGAGTCTCAGCTATAACTCTTGAGACTCTTAACCATGGAGAAACTAAAAGAAGTCAAAGTTCCCAAATTCGAAAGCAATGAGCCTATAGGTATTAGAATGATTTAAAAGGATAGCAGTACACTCCAGTGTCTTGCACACTAGAGACAGATTACCAGTCTGAGGCTGAGCCCGGTGTTTTCCTACAGATACAGGCTACCTGAAGCCTGTACGGTGAAGCACCATAGAGTTCTTGCTCTGCTGATCTACTAGTACCTAGCATGGGAACCAGGGGCATAACATGAAGATAAAGGACAGATGCAAGCCCAGCTTAGGCATTGTCTCATGGGATACAGCCATGAGACATGCTGGGGTCTGAAACGGGGAAATGTTTCTAGATTCCATGGTAGGGACACAGTCAATGTCTTACAAAGCAATCATAGAAATGTAGGTCTGAGAAGGTTTGTGTAGGGTCATTTCCCTGCTCCCAGGGAGGATCAACTATAGCTAGATCATCCAAAATAGGCATTTGCTCTGTGTCTGTGAAAAACTTCCAAAGACAGATCTGGCAGTTTCTTTGGGGAGCCCATTCCAGGGCCTAATACCATTGTAACTGTAAAGTTCTTATTAAAATCTAATGAAAACCACCATTGCTACAAATTGCCTTTTGTTCCACCCTGAGCGAAGATGAACAATTAATTGCTGTCATATTTATAACCATGTCTGTGTATTACAGCACAGTTTATTCTCTTTTCTAGACAATAACTCACCAAGCTGTGAGTAGCACTTTGATAGTAAAACCAATTGGTTGCCCAGTTGTAGCAGCCATCCCCAGCTCCACCTGGTTCCCAGACACAGGTGTCCAGCTTCACCTCTTGCTCTCATATGAATACAGCAGTGGGTTGCAGGGAGAACTCACCTTCTTCTTGGTCTTGTGGGTGAAGGTGGCAGATGGACAGAATATTAGTTCATAAAAGTTCTGGTACAGAACACTCTGGGCATCCAGGTTTTCAATAAAACATACTCAGTTCCTGAGAATTATTTCATGTTTTCCTGTTAAAGTTTTTTTGTTTGCTTTCCATTAGTCTTTCTCCAGTTTGTTTGCATATTTCTTAAAGTATCATGTATAAAACTGAATGAAGGATTCAGGCTGGGGGCTTATCTCGGTGGAACAGGGTAGAGTAATTACCTCTCATCCTCTTGTGTACAATACCTTCAGTAATGACTCCCAGAATGACTTTCACATTTTAACATTTTGTCACATCGGTGACTCGCGTTCATTTTCTAATTTGCAGCAGCCCACAGATTCTCCTGCTGACTGAATTATTCCCCATTTTCTAAAGATAAATTATATTTTCCTCCCTGACTGCAGGGACTCGTGCTTCTTCTGGTTCACTTATATCTTCCTGATTTCAGGCCTGCTTGCCAGCTAGTCAAACCACTTTCAAATTTTGTTCTAGCTTGCACAGCCTGGGTGATGTACTGGAAACTTGGCATATGATACAAAACTGAGAAGTTTAATTGATGGAGTCAGGAAGCCCTTTCTAGAGAGCGCTTTTTATTTTAATTTATTGTATTACAGCAATTCTGCATACCCCCAAACTTTAAAGGATCTTTTGGTGAGTAAAGGCCTGTTCAGCTGATGGTTCTGCTCAACTGTAATCTTCCATTTTCTCCTCATGTTTAGTTTCTTTAGTTCTCATGTGACATGGACAAAACGTTCAAATTTAAATCTTCATGGACCAGAAACATAAGAACTAAAACCTTCAAGGCACGTTAGGTTAACCTCCAAAATTAAAATGCAAGCAAACAACTGTAAGTCATTTCACTGAGTTCATTTTCATTAATCTAAACCAAAACAATCCTGTTGTGCATTCCAGCAATCTGAAATGGTAGACATTAGAACCAAGATGTTAGGTCTCTATAACATCAACTTACCTACAGGGTATTGCTGAAAAGTTGATCAGAGCAACAGCTAAATTTATTTCAAAGTCCAGGTAACATTTCCATTCAAGAGAGCACTGCAGACTATATATAGTGATATCAAAATGTATCTGTTTTTTCTTATAAGTGTTTATTCTGTTTCATGACATGAATATGGTGAGGTTCTAGAATGAAGGCTATAAAAACAAAGTGATGAAATCTCTAACATGAAGTGCACTTCTCTATTCCCATCATTGTGTGATACATGGATACACACCAGTTTTATTGCAATCTTTTCTTCTGTACTGAAAATTACATGACATTCAAACAGTTAAAAAAAACCACTGAAATATGAAATATTGGTGACTCCAGACACAAATTTGTCAGTTTTATCTCCTGTATGTGTCATGCATGTCATCCCTTAGGCCATACATTTCACTGACATAATTTAAGGTTTATTTGGTAAACGAATCATAAATGCTGGTCGAGTCCAGTGATTTACATGATGTAAAAGAAGAACATCTTAAGCAACACATGCGCAATAAAAGCAAACAGATGTTTGCAGTCTAAGCACTGTGCTAATGGTGCTGCTATGGCAATGTATCGAAGGCAAAATGCAACGCAGCCAGAATTGCCCACTGGAGTGTTAAGTACAGCTGCATAACTTTGAACCCACAACCAATGGGGTATCCCAAACCACCCTGGGGCATGTTGCCATACTTAAGGTAAGAATTCATAATTAACTGCTAATGCTTAAACTCCTCAGCTAAAAGAGGGTGGAATTTCTCACAAAGGAGATGACAAATATATGAAAGGTATAGTAAAACTACTGCTCATTTTGCAAATTAACATAGCAAGAATGCTATTGTTGTTTCATACGTAGTAAAATTAAGTGTGCCCCCAAAAATCCACCTCAGGAGGCCTGATCTGAGGTTTTCTATGGAATTTTACAGGCTAGGCAGGTACAAAATAGAAGTGTTAGAAATTCAGCAGCAGGAGCACATGCATCACTGAAGGATCATGGCAGACAAGTCGGGACATTTCCAAACTGATACCCTGAGCGCTCTGTAATCCAGTGCATTACCAACAAGAGGGCTCTCAGCCTGTTGGAATGACTGGAACTATGCACGAGGCGTCAAAAATGCCATTTTGTTCATACCATTGAATGTGAACGTCACCAAATCCCAAATGAAGCTGAACTTAGTATAATCAAATCTAACAAAAGTAGTGGGGATGGGAGGGGGTGTTTGGTTGGGGTTTTTTCGTTTGTTTTTTTATGTCATCTCTCTAAATCTGACATCCAGAGGACTAATATAAAAATGACCATTGAGTGAAACTATCAAAGGGAAGATAAAAAGTGCAACTTAACACCCCGTCCACCAAAGGAGTTCTACAAAAACCTGTAAAAGGAAGACATCAATTTGTTCAAGGAAAATCCTACAAGTGTTAAGTGATTTACCTAAAGGAAAATGCCAGTTGTTTCAGCCTCTGTGCACAGGTCACATGAGAATAGTAACTTTTTAATTAAAAAAAAAAAATCAGCAGAGAATTTAGGCACACATGAAATAGAACATGTGTTACAATTCCAGATATAGAAACATGCATCTGTCTACGTACAGACTTTCATCTTCAAGTATGTTCTTAAATATCTTGCTGAACATACAATACATTTAACATAAAAAAGAAAATACAGAACCACACAAAATTTGCCAAGAAGTGTTTATGCACTCCCTTAATTGCTTGCTACACCATCAAAAAATAGATTTAATATTAATATTTTTAATGAAATAAAAACTCCACCAACACAGCAGGGAAATATATCCTCAGCAGCTGGTAAACTCAGATCCTAACACATGTTGCATATTTTTAATACCTTCCTGTTTGAGTCTCAAAGTAGTGTGCGTTCCAAAATTGACTCAAAAATAGTTTTGAAATATAACTTCTAATTAACATAGAAACAAATAAATTCAAAGGCTAAACTTTCACAAATAGGACTACTTGCAAGGTAACATCAAACTAGAGACTTTGGGGGGGTTAATTTTCAGACCCATGTTTTCTGAATGTTTCAGAGTGAATAAGCATATGAGAAGACATGATAAAACTGCAGCTTCGCATCTTTATCACTGACTTTTCATGCTTTAAATTTCCCAACCCTTTTAACGTAAAATACCTGCATTTTTCCTATCCTAAACAATTACACATTCATGAATAAATATAAACATTACAGACTTTATGTTCTAATCCAGGACACAGTTTAATGTCCTCTGATCTGAAAATGAGCCTTCCTAAACTGCTTCTCAGCTTTACACTGTCCAGCTTTCTGCCTCCATTTGCTTGGCTCTTAAGCACATACGCTCACAGGACCTGTAATGCAATGCTAGGCTAAAGGCTTCTAGCAGGGAACACAATGTCTCATTTTTAGGCTGTGGTTGCAGACTGCACTCATCATAACTATATCCTCAAACCCAGTAGCGCAGCAGAGCCAAGCAAGGCACTGTGGAATGAGGACAGCAGCTGGACTAGAAAGCACAGCTCAGTTTTGGAATGGTATCTTTAACTTTAGACTCCAGATATATTTACCCAAGGGTGGAGCAAGAGACATACAAGTTAAAAAAAATTAAAAATTTTTAAAATAAAAAAATAATCAAGCAACAGCTTTTATGGGTCATATGATCTCTGGACAGGAGCATTAAGCAGATGAATTGGGCAGATTAAGATGACCTAGCTATAATTCCTTATCATTCATCTTCAACGCAAAGACTTAACATCATCCAATACAGTGAATGCTACAACAGAAGTGCTCTTACCCCACTCTCTGGACACCAGTCTCCCTCTTGCAATATTCTTAGAATTCTTGCTTAAAGCTCTGCAACTGCAGATGGCAATTTTCAATTAGGCATGTGCTTCAGGGGAAATAAGGAATTTACCAAGGTCACTTAAGGGCAATGAAATCACACATACCATATAAAATGCTTACACTACAAAATGATAGCATAATGGAATGGTAAAGCCTTTAACAAAACCCTAAAGGGAGCATGCAACTAGTACAGCATGTTCTTTTATTATTTCAAGCTCTCCAGTTACACCTTTCAAAGTCCAGACTTTTTTTTTTTTTTTCAGAAAAAGTGAAGAGATACCAGAAAAAAAACGAACCACAACCTTGATGTCCCCAACTGCCTTTTGCCAAAGTGTAAGAGCATGCAGCTTCTAGTTATATGCAAATCAGAAAATGAAAGTAATTAGGAGGTGATGGTTCCAAGTGAGGTGAACATACAAGAAAATGTTTGTAGGAGGAATGGGTTGCTAAATGGGAAAAACATGGAATATATTTAGTAAAATCTTTGTTTAGAAATGAAAGAACATAAAATAGTATATTGTAAGTGCATCAAGTCCTCTGTGTTTTAAAAGTGACAAGTGAGCAATAGTTCTCATTAATTTAACCCATCAATAATACAAAAGCAAGGCAAAAGATAGCTTTGGTTCAAGTAATGAAACCTTTTGTCATACGGATAAATAATTTGGTGTTTCTCATTTCTGGTACACAAACTGAAACTTCAATTCAGAGAAGCATTAACCTTCAGACTGTCAAATTCAAGTATTTCTGTTTCACTTCAGTCTTGCCTCAGTTACACAACTAAAGATGGTACCATAGGTGTATGCACAGACTTGCTGCGGTTAGTGCCTTTGCCTGGGTTCAGCACACTCATTTCCCCAATAAACAATCCAACACAGTACAATTACTGTGCCCTGAACACAGCTCTGTTATTGAAACTGATATGAAAGAATCCTTGAATGAATGAAAAATTAATCTTTGAACAGGGTCACAACGAATACTAGCTCTTTTTTAATCAGTGGATGAAACAAGTCACCTATTAACATGGACTGGAGACCAGTGCATAATGTGGAAGGCTGGTTTGCAGAAGCTCTGGAAGGAGAAGGGTCATTGAATAACCCAGCCATAGCTACTGGCTTTTCATGGGATTTGAGACAATCCACAAGGTCTACCCTGTACTTTAATTTGCTTTGTCTAGTTTGCAATTATTTTCTCACTGCAAATAAGGATAAAGTTTCCTTGGACTCTATCTTCCAGACATATGTCCAGCCATATGTCCTGTCCAGAAAAGAATTTGCTTTTTGTGCATCCAGGCCAATGGAAACTCATGCAACACTGCAGACACAGCACCAAGCAGAGGTACAAAAAAAAAAAAAACAGGGTGGGCACTGGTTTTAGGCAAGTCCCATTGTGATGCTGTAGACTCTGCAGCCACGCTATTACACATGCCATGGGTGGCAGAGGGGGGCGCAAGGCACACACTGTGGCTGAAAAAAAGCACAGGCACAGGCCATCCCTGAACGCAGGAAAGCGAGCTGTCAAGGGAAGAGACCGGCCTGGCTGAACA
>JAOTQQ010000001.1:130052976-130112238 GCA_026546715.1 Gallinago undulata | reverse complement strand
TTTTTTTTGTGGTTGGACTTGATGATCTCTGAGGTCCCTTCCAACCACCGTGATTCTGTGATTCTGTGATTCTGAAAGGGATGAGACCCCACTCCACCCCTTGTCTCCCCGAAAGAATCACAGCCACAAAGCTCATCTAGGAGCAGGCTGCAGCCAGGACCAGCCCTGCACTAGCATGGCCACGTAGATGGCTGCTCAGATCCTCATGTCAACCCAGAATATACTGTACAGGCTTTGAACCTGGTTTCTACCCGGCTTTGCACTGGGAAATCAAGAGACCATTAGTGATTGCAACATAGCTAGACTGATGGGGGCAACGAAATGTACTAGACAGACTTGAGAAAAGATGATTTAAAAACATACTTCCCTGAAGTCTTCTGGCCTTTAAATTCACGCTTTGATTACTAACACCTCTGCTAAAACTGTGTCTTCCGTGCTCCCACTCAATTCACAACAAAGGTTGGCTGCAAAACCACCAGGATGAGAAGCAAGGCAAGTGAAATGCATGGTTCTGGTCCACCAGTCCTACTGTCTTTGCTGTGGTGACTTCCACCAAGACCAAAGATATTTCATGACAATGAATCCATTAGCTTCAACACTGAAGCAGTGTTTGGGAACTTGTTATCTGCTTTCTTTGTGATGTTGATCCTCCTATAAAATTCTCTACTGAAACTACTACAGCTGTTATGGGTCATTCCCGTTAATATCTCAGTAGACATTCAAAGTCAGGAGTATATAAATGAATAAGAATCTATATTAATACAAGTGAATTTTAATTCTGACAGTTCCTTATTCTGAATCACTTTTAACCAGAAAATATCATATTACTAAATTCAGATAGACATTCATTCATAAAAATTAGAAATATTTAGAAGGAAGGTTTTTTTTATATAATAGTCATCTTCATTGTAAGCTTCTAAACACTTAAGCATAGGAACGTATTTTACTTTCCCACTTTGACTACTAGGAAAGATGTAGTTACAACTCCCATAACTAGTGTATTCCTATGCATGTGCAGACAAACATGACATACCATGAAAATTATTGAAAAACAATCATATATCAGTTCCTAAGATCCGAAAAGCAAGATCATTCTGAAAATCACCTTCACCTGTATCTGACTAGATCTCTGCACTTCATTTTTTTTCTTAAAAGGTACTCAGAGCAATCAGCTAAAAAGCTTTTTTTGTTTTTATCTTGTACACCATAATTGCATAAAACTTGAATGAACTTCCACAATTAGCATGCTGATACTTAACAGTAACTGTCCTGAAGGTCTGCACAGCACTATTCTTTCAGTTAGAAAGCTGTTTGAATTAAGTTTCTAACTTTATTTTTTATTATGATCAAAATCTTGAAGGAACAATCTCTCTCTGTGAGGATTTTACCCAGAACCTGCTGTAATCAGAATACGCAGATACTTCCTAGGAAACACATATCCTTGTTTTGAACTGCGGCAATCCCTATTGTAGAAGAACAAGTTTTGCTTACATTTCCTAGAACAGTACCTGCAGCTTGTTTTCTTAACTCACTGAAAAATCTTTATTACCACAGGAACTCCCTGTATTCCAGCAAACACATTCCAGCTATGCTGACTGAGCTGCATTCATACAAATCAAAACAAAGTACCCCAAAACATTGGGAATGCTAAAGGAAAGACCAACCAACAAGAAGTACTCCTTTTCCCAGACAGGACAGGATCATAACATTATGCATTTGCAGAGCTTCAGCCAGCTAACCAAAGCATCTCAGTCTTATTTCCAGGCTCAGCTCACTCACGCTTGTGTTCCATCCGAGATAAGAAAGTTTGAGAATCACCCTCCATTAAAAAAAAAAAAAAAAGAAAAAGAAAAAGAAAAAGGTACATCCGAATCAGAAGCACGAGGGACGTCAGAGAAGTTAAAATAACTGCTCACACAGATGCTGCTGTACACAAGAAGCACGCTTGTGCCCTGTAGCCCTTATTAAAACCCGCAAGCCATTTTAGGAGGGAACCACAGTTGTAACAAGAAGTCTCCCTGCCGCTCTAACACCGCCACCCTCCAGCTGCGAGGAGCCGCCCGACATACCTGTTTCTCCATGTTTGCCCTCCCTGGCAGTTTTTCTTCTTTGCTCCCGAAGTTGAAGAAGAGGGAAGCGAGGGGGACCACAGGACACGACACAGTCCTTCCCGGGCGGGCTCCGCGCTCTGTCCAGCCTCCGCGCACCCACCGCCCGCCCCGGTGACGGGCTCCCTCCTCTCCCGGGCAGCCCGCAGCCCCGCCGAGCTCCTTTAAGTCTAACAGGTTTCCTTATATAGGTAAACGCAAATTTGCATTCCTGGTGAGAGAGGCTAACTGGCAGTAAGCTTAACTTAGTTAACTCCCCGCGTACCAAATGGGACCGAGCGCCCGGAGTTTGCCAGCGCGGCGCTGTGAAGCGGCTGCAGAGGGGAGAAGGCTTTCCTTAACAGCAGTTTAGCACCCGTGAAACTATTCCGTTACTTAAAGATATAATAGTACCGACTGCTATATTAGCACTGCATTAAATGCTTGACATTTTTACAGAACACCCTCCTTATCCTGTATTTTACTCCAAGAAAAGTACAGATGTGCAGGCACATCCGATAGTACTAAAATAGTTCCAACCCTATATGAATACCATATATCAAATGCTCCTTGCGAAGGTTAGGACATGAGGATTGCGATACTGGAATCAATGGGAAGAGGCAGCCTAAGAAAAGTTTGGTTTACTCTTTTCCACTTCCTTTTTCTAGACAATGTAATAGTTAAACTTCTGGTGATCTGTCTTTGTCGGAGAGGTGTCACTGCAATATATTAACAGACACGCCCCTATCTAAACAGAGATAGAGGGAGTACCTAGCACAAGCATATTCTCCACTTTGCAGAGCAGTGACACATGCATTTCACATATTTTTTAATCCTCTTGCCTACTCACTAACCCCCTTCTGCAGCCACAACTTACATGCCTTGAAGAACTTCAGCAGGCAATTAATTAATTACAGGGAAAATCATATAAAATGTTTCCCTTCATTCTATTCAGACAAGATTCACCTGTTAATTATGGCCCTTCTACAAGGTAAAATATGCAAGGCGGGGTAGACAACAAAAAGCATGAGGAAAGATAAAAAAAAGGACTAAAACGAATTATGAAGGAACCCAAAATTTAAATAATTAGTGAATTTTAGAAAAGCTAAAATATTTGATCAAATGATGAGAGGCTGATATTTAAAGAAAAAGTGCCCTGAATTCTAAAAAAAAAAATAAAATAATTTTCCATTCTTTCCCCAAGATGTATTGCCCATAACTCAAAACAGACAAGAGACACCAATTTGGCTTTCTAGTGACCTATGGAAGGTTAGAAACAACAGACTACCACCCAAAAAGCTGGGAGTTATCAATATCCAGTAGACTACAGCTTTTCTTATCCCCATGTAATATATGACTTAAAGATTATCAAATAATACACTGCACAGAAAAGCTATTTCTAATGACCATTCCTAATGGTTTCAATACTTCTTTAGTCATAATTTTCTTCTTCCCCTGAGGCATAAACATTCAGCCTCATGATACTGCAGGAGCTTGGCTTAGAAGCTGAGAAAAATGAAAAACAATACCAATAAAAGTTGTAAGACACTCAATAAATACATCTAAAAGAGTATTTCTGTACAATATATAGGGAATCAGGAATATGTGGCCAGGGGCTTGGTGTAATGGTCTTCATGGGACTCTTTCAGGACACATAAGTCATTTGTGGCTTCACTGCTTGAGAAGAGCCTTGCCAAATTCATGCTCCTGTGACAAAGCGTTTGCATTGGACTACACAGTCACATATTCCCTTACGGCCAATGAGCTTGTGACCAGTTCCTGAAAGAGTATCAGTTTTTTCACATGAAGCAAGCCAATTAAAATCCATCACATTCCAAAAACTGCAACAAGAAAGGAAGTTCAAAAAGGGCTGTTGGGCTAAAATAGATGTTACTTCAAGTATGGTGGACTTTCTGTCCTTAGGCTAGGACTTTTTCTAGTAGCCAACCCAGACCCCATAATAAACATATTCATTTATCAAGAACAACTCCCTCAATTAAGGATTTTCCTACCGCTTCTTCAGTGCCTATACATGTGCTTTATTTCCCCTAGTTTCAGGCCAAAAACTCAACTAGCTGTAATATTCTGTGCCTGACGTACCCCTTTTACCTCTGATTAGTCATGGGATTTAGGGTCATATAGCCAAGAATAAAATTTTATGCTGTAGTTGCTCACCCTCAAAGTGTGATTTCATTCCATTCCGGCACACGCATGAAAATTTTCCCCAAGTCCTATCTATGCTACCTGTGTAAGAGAGAATCCCTTTACTTAAAAAAGACTTGTAGTGAAATAATAATACATTTTTCCTCAAACATAAACCAGAAAGAAATTTAGCTATACTTTCCCTTCATGCCTCTGCTAAAGTGTTAACAGCAGTTAATTATGGTATATATATATATAATTATGGTATATATATAATTATGATGTGTATATATATATATGGAAGTCAGATTTTTTTTACTTCTGTGAAATTCTCTCTGTATTTTTTAAAATCCTGAAGCACTCCAGTTAATTCTTGAACCTGAGAGTAACCTAGATTTAATTCCATTTACTTTGCTGTCACACATGCATTATCTGCAAGTAATGCCATGATAACGTTAATTACCCTGTATCTATTCTCTCCTGTTGTCCAGAAAGAGGTCTAGTAGGTTTGAACCCGCATTCAGAGTCAGGGTGTACAAGAAAAGCTCTGAGCAGGACTCTACAGTACATTTTTTTTTATGTTAAGAATGAAAAGATTCATTAGAAATGAATGCTATTTATGACAAAGTGTTATTTTCTTTGTTACAGTACTCCAAGTTATTTCCAGCAAAAGCGCGGCATTACATAGACGCTCTCATTCTGTGTGTCATTACCTTGTTTCCTGCGCACGATTCATACAAGTGGTTTATTGAGGTTAGTTTAGTTCCTGCCGTTTAGATAGTAACTATTTGTAAGACCAATGACCTTTGTCCAGCGGAGCCAAGAGCCACAGTCCCAGGCAGAACCTCGGTGATTGTCAGAGTACTACTGTATTTCTCTTTAATTTCAGTTGCATGCCTCACTAGCCATATTTTCTTAATCTCAAAAGACGGTTTATAAGAAATATTTTCTCCTATTAAAAGACTGATGGATTTTCCTCTCCCATTTCTGCCTGTTTTTTAAATACACTGACCTGTCACTGTTTACATTGCTGTACCAGAAATGGAAATCTGGTGTAAATTTCCATGGTCATTTTTGATTTAATGTAATAGATAAATGTTGTACACCAAGAAATATATTTCCTATACATACATTTCCTATACATACACTTCCTATATATTAAACAAGTAACGCTAGTCCCTAATCTTGCCATTAGAGTCTAAATGCCTCCCTTGATTTTTTTTCCCTATTAAAACCTCAGGGTGGAACAAAGCAGATTCAGTCTCCTTTTACTGAATTCTTATTTAATCATGCTTGGTCTGAAGTTCTTTGTAGGCTGAAATTGTCCACACTTGAGCAACTCAATAAACTGGCTAAATTTAGCCAGGTAAATTTAAAGCAACAGAGATCTCTCAAGTTTCATTGAGCAGGACTGTTGCCCCACAGTTTCCAGAATTAAGCTGTTAATGCATTCTCAAAGTTCTAATTCCTTCCATTCAATGGCAACACTTCCTTTCACTTTGATTTGGACAAGATTTCATACCTCATCTTGGTATCTGCATCTTTATATCTTCGGTTTCCCTTAGAGATGTGCATCATTGAGCATTCCACAATGCATGCTCTGTTCTTGTGGGGTGCAACAAGATCATTCATTCAATAGTTCATTGTTTGTTCTCAGCTACATTACCCAGTCCTTAAATCAAGTGATGTGCTTGGCTAGAATGGCAGCAGAGTATCTTATAAATAAGTTAGATTCAGTTCTAACATCCCTTGTTTAACATACAAGGCTCCTCAAAGATGTGCAATGGCATATTGCACCTCTCTTTCCATGTCAAAAGATCTGTTAGCTTAAAAACCTAAAACATTGAATGTATTACTATTTCCAAGTCCACAAGTGTCATTTCTGCACTGCCATTAAAATCATTTATACATGCTGTATGCTAACTTTGGATTGTAAAATATTGTTGCAGTCTGCACAGATATGCATTAATGCTCAGATTTTTGATTTAACATGTGAAAAAGCTATGAACATGATGCCCTGGTGTACAGTACAGCTTTCTCTGAGCAAGCTGACAACTGGAGAAACCCAGATGACTTGGGTCTGGCAGGGATGGAGTTAACTTCCTTCATAGTAGCTGGTATGGTACAGTGTTTTGGCTTTGTGGCTAAATTGTGTTGATAACATACTAATGTTTAGCTACTGATGAACAGCGCTTGCATCACCTCAGGGTGCAAGGTTGACTTTTTTCCTCACTCTGCCCCACTCCAATGAGTAGGCTGGGAATGGGCAAGAAACTGGGAGGGGACACCAGCAGGACAGCTGACCCAAATTGGCCAAAGGGCTGTTCCATACTACTAATGTCATGCTCTGCAACAAAAAGCAAGATAGAGTAAGAAGAAGGGGATTGGCTTCCAGAGTGACCATTGTTTGGTCACTAGGCATTTGGCTGGGCATTAGTCTGCCTTGGAAGGTAGTGACTGTGTTACTTTGCTGTGCTTCCTCCCACCTTCACCGATTAAACTGTCATTATCTTGCCCTATGGGTTTTCTCACTTTTGTTCTTCCTGTTTTCTTCCCCTGTCTCACTGGGGTGGAGGAGAGAAAGTGAGTAAGCATCTGTGTGGGTTCTTAGCTGCTGGCTGTGGTCAAGCCACCGCAAGAAAATATAGCAGGTCTGAAATGCTGGAATAATCCATCCATTCCTGACGTATAGGCACATGCTGAGCAATTTAAATGTCCTGTCTGGAGATTCGCAGCAGAGAAGTAGTCTTCAAAATGGCTCTTTACTACTCATCAGCTATTTGCTTTTGTCTTCCAGAAGATACCTCTGTGTAAATGCTTCCATCTCATTTCATGGAAAAGTCAAAAACTTTCATGCCAAATTACCTTCAGCAGTGACCCACTGAAGACATTTGACTTCACCTTGAAATGCACTAGAAGTACCTAAACGGCAATTACACATCTGAGCAGCAGCTGAAGTTGTTGTCTCTCAGCCACTCATTCTTTGACTATAACTATACAGACACAGGCACATCAGGCAAAACCACAAGATTTCCATGCTAGCAGGTATGCTAGCAACAAACTTGGGATGAAGAGCTATGTAGAAACAGCGTGTAGTTTGTATGCTCAGCTAAAAGAAGGCAGAAGGTTTTGATATGTTATTCTCTTCTTCCAACAAATGCAAAGTAAAATTAATGGAAGAACCTACATGCATTCAATTCAAACCATAAGTGAAAACATTCAAGAAAGAAGAAACTAAAAGGTTAAGGTGTTCAGAAGCAATAACTCACAACTGCACATAGTGTAGGCAGCTGAGCATGTACCTTATCTGGGGAACACTAGCTGTACGGATCAGTTAACTTTATGATACAACCTTTATTTTTTATTATTTCCTGATCTGGTGTTCAATTTTACAACCGTAATGCAAGTTACTTCATTAATAAAGCATTACTTATAAAATTTGACCATATTACTTAACCTTTACACAGGAACAAAGTTGTCAAAACAAGTTAAACGCTAATGTCTAAGGGTATTACTTTTACCCCTGGGAAATGAATTGAGCTTTCTTTCTCATCAAAGTGTTTCAAAATGCATCATTAAAATCTAGGTAATACAGCAAGTTACTATCCTTGCTCTTGCACCACATGTTCTTCAGGTTTCAGCTACATGCCTACTCTATACAAGAGCTTTATGTTTTCATTAAATACATTTAAAACTCAAAGTCGAGGCATTAGAGGAAGCAATTAGTACAAGATCCAGCAAAAAGCTATTTTCTCCTGAAGAGTTTAAATGCTTTATCTGGAAAAGTTAATGAAGTAATTATAATGTTGTTATTAATGAAGATTAGAGATGGATTAAAATGGCATTCGGAAAATAAACCAGGCAATTAAGTAGGCTTTCAGAATTGTGGAAAATCCTTAGGGTCTAGGGGAAAAACACTTAGAATACCTATACTAAGAAGGACATTTGGAAAACGCTTAGTTCTTAATGCCGCAGGACTCCAGACAGTAGAAACTGTCTTCATGTCAACATCAACCTTGGGGATCATAAGCACTGTGATGCTTAATGCTGACCAGCTGTGCTTGAAGCTTTGTTTTAAAGTCCTTTCAAGATGTCTTTAACTGCAGCACCTTTCATATAAAGTATACTGTCCTAATGAGGGGACTATTAGAAATGTTCATTAGTGTTTGAACTGATGTGATGATCAGATTAGTTAAATCGGTAACATGATCTTGAGCTACATGGAGGAGAAGGATGATGCTGTAAATGAAGTAGTTGTTGTTAGCCAAAATTCTATATTGCATCCCATGCAATACTGCAGAAGATGGAAGAAAGTGTTTGATCTGGAAAATCCTAAATGAGCCCAGAGAAGTGGTCCAGAGCCAGTGTGGACAGGAAAGGCAGTGCAGGACTGCGTGTTCCCTTGCTTGCCCTGAGGGCAGCATAAAACTCATGGCTTGTTGACACACTGTCCCTAGCGCTTCTGGAGGACTCACAGCTTGGGAACTGTGCTTCTTCCCAGTGAATTCACTTTATCTGACTATAAAGGCAGTGAAGTAGGGAAAATTGGAGTCCAGTCACAGTAAGCTCTTCTACAGTTTCTGGAAGAGAAACACTACCATTTCTCAGACCCTAGATAAGTGGATCACCTGAAAGAGGTTATCAAAGTGTCTGCTCATCTGGCTTAAATACTTCAGTTAGATTCCTTAAACTAGGAGATTTGACTGCTGGCCAAAGAGCACATGAAGATAAACTACACAACTAAGAAAGTATTGATTAATATGGATAGTAAACAGATTATTTTGAGTGAAACTAGATTATTTGTTGGTAGAACATATAGATTAGTTTGATCATTAGTTTTACATAGTACGTATTCAGGCAGAAACATTCTTTGAGCCTAACTGTATGCATAAAGACATCAAAAACTTAGGAAAGACAGGAAAGGCCAGGCACAATTTTATGTTCTGGGAATTCTGAGTATTTAAAGGAAAATGTGGGAGTTTTTCTTTACAGGTCCTTGTTATGTAGAAAAGATGAAGGACTAGTCAACAGCAACTTCTGTCACAGGGTTCTCAGATCAGGGAGACGAATACAGCGCATGAGGAGGAATGTGTATATATTGCAAAACCAAATGCTTTTAATAAAAAGCAATCTGTCCTAGTCACTACTTACAGTACCACAGTGAATTATTTTAGTTCCAAAACTTATGGAAAACAACTTGTTATAATGCATTTTTAGACTTTGTGTCTATACAAATGAAAATCAGAACTACTACTGGTATATAAAGAATACATATTTAAAGAACTGTACTTAGGAGTAGGGAGGTAAAAAATCATAAATTCACATGACAGCTGAGGCCTTACTTAGGATATCCTTTGACCTTCACACTGTGAAGATGAGAAAGCAGCAAAGATGAAAAACATTAAGAAAGCTGCAAGATACTAGGAACAAGATGGAAAGGACATCTAATTTAAACAAAATATGGAACTTTTAAGGAATTTTTGAGAGAAACAAGATGAAAGAGTGAGACTTGATCATGGTTGACCATGGAGAATGTTCACCTAAAACATGAAAAATTTAGATTAGATGTAAGGACAAACCTCCAAACAAGAGTTATTCATCAATAGAGCAGTCTGACAAGAGAAAGCCCTGGATTATCAGAAGCGGAAATACTTAAGGGGAGATTAGATATTATACTCAAAATAGTGCAGCAGATAAACCCATAAAATATGCAAGAGACTGGAGTGGATAACTTTGTTCAGGCTATACTTCTGAGTCTTTGTTTAGGATTTTACATACAAAAATCCCTTAACAGTATTTGGCTTGCAATACTAGTAGGAAGGATCCAGTCCTGCAAAGTCTTAGCCATTTTCAGATTCCCTAACTATGCAAATAGCCTCACTGCATTGAGTTTATTTTAATTTACTTCATATCATACAGACTGACCAGAAATATTCAAATGGTTCCTCTTCCTAAAAATTATTTTAACAGTATCTGAAGGATTTTAGTCTAAGACCAGCAGATGGGACCTAACACAGGCAAATTTACTTTATCTACTTTAAAGGAAATATGTCTCTCCTTCTTCCATTGTCCCCTGTTACCCAAGGCTTGCTGTTGAGTAGTATTTAAACCTCCTGAAACTAGAACCTTCTTCCCAAGGATTTTGTTACATTTACCCATAAACACTCTTCTGGTGCAGCTTTTAAATATCATTAAATGGCAGCCTCAGGAGATCCACAGGAAAAAAAGAGGGGAGGCTTCGTCATGCCAGGTCACTCCACCATTATTCTGCTCTCTCTTGCTGCTCCTGTGGCCCTCCCACGTGGGATCTGTACAGCCAGTAACAAACCCAAGGTAAAGGAAACCTGTTGTCCTGCCAAGCTCCTTGCTCTCTCAAGTAGCATTTAAAACCTGGAATTACATGCTGGGATGGGGAGGAATTAAGTTTAAACTCACTTGCCAAGTCAGCTCTCAAATACTTGCGTTGCAAGTAGCAGAATAAGCAGCTCTGTATACTTGGAGGCCACCTTATCCTATAGCAGTGTCTTCGATACATCAGACACCTGAGCTAGGAACCATCTTAGCAGTTTCTAGACATCCATGATATGGCTGCCTCCACTTCTGAGCTAAGCGCTGTAGACTGCTGCTGTATTGAACAGAGAGGAATCAGCACTAGCAGGGCTCAGTTCAGCTGAGCTATTTTAGGTATCTGCTTTAGGAATAACACCCTGTAAGTGCCTGGTTTTCTCCAGGGACTGTAAAGTGAACATTGATTGCTGGCTCAGATGCTTTATCAGCTGATTCCCACCTTCGTATACTTATTTTTTTCCATAGAACTGGGCATCATCTTAGCAACTACTGCAAGAAATTAAAGTTTTAATAATTAAGATAAGCTGATGTGACTCAGCAGAGAATGAACTCCTCCATACCCTTGGCTGGATCATGAATTGGTTGGACAGTAAGAAAGTAGAACTTCTGCCACTGGAGAAACAGAACAAAATCATCAAATAATCTGTGTTCTGTAACCAGTAACCAGTGATCTCCACCATCAGGATCCCTGAAGTCAGCAGGAGGTGACATTATAGGCAATAAAGAACGTTTGACTATTTGGTTATTTTGAATAAAATATATTCATATATTTATATATTGAATTTATATATGAATTTATATATGAATTTACTGAATAAATATATTCATATTTATAAATATTTGGTAGAGAGAGGTTAGCTGGCTACCTTTTTAGGTTTTTTATATTTCTTTTTCAACTTTACAGGAGTGCTATGACACTTCAAACACATTTGAGAAGAGAAAAGCAGAAAGTTAGACATTTTCTTTTTCTCTTTTTCTTTTCCCTTTTCTTTTTCTTTTCTTGTTATTTTTTTAATTTCCTTTTCTTTTCTTTTTATTTTTTTAATTTCTTTTTCCTTTTTTCTTTTTATTTTCTTTCTTCTTTTTTAATTTTTCTTTTTCTTCTTTTTCTCTATTTGTTTTTCTTCTGAAGTCCACCATAAACCACATTGCACTCTTCTCAAAGAAGAGGAAAACTAACAGGTTTGTGATTGTAATTCAACTCCATGCTTTGATTAATTGTAAAAGGAATTAGAACTGCTAGAATGATTTTTTTTAAAAAAAAGGTCTCAGGGAATAAGTCTACAGAATATTACACAAATGTATTAGCATAATCCATGTTAAGAACAGAGGTGGAAATAAACACTCAATTAATGGCAAATACAAGAAAAAGAAGTTTAATTAAATCTAACCATTAAGAAAACTCTTCTGCCTCTAAGCTGATGTACAGGTAGGAAAATGTAGTCACTGTCCTTGGGGTTCCATTATTCTGGCAACAACATTCATTTTTATTTCTTTCCTTTTTCCTCTATTGCTTAAACACCTCTCATTACTTTCTCTCCCAGTAATACTGAGGGTGTAATTGAAGGAAGAAGTGGATAAAATTGTTCAACCCCTTATGGAAAATGCTGCAGCACATATTTTCATGAATTTGGAAATAGTACCAGCTGTCTCTAAAAACTGAAGGTAGTTTCATTTTCTTTTCAACAAGGGAGTTTTGAATTTAAAACACTATTAGAATTACAGCATTTACGGAAGAAAAGAAAACAATTTTGTTTACTTTGGGAGCTCATAGGTTGGGGAGAACAGGAGACTTTTAAAGGGGTGTGTATTTCTTATATCCTGAAGGTGCCAGAATAACTTAAAATTCATAGAAATCTGTGCAAGCAAGACCAAGAAGTGAAGGGAACTTTCATTCTCTGAAAAAAAAAATCCTTATTTCTTTCAGCTTTCTGTGGCAGAATAAAAGCTTTCTCCATGCTTTGGCACCAACATTGATTAAAAAAAAAAGCCAACAGGAAATTTTATTACTTGAAACATACTCCAAAATGAAGCAACATAATTTACATTAAAAACTTTTAAATACTGATTTCATTTTGCATAAAATAATGACTTCTGCTATTGAAGTAGTTAAGTATACTTCAGTTAACACATCACAAAATGAAAATGAGTAAAACTAGCCTTTCTTTAATACTAAGAGACGTTCAAATAAAAGAAGCCATGTTTCAAGGGCCTGTCTCCTCCCACTTGGAAGGCAGGTGCTTGAAAGTAACTTTCACTTTAAAAGAGGGGGGGAAAAGCCTTCATTCTTCACTTATACTCTGCTGAAAGCCTGAAAAAGAAGGGATAGCAATAGACGATGCTATGACCTCATCATCTGTCACAGGCTAAGCAGAGGCATGGTAGGCCAGTGCCTGTAATGGTAGATTTACATATGAAACACTATCTTTTGAGGTCATTCAGTAATGAAGAAAGGATGTGCATTCCAAGCGAATCAACAGCCCAAGTGCAATGTCTCGATACAATATTGGAAGTACAGCATTTTAGATCAGATAGGGAGGCAAACCTTTAGCTGTTTCTGTTATCAAGTGCTACTACTTGTAATTATTTCATAAGGTTTGCAATATTTACAGTTATCTGAAGTGAATTTCCAGTTCAGAGAAATCCACTCCATGTTTGACATTTTCCTTACATCTTCAATCACTCCATCCACCTTCTACTTCTTTACTTGTAACTGCTATTTTCCAACAAAATTCACAGCAGATTTCTCAGCAGTAAAAATCAGCAGAAGAGTCACTCAGCAACATTCGAAAATGTGATCTTGTTTCAGCATTATTCAACAAATAATGCTTCAGTCCGCATCCAGACCACAAGAAAATTTTGCACCAGACCTCGCTGTTCCTCTAGGTCTGTAACATCCCCCACACTTCTAAGAAGGGATTCCCAATGCCCTTCTCCTCTTCAAGGCTTTTCCCAGTGTACTCACCCATTTAACAGCTCTGAAAGAGATGTACAGTGTCTAGCTGACCCAACTCACTGCTTTCTCCTGAGCAACCTCAACACCACAGCCTAAGTGGTTTCAGTACCTAAGTGGTCCTGTCCTACATCATCAGCTGGAGCTGCTGTTCACCTCTTCATGTGGGTGGCAGCTCAAGCCTTGTATTGATACCAGACGAAAAGACATCTCCTTACCCTTATCTTTTTAGATATCTGCAACATATTTCTGTATTGCCAGCAACAGGAACAATCAATCATCCATTAACTCTGGGATGGAGGGCTGGAGGGTTGGTAGCTAGGGTTATTCCAGCTGTTTGTTGACAGATTACTGAACTGCTTGGAAAAGAGGTGATACTGCTGACATTATCTTCACCTCTGCAAGGTTCACATGACACAAATAGCATACATTATGGCTTCCTGTGGAACCTGAAAAAAACACCAATATGAATGAAAAAATTGAGGGGGAGCACTTTTTTGCTGTCTACAGCCTGTGAATAACAGCAGCATTGGGAAAGCATGCACTAGGGCAACAGACTGGACCACACAATGGCTTCTTTTCAAAGTTATTTGAGATATTCTGAATACTCTTTCCAATATTCATCTTATTTACAGAGGGTTATGTACATATTAAATGGTTGCTTCACTCAACCCATCCTGTCATATTTGCTTCCAAAGTATGGAATTAACGAATGGTGTTTAGGTCTATTTAGGCTCAAGACTTTTCCCTGGGCAATGCCTTCAGGAAGACTGGGAGAAGACAGAATTTCCTCTGCTTTCAGAGAAAGGTGGTGCTAACATGCAGGAATAAGAAGAGTGCTATATAGTGTTCTGTAGTTACTCATGTGATGATGACGGCTAATGAGATGTACTTCCCCTGTTAAAACCCAGTGGAGACTGTTCAGGAGGTAAACTGTGACCTATCTATAATCATCCACAGTTCACCATTCCCTGAAGTCCATGTGTTCCTGCAGTAGGTTGCATGTATATTTACAAACTCTGTTTCTGATTTTTTTCTTTCTTGGGCTCTCTGAAGATGAGACAGACCAGCTCATTGGCATGACAGCAAGGTGCCCCAGCATGTACGATACTAAGGTTTTAAGACATGGCTAACAGTAAGACACTAGTAAATAGATAACAAAGTTACTCATGTTCTGTTTCCCTTTGGTTTGGACAGTGAAGGCTTTGGAGCTGGTTAGGAATTATTTTCTTTTTTTTTTTTTCTTTCTTTTCTTTTTTTTTTTTTTTTCCTTCTGGTTTCTGTGGTACGAAGTATGTATCCCTTGGGATTCTTCTTCAGAAACATGTCAGTTTGAGGTTTCTTTTTATTTCCAGCAAACAAGAATATAATTGAAACCCTTCCTGAGTTGCAGCTATGTTTCCTGCTGGAGAGACTGACAGATCCAGCAAAGCACAGACACTGAAAATGCAAAAGAGCATTTTGCCGAGTTTGCCGTGTTATTCCCTTCATACTTTCAACATATAAAGCAGTTCCCTGGGCCGGAGTACAGATCCTAAAAAGCAAATAGCAAGAGATACTTGAAATAAAGACAGAAGCAAAAACTTTCTGATTTTCATGTAGTCAGTCAAAGTGCCAAACCCATCAGTCTACAGCCCAGAACGCCAGCCTGGCTGCTGAGGGGCAAGGGGGGTGCAGACCCCATGGACATTCACCACCTGGTTTCTCTGTCGAGAGTCATTACAGCCACCTGCCAGTTGTAGCAGTGGGTTTGCTTGTGCCAGGAACACCTGCCCACGATGAGCAGCGCGGATATCCCCACTGTGGGGACTGACTGGTTTTCCAGCTGCTTTTCTGAGAAACTGGGGTCTTCTCCGCTTAGTCCCTTTATGGTGGGACATTCATTTCCTTCTGTATCTGCAATAAGCCTTACCCCATGGACCAGGGGGACATAATGTAAAGCCCATCTGTCAGACATGGCAACCACAGAAATCTGATATGGTTGTAGGATATAATGGATTTTTGTCTATCATGATGGGATTTTAAGGGATACTTAAGCTTGGTTGCTGATAGCAACCAGAGCTAACTGGGGAATTATTTTTTTTTTCCTTCATTTGGAATGGAAACGTGTGCATTTCTCAGAAACAAAAAATCTCCAGTGAAATAAAAATTTTATTGGAAAGTGTTTACCAGACTCCAGACAGACTCTTCTATCGAATGAAAAAGCCAGCTGCTGGGCAGGGAATACAGACCTGTCAAGTCTGTGTCCATGTTATGCCCATTTCACACTCCTCTTAAGAGGAATCTGCTGGCAAGCAGTGACACAAATTTGCTGCCCCTTGGGGCGTCCAGCACAGAGCAGGGCAGCAGCAGCAGCAGCGCTGGGCTGGAAGGGCCATGGGGCTCTGCGGGAGCTGGCATTATACAGCTAAGCTCAGCAAGGAGCTTCCACAGTATGGTCTCACATGTGAGTATGCACCTCTTACGTGATCAGACACCTACATTTCTCCAAGGGTTTGATGTGGCAACCTCAGACCCAGCTGTGGGTTTTGTGAGGTTTGAGAAGCCTACAGAATAACTGGTACCGTGCTGGAAAAGGTGTAAATGATGGAAATTCTATATTTGGGTTCTCTACCAGATCCATAACCAGGCTACCCTAACTGCAGGTAAAACATTTTCCAAATTTTACAACAGACAAAACACTGTATTTTTACATGATGGTAAAAGTGCACTTCAGTGCTGTTTCCAATTTCCACATTAAAAAGGAAAGGTTATCTGAGCATCACTATATTTCTGTTATTAACTGGAGTTATATTCAAATATGTATGCACAAATGAAACATCTTAAATATCAATTCTTTAAGCTGCATTAAGTTCTTTGCAAAAAGACTTAACACTTTGTAATGCCTCTTTTAAGTTTATCATACAGAAATTTGCATAAAAGAAAACCAAAGAAAAAAATATTCTGAAATTGCTTGGACATTTTTTACAATAATAAAGATTGCACTCTACTGTGAACTAGGAAAAGAAGAGATGTAGCTTTCACACTCTCAGAGACTAAACATTGGGTCCGTGGATGGTTTTTTTGGCTTCTGTTTAAAAAGGTTAATTGATTGGAAGAGAAAGATGGAAAGAAGAGATTTCATAATTTGATACACTCAGATCAGTGAAAAAACAGATGCTGCCTTTTCATTATAAATATAGGACTTGCATTTCCTAAATAAATGTTGTTTTTAATGTAAGTTGTGCTATTAAATGCCCAGCTTAATGTGTAAGGATGTAAGTGGCTAATGCACCAAAAGCAAAACTGAAAGCATAACACAAAAAGTAAAGGAAAGAGACCAGCCTGCACTCAGTTTGTATCCTTGAAAATGAATTCCAAAGTCTATGTTGCATAAAATAGAAAGGGAAAGAGAGGGTCAAATTTTCTTTTTATTTTCTCCCAAAAATAAGAAAGTCGTTGGAGCAGTTATGTGACAGTAATGAAGAACCTTATCAGGTGGTGGAAGAAGAGAAGGGAAGCATCAGCTATTTCTAACCTTTTGCTCTCAGAAAGTGTGTGAACACTTATGAAGCCGTTTCCTGACAGAATACATTCAGTCAGGAAAAAAGCTGTAGGAATCACTCAGACACTAATATGCATGTGAAACCTGTCCACAGCAGAAACAAGATGAAGTGTTTTGAGTGACATGCAAGTCCAGAAGCGTCATTTCTGTGTTTTAAAATTGTAGACCAATAGTTATAGATTTCATTAGAATGGTCCAAGAGCTGATTAGTCCTTGTCATCAGCTACTGCAATCTCAGTACTAGGATTTCATTCTCGTAGTTGACATTTGAGGTAGGCCAGTTTTAGTCCTGTGGGATCACACACTAGGTACTCATGAAGTAGATGTGCTCTTTTGGGGATGTCTACCTTTAACCAAGCTAGTTCGGGTTGCCTGAAGCAGCAGCAAGCTGAGCTGCTCACTTACCAGACTTCTTTGGTGGGTTCTGCAATCCATGTTGAGCTTGGTAGTGTCATAATGCCCTTGTATCTGTACCCAAGCTAGCTAGTTATTCTTGCTGAGACAGCAGAAAATGACAAGCTGTCATCATTTTTACTTCATTACATACTGTTGCCGGCCTACCCTTTGAAATATCATGTTTTTTACTGCCCTGGTATTTCAAAGGTCACAGCTTCAAAGATACATCAGGTATATAACGCATCATCCTAAATGTTCTCTCCAAAAGGCAGTAACATTCCCATGAAGTCCAAAGGCAGAATCCTGGTCTCTCCCCAGTACAATAGCCTGGGATGCAATATTAGAGCTTGATTTGTTTTACATATGGAAGACTTCATAGAGTTTAAAATGTACTACACAAATCTCCATGCTGCGGTTGGATTTTATGGAAAGACTGCGGGGCTAGATTATAACAAATATAGTGCAATTCCTGAGCAGTTCAGCACAGACCAAATGTTAGAAAAATCTCTTTCCATAAACAAGAGCACCGATAATGCTTGTAGAGTGACAAGAGGAGCATAGAAGTCATATATGAGCAATAAAAAAAGCTACCTATCTCAAAACACAGGAAGAGAAACACTGCATTTTATCATGAAATACAAGAGTCATTTCAGCATGCTGTGTGTTAGGCAACACAGTAATAGATCACTATAATTCATATGCCACCGAAATAAGTTGTTTCTATCATCAGAGTGCTGGTCCACCTTCACTGCAGCACTTTGTTCCCCTGCCCCACCACCTTCAAGTCCACTAATGAAATCTCATAAACTAGAGCAGGCACCTTCAGGCCACAGAGCATAAAACAGTCTCAAACCACCGGTGAACACAGACACTGACATCTCTGGGATACATGTTCAGAACCAGTTAGGTCGCTGCAGAAACAGAGGGCAACTTGGACAAAGCCACTGAAGTACCACCAAGATATCTGAGACAACCTTGTGTTGCAGGCTACGCACCAGCCACCGCCTCTCCCTTCAGCCTGTGCCCAGCATCCACGGAGCAGATGAGCAGCTCTTGCAGCAGGAGCTGTGGGTGTGAAAACAGCGTCCCGGCAGTTACAACCCTGCCACCGGCTCAGCCCCTGCCCAGGTATGCTCCCCCAGTTCCCCATCAGGTAGCGCTAGTTACAGGTCTTTAAACCTGTTAATAGTAGTACTTCCTAACTGTCCAGTTGTGAGTACTTTAATTTCTCCCAAAAATTACTTCGCAGACTACTCATCTGTTACTGTAATTTACACCTCAGTGGCAAGCACATCTGGGGAGGCCAGGAGAAGCCACGTGTTTACGCTTGCTTCCCACTGCAACCTACCTGCCCTTTCCTTGTTTTCCCCAGCCTTCTCCTTTTTCCTAGCTTCATTTTCTATTTAACTCACCTATTTACACCCAGAGGGAGAAATGCTGCAACCAGATTATTAGATTTAAATTTGCCCCATTCCACTTGAAGTTGCAAGTGGCCAAAGAAAAGACCTTTCTGTGAGGCTCAGCTGTGTTTATTTTCCACTGCCTGCAGCAGTAGTAACCCTGTCCCTCAGATCTGTTTATTTTCCACCCCCCTGACTGGCCTAGAAAGCTGTGCCCCTGTCAGTCACAGCCAGCGCGATGCTCAGCATCTTGGGGAAGAAGTCAGCACCATTACAGATGGTGGGGCAGCAGAAGGTAACGGAGACACCAAAGGCCACAGGTGAAATGCCAGGTAGCAATTCAGGGAGGGACTGTATGATATGAAGTCCTGCTCCTCTTCCACAGCTACTGCCCTTACCTTTATCAGTTCTCACAGCAGGGGCAGTCGGGTCCTCCCAGCCACCCCCATGCATTAGAAATGAGCTCTATGCCTGACATTTGTCCCATGTCTCTGTGGGGCAATTACTCAAGGTTTTCTGAAGTGTTTCAGGTGGATCAATATTTTATTCCAAAAAGGAAAAGGGAATATGCAATGCAACGGTTTCGCAAGCTAACCAGCTATATTGTTGTTAAATGGTTTGTTTCATTTTCCAGGAGAGCTCATTGTCTTTACATAATTCTAATGAACCTTAAAGGTGCTAACAGGAATGTCCCTGGCCTTGCAACAATATCCATGTCCCAGCAGAACCAAATGCCTCTTTTCACTTGGAGTATGTGGCTCTCACTGGCATCTTCAGAGTGTCACTGCTGCAAACTCAGCCTGTAAGCATCATGTGATGTGCACATTTTCAGAGTGTCACTGCTGCTAGATTTTTGGCCTGTAAACATCACTCTGGTTTTACCTGTCTCAGTATTTTCTTTGTTGCTTGTGCAAGGCATTATTGCAAGTTGTTCCTCTGATACACAGCAGCACGAATGGGTGTTAGTAATGCTGGATTAAATTTTTCAGCAAATGTGGTTTGTAAACCTTCTGGTACATACGGAGAAGTGCCAGCTGTAGTGCCAGTCAGGCTTTCCTCATGGCCATCTCTTAAAATGTATATTTAAAGTAAGTTGATATTATTTTTACCAGGTCTGGGAAGTTTTCATTCAATACCTTCATGTTCTGTATACCATATAGTAATTCACTTGGACTGCATTTCCTTTGGGGGGGTCAAACCATCCATTTTCCACTCTTGTCCTTTTGACTGAGTGATTTGCCAGATGTGACAAGGAGAAACCAAAAGTGTGTAGCTAGTCTGAAAGAAAAACAGGTGATCTGTTTCTGGGTTACTTTTCTGGAATACTTCAACCACGGCATAAAACAAAAGAAGAAACTACTCTATTTTTATCTGCAAAGCTTTTATGCCATTCTTAAGAATGCCTAGGACTGCTTCAGTCCCTTGGAAGTTACCTTCCAGTGGGGAAATAAAACTATCAACCTCAAGAGGAACAGGCATGCAAAAAAGGGTCGGAGGAGTAAGTAACCCACAGGTTTGGAAATCCCACATGTAAGAAAGGAGAGCAGTGGCCAATCATGACAATGGCAAGGAGAATTGCAAAACTAAATTCAAATATCTAGTGAGGTTATTCAAGGCCCTCATCCAATGCAAGGATGTGTGTCTCCCTTGTGCTTACCTGGTAGCAGAACTACACCCCAAATGGCCTCACAACAGGGTCAAGGAAGTGATTGAGCTGAAAGACACCTTTCCTGGCTGAATTTGCTTTAGAAAGAACCATTCCTCGCTCTGTCCTCCCCACGGAGCAGTACACACGCTGGTGCCTACACAAAAGATGTAGTGGAAATAAGAACTGCAGCCCCACCTTTCAGTAGCTGTATGGATTTATCCTAATGTAAATGACTGCGTAAGGCGGTAATTGGCCTTAAGTTTCTGAAATTCCTTCTGTTCTTTGTAAAATTTGATACCAGTTGTGTAACAGAGAGAGAACAGGCAGATAGACGTATACATATAATTATGTATATATACACACACAAAATTACGTTAAGGTTATAGACCCCAGCAATCCGAAATATCTTAATTCTATAATACTTCATCCTTAGCTCATACCAATCCTGGAAAATACAGTATCAACCTTCAGCTCGAAATTCCTTTCTCTCTCACTCAGTTTGTGCAACCACTGTAATCTGCAGACTTAGTGTCCCCTAATGAATTTTACATGATACGAACCCTTTGTGTTCTCTTGCTTTTCTTGACGGTTAGTGCTGCTAAATAAATTACAACTGTGAAGATATAACTTAAGACCTTGAAATATTACTTTCATGCTCTGCTAATAGAAATAATTCTGAAACCAACAGCTAACTCCAGCCTTGCTCGTGGCACCTACTTCTACTGGTCTGTAATCACACTCATAGGAGAACTGTGTAACTAGAAAGACCTGACACAGTATGTAGCACAAGCCTGGGAGTAATAGTGACCCAGGTCCCAGAAACAGTGTCAGCGTGTGGTTCTGCTCAGACAAAGTGGGACACCAAGGAAGAGGACTGTACAGCACAGGAGCAGCCTGTGCAGCTTCTCGTGCAAGAGTCTCTACAGGCGGGAACCCTGACATCTGAAGTCAGCTTTTGTTTGCATCCTAGCAATTTAAGAAATCCAGATTGCTTAGCTTGGCTTCTCTATTCTCAATATTTTGACACATTTTATATCATCCATAAATTTTATTCACACTGCTTTTATATTTGCTTTTCCAGTAATTTATAAAACAGTATTTAATAGCACTGACCTGTAACTGATCTCTGCAAAATCCCATTTGAAATACTTCTATTCAATGATAAATCTTTCATGACACCACTTTGATATGTACCAGCTACCAAGTGCCTAAATCCATTTAATTTGCACTTAATCAATATCAGGTAGTGTTGACTTCTAATCACAATAACATGCAGTTCAGTGCTTTACAAAAGGCGGTTTCTGTGGTATGTAAACATTTTCTTTAATGAACCAAACTTATCTCATCAGAGAAATGAAACTAGGCCCACATGCCATACAAGCTGGCTGACTCAAATTCCCATCTTTTCAATTTTAAATAATTAAATCCCATACCAGCATTCTAATTTTCACCCTTCTGTCAAGACTGACATCAGCCTGGTTGGTCTAATAGTTTTGGTCATTCCATCTTCCATTTCCAGTTACGCGCATGGCCTTAGCACATACCCTCCTGCCTGGAACTGCCTTGCTGAAATAACTCAGATTTTCTCCCTGAATCACATGATATTAATAGATTCATCCAGTTATACTAAAAGGCACAGGCTTTTAAAATTCTTCACAACATCCTTTCCTGAATATTTATAGCTGTGTCATTAATTCAAGTAGCATCATGGAAGGCAGAAAATTCTATAATTTTAGCACATGCAGAGATCTCAATTTAGCATGACTATTCAAAATTGTAGACTCGGAGAGATATTCTTGAAGATCCAGAAGAGACCAGTATTTGCAGTTTTATAAGGCATAGTGCCTTAATATAATAATTCTCCTACAACACCAGCACTGACATGGGAGATTCTGATTTTGTAGACCTGTGAGCTCTTGTTTGAATGCTCTTCAGTTTTCTTACCCAAGAAAGTATCTTGTTAGTTTCTTGTTATAATCTCTGTCTCTCCCCTTTTAAATATTGGCTGGGGAGTATGAATGCACTATTAAAAAGTTATGCTACTGGACTGATGGTCAGATAGACAAACAAACTGTTATCCATAATTAATACCTAGCTGCAGAAAAAGAACAATTTCCATAGCAAACATGTTATGTTTCCTGGTATTTTGTGGGGAAGAATGCCATTTCTGAATTACACAGTTGCCGCATCCAGCAGCTGTAGCTTAAGATGAATGGGAAATCCTTTTTTTGCTCCTTAGAGATGACCTGAAGTTTTCCCCTTTTTATAACCAGTTCTTCTGACTGCAGTAACTCTAAGTAATGCGCTTACTCAGGGGGCTAGGACACCGGGGGTAATGTGTAACAAGTATTCACACCTGGTTTCACAGACAGCCTCACTTAACTTCAAAATGGATGTAATAGAAATGTTGCAAAGTATATGATGTACAGGCAATGACAACAAAACTAAATCTTTTCTCTAAGTTGTTTTTGCAATAACCACAAAAGTTTAGTTGAGCAAAAAGTCTAAATTCTAACTTAGCCTGCTGGAGGGTACAATCAAAAGAGAAGAAGTGACAGACAGAAAATTAATTCCTCCCATCTGTAGGTATACAACTGCACAGCAGTGACAGAAAACAATTCAGGATGTTAGCACCTCATTTTCAGCTGTCATTTAAAAACAACTAGTCCATTTACTTCACCTAACCTCCAGTTATGTCAGATGCATTCAGCTTGCTTTGGAAAGATTCACTGGATATGTTTCTTTAAGGGCCCTGGAAGCCCCAGAGGAAAAAGTTCAAAACATCTGAGAAACGTTTCTGTCATTTGGTTTTCACAGAAGAGTGATGCAATAGTTAAAATTTAGCAACATAATGTTTAGCCACATATACAATCTGGCCATAGCATTTTGAATTAACTGCAACCTATTCAAAATCTGGTATTTTCAATTAACTGGAGCTTATTCACATCTGGCAAGCTAGCAAACAGAGTGGGAGAGTGTTTCAGCAGCTTAGCGGAAGCCTGCCATGAATACACATTTGGACAGCCTGGGAGAGCATCAGTGTCACTCTGGGAATGTTCCTGGCATGCTAAAAGAAAAACATCAAAGACATTACTGATTTAAAACTGCCTCCAAGAGTGCAATCTGTAGTGACAGGAAATGGAAAAATTATCCTCAAAGGGACTGCGAAGAAAGAGCTAGTCCAGCGTGATAGTGGCTTCCACACATAAAGCTTATGTTCTGTCAAAAAAAAGCACTAAAGCAAAATATTGTGCAGTTTTTGGCCCAAATTCAGAAACAAGTCTTCAGGGCAGCTCAGAAACTGCAGGAACCAAATCAAGTTTGGAAGGGACAGCTCAGAAAAGAAGTCCTGTCATCTGCATGGTACATCTAATATTTTAAAAGGCTGCTGTAACCTAGATACCAGCATTTAAAAAACAACAAAAGACTAATAAGGTCTGAAGATGGAACCCTGAAGAGCTATGAGAAGTAAAAAAGATTGACCAAGAATAACTCAGAGAGCTCTGTCTGAGGCTACTCCAAACATGCC
This sequence comes from Gallinago undulata, assembly GCA_026546715.1. Taxonomy (NCBI): domain Eukaryota; kingdom Metazoa; phylum Chordata; class Aves; order Charadriiformes; family Scolopacidae; genus Gallinago; species Gallinago undulata. The sequence goes on along the minus strand of JAOTQQ010000001.1, from coordinate 130,088,191 downwards.
AAAATAATACTCATGGTAACCCAGCAGTGCCTCTTCAAAGTTGTGTGTGATTGACGGAATCAAAAGCTGCCAATAAACACGGGGGAAGAATAAGGACACAACTTTGATCCCAGAGTACGCTGAGGACTATTATAGTCCATGAAATTACTATGCGTAATTCCCATGCATAATGAACAAATGCAAATTCTCATGGAGTATATGTTATTGAGGCTTAATTGGAAGAATTAATTGAGACAGGCTTTTGCAGTAGGAAAATCTATTTATAGGATGTGTTTTTCTAAACCATGGAAACAGCCCCTTAAGCTGCTTTACCAATTTTTAAGCTGAACAACCGAACTGCTAAAACGTATTTTAAGGAAACGGTTTAAGTACTCAGGGACAATACGCATAGTAAATGTATTGTCACAGTCTGAATGCTATTGCTACATAGAACCCTGAAAGAGCACTTCAGTACAATATATCATTGGTCTTACTCTAGCTTTTGAGTATTGCTCCAACAAAATTTGCAGGTAAGAGGGTAAGATGTTGGTTACACTCCATCTTAACTTGGCTTTACACTTTTGGGAAATTCCCCTTTGCCCTAGGCCCACCAGAGATCAATTCTTTGACAAAGTTGGAGGAGACCCACTACACTAAATTACATTTGTTTCCATGAACAGTTCCAAACTCTAGACATTATGAGAGTGGCACAAAAGAGTTATAACAAAGCAGAATTTTTGTTCTACTGTTCCTTGCTGAGTCACACGATTTATTCCTATAGAAACTAAATAATATTTACACATAATCCTTTCCTGTAGTCCTGTTATGGTTTGGAGACATCAAAATAGACAGCAACGACCAAGAGTCTAGGTAAGAAAACTGATGTATATTTCTTTGTGACTTAGGTACTTATTTTTATAGTTCTTGGGACAAAGTACAGATTTGGGGCATTCGCGGATATGCCTGTAATTTGGTTACCAAATTTAAAAGCAGTCCTTAACACTCTTGGTTTCCCATGTGGCCAAAAGATCATTCCAAACAGCTGCAGTATTCGGCGCAGGGGGCCCTTATGGGGATTGACCACATCAAGAAACATTGAGGAAGCAAAAGAGCATATGCTCCAAGATGGTGGTGGTGGAGAAGGAAGTGTGTGTTTGGGATACAGAGAGCCTGGAAAAGCCGAAGGGATCATTCTTACTTCCTGCTGACAGTCAGTCTGTGCCAATGACCAGGGCAAGTGCAGTCACACTCTGAATGGCAGAAGGAAGGAGAAGGGGACTGCACTGCTGTGTCAAGGGACATAAGAGCCTGGACTACATTTTGCATGTATTTCCATCTGGAAAATCCCAGACAAACATGGAGGGTACTTGAATTAGAAAAACTACAGGCACGGGTGACTACTGAATGGCATAGGTAGCCAGCTTGCACATTTAACAAAATAAGTCTGGGCAAAGCTGATTCTTTGCACATGTGACCAGCAGCCAATGTGCAAATTTCTGCATTGCTTAGATCTCTTGACCAAATGGTCATGGTCCCCTTGGGTACCTAACAAACAATGTCTCCAGTCATTAAAAATACAGAGGACACAATAGGAAATAGTACGAGACAAAAGCCCACCAGTAAATCTGTATCTATGGTCACAACATCTTTGCTTGATATCCTGGAACAAAAGAAGGAAACCAGAAGCTACTGAGACCAAATGGTACAATAGATACCCTTTTAAACAGCCCTGCTCTTGCAGTTTCCAGAGGGAAGGTGTACTTTGGGTTAAAAAAACCTCCTTTTTCTTACAGTACAAATAATACAGAAGTCTGGTCCACTGTGCAAAGAAAACCAAGTATATTTTGCTCTGACTCACATTAAGCCAGCTTTTTTCTAGTCAAATTGACTGGCAGCAAAGTCCTAGGTTACTCCTTGGTTCAGGTGGTCTTTTCAAGTATCATCAGCTGCTATATTTTACCTGGTATCTTCCTAAAGTAAATGTATATCAACTCCCTGATCTTTTTAAGCAAGTCTATGCAATGCCATTTCTTCCTCCCCAGTGGGGAGTTTTGCAGGTGGGCTTTTTTAGTGCTTGGGCATTTTAACATGGAATTACATAGAAAATATTGCCTGAATGTCATCTTAAGACAATGAAAACTTTATGAAAACATTATAGGCATCATTCCTGCCAGAAAATATTTTCCATAGTAAGTGTTGCTGTTTTCCTACTCCAAAGTCAAAACACTGGTTTTTAACAACAACAAAGAAAAGTATTTCCCAGAATAGATGATGAAAAGGAATGAAATATAGCTGTGGTACCCATATCAGACACTAAAGTAAAAAGCTGCCAAAACTCTTAAATTTTTCTTAGTGTTTCGACACTGTATTTAGAAAAATGTTCCATCACCACAAAATTTAGAGAAAATCAATTCAGACGGGGAGAAGTTTTTAGATCACAAGAGTCAGATATACTGCAACAAAGAGAAATACATAAACTGGTATATACAGTACATGAATATTAGGGTACTACCAATTTTACACTAGCATAATCAACTTAAGAGAATCCTAATCTGTCATTGAAGTAAAACATAAACTGAACTGTTGCCTAGACTGTCTGAACCCATCTCCTCTGTCTCATCCTTCCCATACCCTGAACTCACTTCCATTCCTGTATGCACCAGCAGCCTGGATGTAGGATTAAGAGATTCAAACCAAACTGAAACGCAGCAGGTCCTTTGACTTTAGGTTACGCTCTGACATGTATTTTCATAATCGCAGAACTCAGAACATTTCAAGAGTTTGTGTATTCACCTTAAAGTATTCACCTTTAAGCCTTTAAGCCTGCCTTCAGCCATAGTGGTTGAGTACAGTCTTTCTGGCCCCTTTGTGGGTAAGCTCTGCAGATACAGCCAAGGAACCAAGAAACCTACTGTGCTCTAGTTTAGCACATTATTTCAGTTGCTGACTCCAAAGTAGGCATTTGAAGAGAATCAAAATATGCAAGTGTTAAAAGGCACAAATGGTGGTAACAGCAGGACTTCTAAAACACTGCTGTTTCTGCATTTCCTGAGGACGCTCAGTTCCTGAAAATTACTGCCGCTCCTCAGAACATGCTAAAACGGATGTAGAACTTGCATTACTAATAGATCTCTTTGGTAGACATCTGAAGATATAGTTTTCTTTACATGGTTTGGTGGGGTTTTTTTGCCATTAATTTAACATGAGCACTGTGTTTTTCATTAAATCTTAACTGAAGATTTTCAGTATCTCTTGAAATAGGCTTCTTTGAGGTAGTGAGCATATATTTGATGTGACTCATTATTCCACGTTTTTAAGAAGACTCTATAGGTATGTTTTTTGCCAAGTAAGTAAATCTGAAATATTTGTAATATGAGACAGCATTATTTTGAGATTATTTTGATATTAAATTGGAAAGTACATTTTTCCCCAATAATGCTAAGCAAATTTCTTTCACTCAATAAAAAACCCCTTCACATATAACAGTGCTTTTCTACTTCAAAAAGTAGAACAAACTTGAGAAAAAAGGGAAAACTCATTAGACATTTTAAATTAATATGAAGGACTGATTCGCTTCAGTTGTCTGAAAAGGGTTCTTCCCTACTGAATTCAGTTTTGAGCTATTTGAGATGCACACGTTATCAAATCACAAAAATGTTATCAAATCACAATGTTTTAGCACAGTGAATTTAATTTTCTCTGTACTTTCTGTCCATGTCACAGGAACTCCCAAATAAGAAAATCAAGCTAATCAGCAACCTAAAGCATGATGTAACATACCAAAAAAAGTTATGAAGACTAAACTGTACTTTCAGACACAGTACTGATTCTTTCAGGAAGAGGATGAATTAAATTGCTTTGTAGAGAAGAATCTCATCATACCATTCCCTATGCTGTGCCCACTAGGCATGAGCTAGACAAGTTTATTGTGACATTTATACACTAGGGTATGAAGCATTCATTTTTTTAAAGGAGATATATATATATATAGTTAGTTAGTTAGTTAGTTAGTTAGTTAGTACCTATGGTTTCATAATATTTTCCCTTCTTTATGTATACCTGGAAGAAAAACCATGAGTCAAAGCTTACTAAACATGGCAGGGAATCTGATTCAGGCGTGGGACATAAAAGAAAAGTTGCCAACAATTACCACTGTTTGAGCTTTTCAGCCTATTTCCACCAAAGGGAATGCAGCAGAAGATGAGGACACAGTGGCTGAATTCATTTGGTTAATGTTAGCAGACATACTGACTCCAAGCTGAGGGAGGCAGAGCGACAGACATAGCGTGACAGGCAGATAGCAATTTTCTCATATGTCTCAAACACACAGACAAACTGCAGACTGGCAAGAACTTGAGGATATTTGTACTGCTTTGAAAATGAAGAACATAAAGGGAGTGACTGTTGCCAGTGTTGTTAACTAAAGGTGCGAGGAGATATGAACAAAACATAGTTAACTGATTTCACAACTCCACCATTTTATCCTGGATTTCTTCAAACCTTTCTCTGACACCGTTCATGAAGATGAATACAGACAACATGGAGTCAACAAAACCTCTGGTTACATCCATGGTGGCTGCAGAATGGTAGAGGCGTGCGTATTTAGGAAGTTGGAAGACACTGACACCAATACCGTCATCTGGATGCCAACACTGCCAGCAACGTATGGCTGGATTACGGTACTTCCCATAACACTTGCATACTAAAAGTGAGCAATTTTATAAAGAGTAGAGCCTGCACAGACAATGATCTATTAGTAATATCATAAAAGTTTTAAAAATCTAATTTTAAGCAATTAGAGGCAGAAGTCAAGAGTAAATAAGCACCTGAGAATTTGATGAGTACTCAAGCACTAACATAGTAGAGCCTGGCGCCTAAGTTTGTTAAACACTGTTGGTCATGCTATAATGGTACCATAGTACAGAGTTTCAGAATGATACTATAATGCTTTTTTTATGTACTATTTCTACGGTGAGAAAACTGCTAATTGCTGTCAGCCTTATTGGTTATTATTGCTTTTGCAGATTGAACTGGGTAAGAGTTTACTTTAAAAATTAATATTTAATTTTACCTCTCCTTTTTTGCTAGTTAAGAGTTAGCAAACAGGTGTAATTTTATTCACTTCCACAGGTTGCTTTTGGTTTTGTTATGCTTCAATAAAACATCTAGGTACAGCTCAGTTGTAATGAATCAAGTGATTAAACATAAAGTAAATCTGCAAAGAGAACAGCAGAAAACTTCATGGTGATGCAGTAAGACTCTCTGACTGCTAATAAAAACACAACTTTAACAGTTTTTTGTCCAAGTTCATACCTGGAAACTCAGAGTGCGAACTACCATGCAAATTTAAAGAACAAAAAACCAGCCCCCAAACTAAGCCTTCAAAAAGGCTACCTCAACAACAATAGCATTTTCCACCTCGGATTTCCCTCATTTCTTACCTTTTTTCTATTTCTTCTTGTGCATGTAGCAAGCCAAACCAAGAGAACAACCTCCCTCAAGATGATGCATCCCTGAGCTGCCCTAACAAGTCCATGACCTGACTGGTCAGCAAGTTACAGCAACAGACTGGAGAAGTGGTACAGTAGGATTCATCATGACACATTCAGAAAGGGACTTATGTTGCAAGAGGTGGTGAAAGTGTGCCTGAAACTTCCCAAAGCTATACTTCATCCTGCACAAGCTAACATCCTCACTGCCCGATTCTGCACACAACATTGGCAAGGGCCTACTCAGAAGTCAGATCAGAGCAGTGAGTTGGGACTAACAACTGATCAGTGCTGCAACCTGTTAACACTATCCCTGAAAGGCCACAGTTCTCAGACTGCTTCTTTTCAAAAAAATTCCTGAGCTTTTATTGTCTGCAGGTTCTGTGTGTTGTGGTCTTTCCACGCCTGACGCAGTTTCTCTGCTGGTCTGCAGTGGTTCTTCCATTCTGCTTCTGCTGGAGATTCTGTCCTTCTGTTCATGCTGTCCTGTGCACAGTAGCTGTATCCTCAGACTCTGTCGATACTCAATAGGAAGTTCAGTACATATATTTATTTTTTTTTGTGTACAAGAAATCAAATCCTCTCTACCTCTTTTCTTCATGACTTGGCCACAATTTGTAACCTTCATCATTTTGGTATACCAGCCTTTCACATGCAACTGTAAGCATCACCTGCCTTGATGCAGTCCTGAGTGATGTGCTCTGGGCAATCCTGCTTTAGCAGCGGAGTTGGACTAGATGATCTCTAGAGGCCCCTTCCAACTCTGTCAAATCCATGAATCTGTGAATAACTGTGCAGTCCATCTCTGCATCAAAAATGAATAGGAAGCTTAATCACATCATAAAGAGATGTTGTCATCCCCATATCTCTCACTTTTTTTTTTTAAAGCACAAACCATTATGTGGCTAATTCAAAACGCGTATCAGGCTCTTTTTTGCCAGCTGGTGTTCCATAATACCTATCAAGTTGGATAACCCATTAAAGATACAGCTTTTGAAGGTTCCAGAGTGGCGGTCACCATTATTGATGTGACTGGAGGACTACAAGAGCTTGTCAACCACAACATGTCTGTGAATGGAAGGATCAGCAAGGAGATTAGCAAAAAAGTAGGTGGACCAGCAAAGTTTTCACTATCAACTAACATGACAGATCCAACAGTAAGAAGGATTTCTCCAAAGGAGCCAGACAACTGCTGATAAGCTGCTAAGTGTCAGCTGACTAACCAACAGGCAGTCTCCCTTGCCTCTTGCCTCGTTCCTCCCTCCGTGACAGCAGTAACAGGAAAGAAAGGACAAAACCAAAATGGTCTCAATATTTCCTTGAGAAGATTCTCTGCAGAAAGCATTTGGAAGGGTCTCTGTGAATAGAATCTGAAAAAACAGAAGACAAAATGAAACAAAAAAGTAAACAAGCAAGAGACTTCCCTTTATTAGTAGTCCTTTTCATGCCCAAAGTAATAGAATTAGCATTCTTTAAAAGAGCTTTGTCTATGATGTCAGTGCTGGCAGATGTTTGTCCATTCATGATGGTCACATAATTCACAGGTAGACAAAGTCACTGTTCTATTCGTATAGGTATGTCCTTAAATTATAACTCACAGATTAGATGTTTCAATTATTTTTATGCAGTGAGTGCAAATGTTACAACCTCAGTTACCTCTGGACTCATTTGAGGCCTTCCTCTCATTCATTTCTGGGAAAGAAGAGTCACTCATAGCAGTACATTTGTCTAGGGTGTTATCTTCAGTGGTTGCAGTAATGGTGATAGATTCATCAAAATGTGCATGTTAGACTACGGAGTGTTGTTGTTTCTACGTGCCTGGTTTGCGAACCTTGTTTTTCTATGCAATTGCTTGAGGTTTTGGTTGTATTTCAAGCCCATGAGCAGTCCAGTTGGCTGGGAATTGTGTTGCAGAATTGCAACTCCAACCCACTCCCCCTACTCACTCTGCTTGCTACACTTCTTCCAAATATTCACCCCAACCCTTCTCTTTTGCCTGCCTGTATACAAGGAGTGGAAAACTGCCCTATTAGCATTGGAGGCAACAGTTGGCCAGACACAGAAGGAACCACCAGTAGCCTATGGTGCAACAAAGGGTTAAACAGTTAACAGAGCCTGTAACTACCAGAGATGGAAAAGGAGCAGAAAACACAAAACTAGGTATTGACATTGGGTCATTGGAAGACTGTCTATATTTTAGCAACAAATTCCCATGCAATGTTTGGGTACAGTGAACTGACTGGTGAATGAGTAGCTGAAATGGGTACATTTACTAAGGCAGAGAGTTTTTTGAGTCAAGCTATAGCCAGCACCCTGTGGAAGTGAATCTGGAGAAGCACAGTGTGAATGCTAGGGTGGTACAGACAGGAATGCAAGCTCAGGAATAGCTTCCAGAGTGTCTCCTAAAGAGAAATACCAGCAGTGAACTTAGAATGTACATAGGTTTTAAGTTTTGAAGAATGATTTAGAAATTAACAGATGCCCTGACCTATTTCATTCATTTCCCATATACCTTTGGCAGGTCACTTGCAAATTCAATTGCTGAAATTTCTTCACCAGGCAGAAAAGTTCCCAGGAGCTCCAGTGAAAGTTAGGACTTTATTGAAGATACGCTACCATCATTTGTCTCCAACACAGCTGAGCACCACTTTTCAAGAGTGCCAAAGTGACTGTGAATTGAAAATGTTGTCCTTTATTCTCTTGGTGCTTCAGTTACCCAAAGTTTAAATGGAGGTAGGATTTAAGCCTTATGTGTTTTGCAAATATCCCTAGTTACCCGAGCATCATATTAGTCACAAGGAGAAAAAGGTAGTTTTGAGGCTGGACCAAATCTTCAATTCAGTCTGTTGCTCAGTGCTCCAACAGACATACCAGAGCCACGAACCTAGGAGGAAGGATCTACAGCTACTGACAAATTAAATCGCACTGATCAGGGCAGCAACCAAAGCGTGTAGGCACAGTTCCAATGCCTGTCACCATCATGGTCTGGTTCAGCTAAATCTCTTTATTATCTGTTGAGGCCCATTGTACTTGCATCTGCAGTATCAACAGAGGATTGTTGAACTCTTACCATTTTCCACAGCAAATATCAAACATGTTTGAAAACACATTTCACAACTAACAATACAGATTTTAGCGTGCTAGTTTAAGGAACTATAATACATGTAGGAAATCGTGCACATACAGTGACTTCAAGACATGCAGAGTCATTATAAGGGCTACATTTTTTGCTGTGCGCTTTTTAGTTTATGTAATACATCACATTGCCTTCAACATTTGTTGAGCCACAAATAAATGCACTTCCTCAGAAATGATATAAAAGATGATCCATAGGAGGAACATTAGAACTTGGGAGTTATAATACTGCACTGAGTATTTCTAGATCCCAAATAATTGCAGATTTCCCATAATGTATATAACATATTCAGTATATGCTAAAAGAACTCAGCTGTAATTCATGGACAAAAGTCAATTAAAGGACTACATACCTGTTAAGAGCTCATATTTGACCTCCTTCTAGATTTCCTCAGAGGGATCAATAAACCAAAGCTTGATTCACTACATTTCTTTCCAGATGTCGGTTGACATTAATTAGAATCTGAAAAAAGATTGTAAAGGATTGAACTGACCGAGAAACTCACTCAACTTTTGCTATGCTTGTGATAATGATACAAAAGCAGATCATGATATCACTACCAGTCAGAAGAAATGCTCTGATAGAATGAAATTTGGAGAAATTAAGTGAAGCACTTTTGTCAGAAATAGCTAGCTATATGACTTCTTAGAGAAGTCTTACTAGATATAAATCTACTAACTCATTTCTGTGGCTTTTTTACTATGAATAGTTTGATATGGATAGCCATAATATTATCATAGTATACCCATTCTAAACTTAATGTATGCTGAGGGCTCCGCTGTTGACATTCTCAGTAAAGCCACACTGTTATTGGCAATTGCTTTAGACATGTTGCAAAAGTGCAGCAGAAATCAAGTCTTACTAAGACAGAAAAGTAAGCTGTGTCCTTGAACACGTCAACAGTAATTATTCCAAGTTTGTGGTTCACCAGCTTCTGCAAACTTTGTGGAGTAAGTCCTCCATTAACTGTTTTGGTGGAGAGTGCATTTGCTTTGTACTCAAGCTCAGTAGGAGAGCAGGGTAGGGTTCCTAAATCAGTTATTGTCTTTCTTTAAAAAAAGAGCATCTTAATATAGTATTTGACCACATTATTTGGCAATTGAAGTAACACAAGATTTCCAAAGTGATAAAGCTATAACTTTTAACTCACACATACAGTTTGCTTCGTGGTTTTTTTTTAATTCTTTATGTAGTTATAAATGTTCTTCATCACAACATACTTTAAAAAGCCTTCTATTTATTGCACAGGCTCTACCCAGGTAACTCTTCCATCTCACCTTTTACGAATACAATACCAAAGCGACCCTATTTCCCGATGTCAGCTGGAGAATGATACAAAACAACCGAAGCACTGTAAGCATCCCTTTGCAAACAGCTTGGCAGCTCTCTACACTGGTTGAAAATTACTAGAGCACAGTTTATTTTTAGGACAACTTCAGTCTTCCTTATTGGAATTCCATTTATTACAGTGAAAAGAATACAATTCTGATTGCTGCAACTAATTAGCAGCTTAAAGTAAACAGAAAAAGAAAGGCTGAAAGACAGCACTTACAAACTTTATTTGCATGACTAGGGGAGGAAAGAATTATCTAATGCTTCATCCATTTTTCCATTAAGACCTAATTTAAGACATTGACTCAAGAATACATTTTAGGAGAACAATTTACATGTAGAAATGTGTCTTCAAATGATTCAAAAATAAGTCAGTTTAAACAACAAATGACTAACTATCCAAAGGGTGTGTGACTCCTTTGTTTGTCCCCACCTATCATCACAATTCATACACTTGCAGGGAGATGATACTGATACATTATATCTGATACTGCATATATTATTAGCTTTTTCTTTGTTTCCAAAGTTGTTTTCCTTCATATAAAAATAATAGCAACAAAAGACAATCTCGCAGATGGATGAAGAAGATGAGGAGAATTTCAGCAGAATATTGATGTTATGTTCACCTAAAAGAAACCATCAAATCCCAGCCCTAATTCTGGAGGCATATTGAGGGCAGCTCTCACCCTCTCAGCTTCCTTTGATGCCTCAGCTTTTCTTATTTAATGTATTAAATGGTGCCCAAAACTTTGGACTGTGTTTGTCACAGTGCAAAGCTTGAAGCTTGAAGAGAAATATGAAAGAGATGCAAAGAGGTTTTTCATGCTGAAAGATGCTCCTTTATACAATATGCCAGAACACACAAATGCAGGCAAATTGTGGATTAAAGATTCTCACCTCAGTTTAACCCCTGGCTTCAGTATCCAATCGGAACCCAGCAGGCATCTGAACAAGCATACCAAGGAAAATTAACTTCTAATTTTCTACAGGGGGCTAAGCAAGAGTACAAACTGTTGAAGTGTTTGCCAAGCAGAAGTATCCATTTTCATTGTTACACTTTGGAAAAAGAGATTGATAAGATCGCATATACCCAGATACTTGGCAACTTGAAATTAAGATAGATGATTCTGATTCCAGAGAACTCTGAATTCCATTGTGCTACCATTATAATGAGGAGAATAAGAAAATGTCATCTCCAGACCAGGTGGCAGGACAATAATCTTCAATCAGAAGACAAAACATGACATGTATACTTATGAAATGTTAATATCTTGCACATTGTTTTTTGCAGCTACAAGGAAAACTGTATGTCTTCCAGCACAATTTAAGCCTTGCTCAGGCATCTGTAATTTTTTGTGAGATAGTGGATGCATTAAGCAACTTCTTCTCATAGTTTCCTGATTCATTTCAACATCAGCTAATTAAAACTTCTTAATTTGAAAAAAATTTATGAACCTTAGCCTCCTTCTTAGGTTATAAGATCAAAAAGAATTATGTAGAAAACTTATAAATTATCAGGGACTCACCCCTACCTCTCTTAAGTTAAGTCATAACTTTAAATTATTTAAATTTAAAACTTTATAGATAGGCTATTTAAAAAGCTTGAAATGTTATAAAGTACACACACCTTATACCTGTCTAGCCAAAAGGAACGATGTTAATAACCTTATATTTAATGTTGCACCTCTTTACTGGAACACTTCCATCATATTTTACAAACTATATTGAAAATGTATCACGTAACACTCCAGAGACTCAGCAAAAACAGCTTGCATAATGGAGGCTCCTTTCTCATAAAGCTGGAGAGGACCTGAACTCCGCCATTCACCTGAGGACACTTCAGAATATTCTCCCTAAGAAAGGAGGGAGCCTAATAAAGCTGTATATATTTCAATTATAGGTAGATACACACACATCTGTATCTATAGTTATGTCTAGATATAGCTAGATTCACACATTTAATCTGCATATGCAGCACAATATAGATAAATATACATACACCTCATAGATTTGTATATACATCACACACATTCTCACAAACACTTGCCATTTTAATACCATCTCTCATGCCTCAGCATGGTGCACAGGGTTTCTTAACCGATTGATTTGTTCTTTTTAAGAACATGAAAAAAGCATAAAGTGTCTTAACATCAAAATGATCTGGTGGAAAAATAATCTTCTACTTGAAAATAAGGACTGTAGAAGACAGCCTTTTCTTCATATTCTTTCTTCTTCAAAGGACTGATAATACCACAGCTGTGCAGCTTTTCTCTTGAGTTTCTTCCTAATTTTGCTGAGGGTATCAAAATTAGATACCTTTTTCAAAGTGAGATTATGCTACAGCAGCATTTTCACTGCTCAGCAAGTACTACTAACCAGCTCACTTACCAAACTTCCTTGCCCCAATTTTACCCCCTTTTACCAACTTAATTCAGCGTGATCAATACAATCAATACCACCTTGCTTCATCATTACCGCTGCTCTTGCCTGCCTCCCCATCTCCAGTTACTACTAGGCTTGCTCTTAGCTTAAAACTTCTGGCCCCCAAAGCACACACACAGCTTTCCAAGCCACTTCCCTTTCCCTCTCATTCCCTTTCAGATCTGTCTGTCAGTAGATTGTTCCTCGGTGACCAGCCCTCACCCTTCCCTTGTACCATTTCAAGCCACTCCATCCACCAGCACCCCTGTCCAGCCATCCCTCTCCCATGAGGTGATGCAACTGAGTTGCACTACGATTGCAACTGTGGTGCCTGGTTCCCTGATGTTTAATAAGTTTGGCACCTCCTGATAAACTGAGATAGATGTCTGTCATGTAGGTACTTAACTCTGAGCTCTTTCCACCTAGGACCCATGGCCCTGAGTCCTCACATCTGTAACTGCAAGTAAGCTTCACTTCTCCCGTAACAATTGTGTATGTAGGCCACACCATGGTCACCGATGTGCGACCATATTGCTTAAGTATGTGGAAGGGTGTTGGCTTTCCAACAATGGAACTGAACAGGAGCAAAGAACATACATGCTCTCCAGACACGAGAAACAGTGAGTGGACTTGCCTTTGCCCTCCCTGTATACTACTTACACTCTCCAGGTGCCCACTTTAAGGTCTTACTGCATTCCACTGAAACCATTAGGTTTACCTTTTCACCGAAGTGCTATTCTTACTACTTTGTATCTAACTATAATAGTTTAATGAAATATTTCTGGCACATGCACCCACTTCTCCCATGATACCAGTGCACGCCTAAGCTGGCAAGGCAAAGCGGTTTATGGGGAGATGCACTGAAGGGGGCAGGTCTGATGCAAAAGCCATTGATGGCTACTCTCATTTGTTCTAATGGACTTATGTTCACGATTATTTGGCTCATTAGAACAAGTGAGAATCTGCCACAGTATCCCTAATCTTTGTTAGCAGATGTCTGCCTTTGGACCATATGTTCGGTATAATCACTTTCAGTTGCCATTTCTACTGCATGGTGAGCAATTTGGCAACTACCTCCTCTCAAATGAGAGGCATCTGGCACAGACAAAAGCAAGCCCCATGGATTTTTCTAGCAAAGGGAAAGATATTGGAAAAAAATTGTGAATATCAAAGACTGTATCTGGAATGTGCTGATAGCGCTTCCACAGCTATATGCATATTTGTCTTCAGTGATTTAGTTTATTATATGCACAATTACTACAGAAAGTTCATAATACAGTGAGATTTGTGACTGCACAGAAAGTGAAGGGCAATTTTTGTTATATCATACCGAATCATATCACATCACATCATTATTTTTGTCAAAGTAATGGCACTTATGTTGTTCTAGGGTTCAAGACTTCTCCCAACCTGTTGCACTGTAGTCACATACTTTGTGCCACAAATTTGCACTTAACTGACATCAGGATTTGTTGGTCTTTCTCTATCTTTTGGTCATGAGGAAAAATAAGCACCAGAAAAAGCACCAAGGGAAATCTGGTGAAAAACTAGTAATTAAACTTATGTCATTTTTAAGTCAACTCTGTGAAGTGTTAAATGTTTGTGATGAAATACATCAGGACTGTGAAACTGTGCACAAATATTCTTCACAGTCTCCTTTGCCACTTTTCAAGCAATTCTCAGAACCTACAGTTAAATTTCTTTCAGTTTTGACTAACTCTTTTGATAGATGAACATAAACTAAAACCAGTGTTATTCACACTGCTTCCTTCTGCTTGGTCCTCATGTTCCATGTCAGCTGTTATCATTGCTATCTCACCATAAAAACCCTGATAAGCCATCTATTTCATCCAGCAATGATTAGTAGTAATGTGTTCTTCAAGGCTTCTTTAAAGTGCTTTATCGCTATAGGACTATTCCTTTCAGACACAATATACAAATGCATTTTGACACATTATAAGGCAAAGCTCCAATTTGTAGCAATATAAATAAATCTTCCCCTTCTCTCACACAATAAAAAAAACTACTGTGTTGCTGGCATAGCTGTGAGCACATTAGGGACTTCTGCCAACCCAGCTATGCCAGCCGCACAACTTACTTCTGCACATCTTTGACCAATGTGATTATTATTTTCAAAGAACTGTGGTCTGTGGGAACAACTTCTGGTTAAGAGTTTCATTTCGTGTTCGAGGCTCAAATTCTCATTTCCAAGCACAGTGAAACAAATCCAGTATAACATCAAACACCAGGATAATTCCAAATCACGTGGCTGCAGAGCAAAGTCATTCAGTAGATTGCACACAACCAAAAACAAGAGTAGAATCAACTGCTGATGTGAGAGCGCCACAAAGATTCACTTGTTCAAAAACTCACAAATTGCAGGCAGACTCTACTCAGCATGAGTAAAGGTGGCAGACATACAACAGCGTTTAAACCAAACACAATCACAGATGTTTTAATCAAATGGTGGTTCAAATTTAATTGAAATAAGCTTAAGAATTCTCAACTTCATTAATTGTTCAGTTCTGTACGTACAGTATGGATGGGAGGAAAGAGACACAGACTGATGAGAGGCATATTAGAGAAAGCGTCCCAGCAGCTTGTTTCCTTAGCAATTTACAAAGCAAATGAAGGTAATCTGAAACTTCAAATCTTACAATATCTGCTTTATTAGACTTTAGTTTCATGTTACTCTTTTCTCATTAGAAAACCCTTTTAAACACTAAAACCTCTATGTAGCTCCTTCACCTCTTTCAAATCCCTTTCTCTAAACTCTTAGGCATATATTAGACTTTAAATTTGGTACATGAATTAGTTCCTTGTGATACTGTCCCACAGCGGGTATTTTACTGATCTAATAAAACCACAATGAAATTACTGTACACAACTTAATATCGAAGCCCAATTATTGATTTTTAGGGCTTTATTTCCAACCCAAAAGTGGCAGCGTGTTTGAAAGCCATGCAACTAGATCCGTCTTTGGCAAAGAACCAGCCAGCCATAGCGACATACTGCTCAAACATTACATTTTCCTCCGCTGCTCCAAGAGCCAGGAAATGATGTGTGCATGTGGGTACATATAGTATAGATGTCACTCAATCATCTTCCACCTCTCTAATTATTTTTATTGAACCATTGCTTTTCAAACACAGAGATGCCAGGACTGTAAGAAGGATGATGGCATCTCACTGGGGAAAGAAATTTAGTACCGTAATTTGATGCGAGTACCAAAGTGTCATTTCTCCAGATTGAAAGGCTTGGAAGGAAGCTTAAGTATCTGATACAACTAATAACACAACCCAAGTGGCCTTGTCTGTGCTACAGTCTTAACTTATACATTAACCTTGGTTCAAGAAACGGAAATATTTGAGATTTAACCTGTGAATATTCGTTCATGAGGGAGTTCACACTGTAGTCATTGCATCCAGGACTGATCCAAAAAAATTCCCTTAATTTCAATAAACTTGGAATGGAAGTGCAACAGTTCATTCATACAACTAATTGGTGGGAAAATGCATAATATACCGTTAGAGGAAGATTTCAGTGCTCACATAAAAGGTAAAGCATAGAGAAAACCCAAAGTAAAAACAATGCATAGGAAAAAATAATCCAAGAGCTCAGAACCCATCTTGAAACATATTGCCAAAGGAATAGTTTAAATGCTATGAAACTGAAGTACTTATTTCCCTTTTCTTTTAACCTTCTAAAAACAATGGAATATGAGAAGTGAAAGAACAGCAAAGCATGTAGCATGAAATTAAATAGAAGGACGAAAGTAAAGTTAAAAAAATGGACAAGTGTTGAACCTTTGTGGAACTCTGAACTCTAACTTAATTTTTTTTAATTTAGTTTTCTTCTTCACTTAAATCCTCTTATGTCCAGAAACCCTTTGCAAATTATTTGACACTTTTCCAACCAGTCTTTCTCTCATTACAACATATTAATTTCTCTAAAGAGGCTTAGTTTTTATGTGAGAGCAATTTTTGAACCAGGGTGGATTAGCAAAGAACTTTTCAATTCATACAACAATTGCATGCACTTATCAAACAATGTCTGTAACACCTGCTTGCTAGCTAGACGCAGATTATTCACCATTATTTGTTAGTTTCATGAAACAAGCAGCTGAACTACCTATGCAATACTCAAGATACTGAAAAATAAAGTATATAAAATTAGTATATAAAGAGTGTATCACAGATGCTTATGGGAGTAGAAGCAAAAAACCAGCAGAAGAGGACATTTTGCAAGAGACTTTAGAAGCCATTAGCAAAACAAATTGTCCTGTAGTTAGCCTAAAAGATATACGTTCAGGGTTTTAATCTAATTATTATAATGATGCAGAACACATATGAAGTTAGGAATGCCACAGGGTCTTTTCTGTTTATGGAAGAGCTTACCCTCCCAAAAAAGTTAAAACACAAGAATAAATTTTATACAGAGAGACAGGAGCTGAAAATGATTCACTGTGGAAAGATGTAAGTAGTAAGCAGTAAGGTATGCTAACTATTATCTTTTATCAAATTACTCTTAACATATGTTCAGTGCATCCATTTGGTCTTAAGGCACTACTTTTTGTCTTCTAAATATAAGAGCTGTCTGCAAACCTTTGAAAACAATTTCCATAATTTCCATTCTGCTATGTTGTATGATCTTAAATATTACGCCCTTCTCCCACTCTAGAGCCTACATTGCTATTTCAGTCAGATGACTGCATTTCCATACGTGAGAAGATTAAAGAAAACTAAAGTCATATCTCAAATGCCTGTTCTCTCATTCATAATACTATATACAAATCATAGCACAGTGGATTCTGGGTCTAGAAACTCCCATATGTAATTCTTTGATTAAGACTGAGAGTCAGACATTCTGAAATTGTCTCCAGTTCAAAGCTGCCTTTATTTTATAATGCTTACAACATTTCTTCATTACTTTTAAGGAAATCAACTGAAGAACAGCTATCTAAAATTGGAAACGGTAATCTGCTTTTGATGGAAAATCAGAGACCAGTAGGCTGTCTTCCATATGCAACAGTAACCCCAGTCCTTCCATTCCAAAGATTTACAACAGCTAGAGTGAATTAACAGTATTCTAACTGTAGAAATTGCCTCTCAAGTTCATGTAATCAGAGTCTGAATTTAATATACAGCTCCGTGTTGAGTAAGCAAAAATAAGCTAACAAATATGCAGCCTGTCAGTTCCAATGAACCTAGACTGCAGAGAGTTGACAGCATATAGTCTCTCATACCGCTAAGAAAATTACAGATTGTAGCATGAAAGATTACACATTGTTAAGCAGTGTCAAACCACATTGGCAGTTTTCACATGTCAAATGTGCAATTACATAAGGATTATTGCTAGAAAAGCACAAGATCTGGGTGATGTGAGCTGAGTGCCAACTCAGCCATTCATCTGAAAATGTTTAGTGTATATATGCATTTTGGATTAAAAAGAAACTGTGTTTCAGCTAATTTGATTTTTCTTTTGCTGATTTTTGTGATTGTGGGTCTGGTGCTATCACTGATGTTATATTGCAGTCTCTAAAGGATACTTCTCCAACCTGAAAGCACCACCTTGTGAATGTCCATGGTTGAAGGCATGCACACACAGGGTTCTGTCATGCCACGCCACCACCTGTGCACTAGCAGGAAACAAGAGAGCCCCTGCTTCAAATTTCCTTGCCTTTGTCAGCGTAAGGCAGAGCTGCAATTCTGTTTTAAATAGGATGCTTACATTTATTTTCACTATTAAGTGGTGCTATGAAAGAATACTATCTGCATTCAGCTACCACAAATAGGAGGGAAAAAAGACAGGGTAGAGAAATGGAAAAGAAGATTGCAGAAAGGTATAATTGGACCGCTGTGGGATCAAGAAGAGAAATTAAACCTGTCACAAGGCTAAATTTCATAATGGTCATTGAACTGGCTGACAGACCTCACCACCATCTGCACAGCTTTGAAACAACAGGCATATTTCTGGTGTCATGACTAGCTGTGACTTTCCAGGGGCCTATGAACTAATAGGTGACCTCAGGCTGAATTATGATAGTCACCTGCTACAAGCAGTTGCTATTGGCTTCATATTCAATTTAAAAATTTGTGAAAATTAACCCAGACAAATTGTAAGTACATAAATTATAGATGTGGTTTTTTAGGGCAAATAGATGGCTATTTCTTCACAGAAAGAAAAACACATCAGAGTTAACACAAACCAAGCAGAACCCAAATCTTCACATTATTATCAAAAGAGAAAAAGATACAATTCAGAGTCTAAGCAACTGCTAGAAGCCCTTCTAGGAGAATAAATAAATATCAAGTCTAAAACTCTCTAATTTCAACTTTAACAACCTCTGATAGAATTTTCGAATTTTGATGAAGGAAAGAAATCCAGACTTCTGCAAAATATTTCTAGCCATTTTTCTCCTAGTCCAGTGTTAGACTTTGTTAATCCTAACTCAGATCTGGTCAACAAAACAATAAATGCTCCCGTGTATTCCAGCATGAAACAAAGCAGAGACTATAGCATGTGGAAACTACAAAGAGAGACAGGAAAAATAACAAAAAATTAAAACAATGCTGTTGACTTCTTCCCACTTCAAGTCAAACAGTGCAGGCAGGATTGTTTTCTGCTGTTCATTCAGTAGCTGACCTACCCAACAGCAGCTACATACAGTGGAAATACTGGGATATTTCAAACAGCATTTGCCAGCTAACTGAAAACAAGAGCAGAGAGATAGAACTGCTCCATGATTGTTTTGAAAAAGAAGGAGTCTTATTGCTTTAACTTCCTTCTAACTAGCTTCAGCTTATACAGCAGGAAACCCTTTTACAGACTGCTTATTTCAGTAGAGATTCCAAGACTAACAGCTTCTTTGAGAGTAACGCTCATCTAAAAGGTCACGTCAGTTTCACGTGGTTCCTCTGCCTCTGGACCATCATGGACTATATTACCAAAACAAACAGCGTAAAACTCATTGATGATGGAAAAAAGCAGTTATATGTACTTAAATATAAATTCAGTTTTGCTTGCTCAGTAGAATTCAGCTTCTGGAGCTGCGTGTTATGATGTAAGAGGTAGCAATTCTGCAACATCAGAGACTCCCCCATGTAGCACAAATTTAGAGCATCTTGGGAAAACATACATCTAATAGATAATGGTCATGTTCCACATACATAGGGATGCTGCTGCTAATCAGTTCACTTTCACTTTTACTAAGATCCACTTAGTTCACTTTATATTGGAACAGTCATTAACACTTATTCTAGGTAGCTTCCAAATGATAGACTGACATTCAGTAAATTCTTCCTTAAAAAGTGAAATGCAGCTTTCTATAATGGACAGGAATCAGACTAGATGTTAAGGCTTTGGTTGATAATCTGTTGTGGCTTGCCAATAGCTCTTATTAGAAGACAATAAAATATTCTGATGGACTGAAATAAGAAGAAGGAAGAACATCAGCAATGAAGAGTAAAGTGTCTACAGTTTATCATCTGAATACTTGGAAAAGGCTAAACTGGCTGTGAAGTTGGGATGTCCTGCTGTAAGTAGGGCTCCCAGAAAGACTCCACAAGCAGCTTGCAAGACTTTCCTTTATAGAGACTACCCGTAGGGTAAAACACTCTGGCTGTTCAAGCATGAATTGCAAAACCAATGTTTAAAAGCATATAATTATTAAATGGAGTCATAAAGGCAGTGCTGATCTTTCAGGACAAGTTCATTTCCCTGCTCCAAAGTGCTTACACACACCCTCATGGCTTATACACCACAGCTGTGAGGCTGGGGCTCAGGCATGGAGAGCAGGCCTTTAAAAATACAAAACCAGGCACTCAACGGATATATACTCCATAATTCCTTAATTATTTTTTTTATTTTATATTTGGTAATTATTTTATCATCTTCTACATCTTCAAACTATTCCAAAGAGAAGCCATCAGTCTACTGAATTTCCAAAGTGTATCATCCTTCCCACAGGCTTCCACTTTCTCTCATTACCTCTTTTGAGTATTACCAGTGCTACACCCAAACATTGGCGCTTTACTAACATCTAGGTGCTTCTAAAATTATATATCATATATCTTATACAGTAGGCCAAGGACTGATGACTACTTAACTTACCTAACCAAAGTCCTGCTTAGAGACAAGGACTTGTTTCCATTCCCTGTTGAGAGTGGAGACGAGAAACCAGATCCACTTACTAAACCTCTGAAGAGTCTGAGCTAAGAGCAACAGTCAGAACTAGATGTTTTGATATTTGAAGAAAGCACTCATTTAGTAGAACAGGAACAAAACCGTAGGCAATTTAGGACAGTGATTATTCCAAAAGGAGAGACTCTAGAAGACTTAAGCAATTTGTTACACTTCCTTCAGACAGACGATGTTATTCTTTTCTTTTTCTTTTTTTTTTTTTTTTCCCCTAGAAAATCAGATCTTTGTAGTCTGGCAAAGTAATTTGTATGTCTCAAGAATAGCCCAAAGGAACTGGGACAGAGCATGATTTTAGAAAATTAAATTGAAGATTACCTAGAGACAGAGCTGATCAGAAAACAGTTTCCTGCTTGAAAATAATATTAATAATAATATTGTTCCCATCTGAATCAACCCCCAAAGAAAACAAAACAACAAAAAAATCTGGTTTATTGTTAGTCAGAGTTTTATACCAATTTTCACGTCAGGAACAGGGAAACATGACATTTCAGAAGCAATCTAGACTAATATTCTATGCAGCTGCTCTGTGAAACTGGCTTTCCTGTTAAATCTGAAAATACCAAAATTGTCTACTTTCCCTCAGCAGTCTCTGAAGATGCCAAAATTTGCAGCTTCCTGGCAATAAGACAGCACTAGTGGGACTATTCCAGCTTGCCAAAATCAATTTCAGCATGTCCAGGTTCCTAGTCTCAAGTCTATAATGGGAAGGGGGCTCAAAAATTCTCATCTGTCTCCAGCCAGGATTTTAAAGGCTTTTAGGCAGGGCTGGAAGATGAATGTCAATTAACACCAGGACTTTCCGGCTTCTCCCTTTGAGACTGGTATCTTGGAAACATTGGCCAGGTACCTGCCACTGTTTGCCTTCTTGAGCCACTGGCTTCACACCAAGATGTCTCACCAAGAACAATGACCAGGTGCCACAAAAGCCTGAGGGATCAGTCTCCTGTGGTCCACTGTGTGAGTGTATCAAGACTGGTCACATTTTTTATTGTTTATTTTTTTGGAGATCTATCTGGCAATAATTCTCACTGCCAGGTAATGCAAAATCAGTGATTCTCCAAAGCGAGTTTGCTGTGAATGCAGGTTACAATTGTCCCTGAAATCCTGTCACGTCTTGAATTCATTATTTTGCATCCTATTAGCCTTTTCCAACGAAGCATGCTTTCTGACCAGCACTGTCTGGCAATGCTCTGAATTATGGCCTGAATTAAGATTGCCAAGAGCTTGATGCAGTTTTTTCCAAAGTATTGAGTGCCCTCTGTGATGGGGAGATACACTAGGACACCCCAGCTTTCAACTGCTATCCCAAAATGCAAGAATCTGTCATACTCCCATATAGCTTCATAACACCTGTAAACTGCACAGGGATGTGGATACATTAGGGTGCTCCACAGGGTACTCAAATGTGTATGAAAGTTAATTATGCCCAAATTTATCACTTGTATCCAGCACTGTCATGTTATCTCAGACAGTCTTGTTTTCCAAAAAATCATGGAATCTGATTTACCCTTTTAATGATTTGTCTGCATTAGGGAAGCTTATGTACTCATAAATATAACTGGATATAATAAGTGGAATTTTTTTATCATTAACAAGATCTTACCCATACTGACAGGGCAGCCATGAGCAGCCTATTCTCACATAGCTCATCTTAGGACTACTTCCTAAGTCTGTTTTTTCAGACAGTGATTGAACATCCCTGCACAAAGCAGGCCCAACCTAACCAGATTGCTCAAGGCTTTGTTCAGTCAATGAATACCCTCAAGAATGGAGTTTTCATGGACTCTCTGGGTAGCCTGTTCAAGTGTCTAACCACTCTCAGAGTAAAAATTCATATCTTCATAATCAGGATTTCCCGTGTTCCAGCTTGTCTTGGCTGCTTCTCCTATCACTGAAACCACTGACAGAAATCCTGTCATGTAACAGTAAAATTAAATTATTATCCTAAAACAAGTAAGTTTTAGATGTCTACCCTCTTAGGAAAACTAATTTTTTCAATGCTGTTAACTAATGTGTAAAATATAATGAGCACCACTGAATTCCTATTTTCCTGTATTATTGATGAGGGTTCTGCAAATGTTTGGTATTTCATATCAGTTACCTCACTGAAACCCATTTTTAGGTATGTGCTAAAGATACATAGAAGTCTACATATTTATGCCTATATGGTTATTTGACAATATGAAGTATAATTTTTTCCATATGTCACATAAAATCTTCTTTGTGGTAAGGTAAAAAAACCTTTTTCAACATTTCAGGTTTGGTCTAAATTCAAAGTAGGATAGCGTGACATGCTTCAGAGAGAATTTAGCTGTAAACAACTAATAGAGGACCAAACAATAAAACTTATCAGAAATTATCTGGAATTCCACATCTTTTTTTTCTAAGACAGTGATGTTTAGATTAGTTTAGACAGAATGGCATCACTCCTCGGAAAAGGTACCACTGTTTCCTTTTTCTTTCATTTAAACCTCTCTTTGTCTAATAATATTTCCTATGATACTATGTAGTAGTTCAGTAAGTTTACTTCAGTAAGTAAAAGGAAAAAAGAAATATTTCACTAAGGCTTCTTTGGAATTCAGTTACCATATAATACTGCTCTTTAACTAAAAGAGGTAATCAATATGAAGAAAAGTGTTAATTTATGTTTGGTTCTTTTTAGACACCAAGAGCTCTATCCCACTCCAACAGAAAGGGAGCTGTTTGGTAACATTGGCAGTGAAGCAGAAATGAGACTCTGCTCTTTCAGCAAATTCTGTTAAGAAGCTCTGGTAAAGTTGTCTCACAGCAACTGCTTTATTTGTGCAGTTTTGAGTAGCTGTGTGTTCATGGAGAAGGTGCAGTCAGTGTGCACAGCTGCTGTGCAAAAGCTGAGGGTGTCCCTACGGAGCAGAAGTGCAATGTGTTAAGGTCAGGGCTGTGCATTCTCCTCTCGTGCTGCCCCTTTTCCCATCTGCACCTTTTTGACTTTCTTTGTAGCTAGTCCGTTGCCAGGGACCATCAAACCACAGTGACCACGTGGAACCAGCACGCTACATCAGTGTTACCACCCCACAGGGCAAGGGACGTGCGTGGAGCATGATGTCCTTCCAAGGAGGGCATAGCAGGCCTATTGCCAATCAGGAATAGCTCTTCTAGCATATCCCTAAATTTGTGAATCCCCACCTGAAGAAGTTCTGGTAGATTGCCTAGCACTTTTAGAACCTTAGTTAGAAACTGTAAAGATGCTATAAATGTCAATATTTGATATGATTTAGGGTGGGGGGGCATTTCCAAGAGCCTTGCAAATGGTAAATAGTCTCAGGATCATAGTTTTAGGATCACTACCTGAGTATTAAAATCCTTAGGTGAAAAATGAATAACATGGTCAAGTTTCCACGGTCTTTGTCCAACTACTGTTGGACAGTCTGTTTGTGAACCACATTCCTCCTTTTCTCCACTGCTCTGCATATGAGCCACTCTTAGCAGAGTGTTCCTGACTCTGTATTTATAGGCTGTATAAAAAGCGCTATTATTCCTTTACACATGATAAAAATATTTTAATATTTTAAGACTGGCAATTACACACAATTTAGTGGATATCCTCAACAGTCATTGTGATTTGATAGAGAAAATAATTGTCCTGTATTTCTAGCCCAAGCTTGTCTGACATTTACAAAGATCAGCTCTCATTAGTTCATGATTCCACAAGCTTCTATAAGACCCTGATGAGACTTTCTTTAATAAAGACCCTTTCCAAAGTTAACACTTGTTTTAAAAGCTTTAGAGTTGACTGACTTCAAGACGTCAAGAATAAGTATAACAAACATAGCAAAATGCCAGCCGCAGGCTGTAATAAAGAATCATGGAATTACAACTACTGACTCGCATAAGATTCTTTCAAGTGTTCACACAATAGCATGTACTTCTCTTATTTTCAATTTTGCTATAAACACAAAGGCAAATTAATACTTTCTGTATCTCTATTTGTTTTCCAAATTTTAAGCACAGAGTTCTACCAACAAGTTCGATTAACAGTTACATTAAAAAAAAACCCAAACCAACAAACATTTAAAAATTAACTGCTTGCTTTGTTGTTTCCAGACTTGCCAGAGTATCTGGGGATAAGT
Organism: Gallinago undulata; assembly: GCA_026546715.1. Taxonomy (NCBI): domain Eukaryota; kingdom Metazoa; phylum Chordata; class Aves; order Charadriiformes; family Scolopacidae; genus Gallinago; species Gallinago undulata. Next base: position 130,063,523 of record JAOTQQ010000001.1, on the reverse strand, counting down.
TTTCAGCCTGACCTTCCTAGTTTAAAAGCCCAAGAATTTTCGTGAGTGTCCAGATGTCTCAGGGCAGCAGATTTATAAGACCTTAAAGGGAAACAATATTCATATAAAGCTGCTTTGTTCTATTGGAAAACATAAAAAAGCCTCTAATAGGTGTCATGTGCAACAATCAACACCACTTAATATTTGCAAACTCAGACTGTTGTAAGGTCATTTAATATGAATTTCACTTTGATAGCTGCTTCTTAATTGAGTCGTTGCTTTCACATTCTTTGTTACTTGCCTTTTGTGTGCTTTGTACAGCAGCTCAGTAAGTTATTTAATGTTAATGAATAATGAATATATGTGTGTGCTGCACACATGTGGGACCCTCATGGAAGCAGCAACTCTCCTATCTACCAGAGAGACAGGAGAACATGCATGAAACAAAACAAATTACCACTAACATTAAACATCTAAGTTCTAGATAGGATGTATAGTCCTTTGGAAATGCTTATTTTTCCCAGTTACGTACAAAATGTATACTTAAATTAGTAGTTCAGGATATTTTTATTGACTGAAAGTATAAATTATAGGGTTTTCCAGATAATCAGTGTTCCCACCCTTCTGGTCCCCCTGAACATTTATTGGGTCTTTTCCACAAATTTATTAGCAAACCCTCCACAAAAGATATGTTTCTCAGAGAAAGACTTTTCCAGGCTTATTACAGTGTAGACTTTTTCACAGTTTTTTTCGAAATCTGTTCAAGTATACTAATATCAATTAATTTGGTTTTTACTTTCTTTGGTATTTCCAGTACAACACAAGAAACTTAGAATTGTGTCTCTATGAAACCAACATTACTTTGATAAATGAAGCATTTTTCTCATTAGGAAAAAGTACTCATGCATATGATAAAATCTCCAGCAGGGTTAGCAGCTGCTTATTAACGGCTGTTTGCTTGTTGATACAGTCATTTATGTTTAAACATGAGCTAATACATTACTGCAATATGTATATCTGCTCCTGTGTTTTCCATTTCATCGGTGCATATCAAATCATATTCCTGTTTCTTTTACCATTTGCACCATTGCAATCTGGGAGCTACTCCTATTAAACCTAAGCAATCACACCAGCATAACACTAGATAAAAATTTGAAAAGAGACAAAGTTCATATTTTTCATGCACATACATTTGCAATACATTACAAGCGCTTTATGCTTTTCCTGTTCATTTTCTTGGTGTATTTTCTGAGATCTGATATACTAAAGTGTTCAAAATTATATTGATGAATTATTCAACAACTCTCTTAACTGTGATTTATCTGAAAGCTGAAAGAATTCATCACTAGCAGAGCTAAAATAAACACACTCTTATGACTTTAAGATTAAATTACTGACATAAACAAAATTTGAAATTCCTTCAGGTAGTGCTCTACATGAACATCAGCAGAGAAAGAAGGGGAATATTTTCTTGTAGGGGCTGTAAGAGTGCAGAGACAATTTCTCAGCTAAGATCATACCTCTTCTTCTTTCACAAGAATAGTAGAAGAATTATGTATTAAAAAAATTTCCTCCAGTTGTATTTCTGACAATAAATGGTGATATAAATTGGAATTTACAGGTATTGCTAAATGTGTCATATAAAGCAAGTAATAAAAAGGGCAGTTTACCGAGGTTCTCTTGATGCCAGTTTCCAGCAATGAGTAAAATCTGCAGCATATAGGAGTTATATATTTTTTATTTAACTTTACCTGGTGTGCTTCTTAATTGGCCCCTGAGGAACAAGTTACCAAGCAGTGAATCCAGTCATCCCCTGGGTCCTGTAACCAGGGGTACACAGCTCGACTTCAGTTCTATGCTTCATAATTAAGCATCCATGATGAATACACACACAAGATTGAAACACAGGATCCCATTGTGCTTTCACTTATTTGCAAACATGAAAAGTTTATTTTTAAGCTCAGCATTGTATAGAGGGTCTTTTCTTTCCCTCCTGTCACATGAAATACCAGAGAGGGATGGTTATTCTGGAAGGCCTTTTTTGTTAAATGTGGACAGCGTGGAAATTAAGCCCCAGAGTAAATATTTTAGGATTTGCAACAGGAAAAATGATAAAAACAAAAAACAGACAAAATTCTTCTACTGCAGTAGGAGTCTCTAATAAAGTGTGTTGGCTTAGTTCATATTTATGATAGCATAAGGAAGTGTAAGACTAGTGAATTTTCTATGCACTTCTAACCCAGTGCACTTCTTCACATATTTTTATACATCTTCCTCTATGTTTCAAGGAAAAAATTCTCACATTTACACCTATATCTGTCAGATCTAGATCTGGTTTTCAGGTATTTGAGCTGTTTAGATTCAAAGCCTGAACTAAGTCAAATATCTAGTGACTCGTGAAATGTTATTATCATGAACTACAAAGTTGTTTTCTTTTTTCAAAAAATGATATCTTTTTTTCAGATATGTTTCAAAAATTTTCATAATATTTCTCAAAGTTTGATTTATGAAAATATGGCTACAGGTGGAAAAAATAAGTATATATTTTTAACATAATTTTTGAAAATATTAGAACTTTTAAAGGAACTCTCTAAGACATCATTTTTGGTTACAAGTGAAAATTCTCACAAAAAAAACCCTTTAAAGTGTATTTCCAGTTTAAGAAGGTTTTTTGTGAACTACTTCTCTGCTATATTCCTCAGCCACTTGCCAGAATAACCTTATCCACATGACTTCACTTCTGTTTTCATCTTGTCTCAACTCTTCTCAGACTTGCACACACTATAAATTTGAATGGCCTCTAACAATGGTACTTTGATCTGGGATATTATTTTAGGTACAACTGAGATGACAGTTATCATAATAGCAGTAAGTACCATAAGCCTTTAAAAATCTTGTGCAAAATCCTGCTCTTTTAGTTTCAAAGGCATCAAGATATTTCTCCATTTCTTCTTTCACAACCTTCATCTCCAGCGCTTAGCCTTGGGACACATAAGAAATACCAAGTCACTTTAAGCGTTAGATTGACACATATCCTATAATAGAAAATAAGCTACTTCAATTTCTGAAATAAGCAGAAGAAAGCTGGCAACCTATGTGTTTTAGACATCACAAAATATGGGATTTTACATTAACTTTCTCCTCTTCTGGAGTGTATACTAGTGTACGCATTCTCCTTCCTGTTGAAGTACAGATTATTGTACAACTGAGGGCTTCAGAAGCAATGAAAAACAATTTCTAATGATATTAGCTGTTACAAAAGCATGTTTTCCATGCAAATATTTTCCTTTAAAGTTATTACTGCAAAATATTAAATGTACACTTAAGTTTATATTCATCAGTAGTCCCATTGTCTTCATGCACACAAGCCTTTGTAGGATTACAGCCTGTATCTCTTTTCTACAGTTTTCATAGCCAGATACTTCTCCTTAGTAACATACCCATATAAGGAGACATCAGGAAAAAAAATTCTTTCTAAATGAATATGTTAAAATTTAATGCCTGAACTGACAGAAACTTTTATGCATTAGAATAAAAAAAAAAAAAAGAAATGGAAGTTATGGAGAAATTATACTTATAAGAAGATAATTTCAGTATCTCCAAGCTTATACACTTGGTGAGTATAAATGTGTCAATTTTTTTTTCTGGAAAGTTGAGAGTTTATTTCTGGTTTAAGGCTTTTAAATTACTTTTCATTGACTCTCAAATATCTGGTTATGTTGAATAACATTCCACCCTTCAAAAAATTTCCCCTGGTATCAGCAGAAAAAAACATGGGAGAAAAGTGTACTCTTCAATATGTAAGTAAACATAATATCAGATCTTTATTATGCACATTAATATTTTCAAGTACCTATATAATTTTAATCTTTACAATCTATCAGAAAAAATAATTTCAAGAGGGGCAAAGGAAACCTTCCGACAATGAAGAGAAGACATGTTTTCTAAATGTTTTGGTGAGTCTCAAATTTTAGTTTTTTCCAAAAAATAAAGACTAAATCCAAATTGTTCTTTTCTATTTTTCAAGACCATAATAAGAAAGAGACTAAATAAAGCTAACAATAAGAATAAAAATATTAACCTGATCAGAAAGCTTTTTTGCCTTGCTTAATAAAAATTTCTGAAAGCTGTAGAAGTCTTAACCATGCTATTCTTAAGCTTTTGATTTGGACCTATTCCAGAGCTTTACTAAAGGATTTTATTGTAATTCTAATTAAAATATGAAACTAAACAAGAAGTAAGAACAGGGAAGAAATAATTTCAATCAAGAGTTTTTTGACCTCAAAGGACATTTCTTAATTACCCAGTTGCAACAAAACCAATGGAGGGTGAAGACAACAAACCAGCATCTCCAATAGAAAGAGAATATACAATACAAGTTAAAGATAACACATTTTGTCATCCATATTTTCTTGAAATAAATTTATGTCACCTTTTCCTAAGATCATTTGGTTTATTTATTTTAGATTAAATTAGCAAGCCTTGCAACTTGCACTTCATTTTTCTCTCTTAAGCAGCAGTTACACACAGTAACATCATTTTAAGGCGTTCTCTTCCCAAAGCCCATTTTGGTTGATATTTGTCACTTGTGACAGAATTTAGAATACCAAAGTACTGTATTTTGTGATGAAAAACTTGAAAGCTTTAATTTTACTAGCCTCCAAACAAGGATTCAATTTGAATATGAAGCTGTCATGGATTTTATACTGTCCTTGCTGAAATTATCTGGAATCACTGTTCAACAGCTGTGATAAGGATTCACAGTGGCAAAACCATTATTTAAGGAAAATGTGAATCTTACTGTATGTCAGATATTAGAACAGAAAGCATGAAACATCCGTTTACAAAAAGCTGGTTTTACTGTAACAGAAGTCAATTGGAACTCAAAAGTATATAGAACAGCTGTAATGCATTTGATGCACTGTTCTATTCGGTTTAAACTTGTTTTGAAATAATGTGCAAGATTTAGTGTTACTAACATAATATAAAAGTGGGTTTGACTGAAAAATACCTCCCTTACAGAATGATATCAAGCAAAATACCAGAACTACCATCTTTCTGCGTTAAATAAAGTATGTCACTTTGAAGGCTTAGTTCTATTTTTTTTTCTTATGCCTGGAGATTATTCCCAATAATATTTAGCAAAAGAGAACTAAGTTTTCAACATGAGTACAATTTCAGAAGTTTGGTGGTCTTACTTAACAAGAGCTAAATGAATGCACTTCACCAAAGAATGTAGCAGAATGGTATTTTTTTCTCCATTCATTTCAAGTCACTGCTGCTTTAGAAGGGAGTTTGCTTGCTTGCTTGCATTCTTTAGGTAGGATTTGTGAAAGCAAATATGAATTACAGAGGAACGTCATTACTGCAAGTTTGGAAGAGAGCTGGAAGAAGCCAAAAGCACTACAAAAGGAAGCAATGCAGATCAGATTTCTGGACGAATTATTTTTCTAACCACAGCTGGAGAGTTAACATTGAAAGCAAATGTTAAAAGCTTTGAACAATTGTGGATCTTTACCTGGATTAGATTATACCATTGTAACAGGAAAATTAGTCAAACAAATTAATCCAGTGTACCTAACCATCACTTAAAGAAGAAATAAAAGGAACTGAGAAGCACTTATTTTTCAAATGAAATATTTATATTTAAGATATTGTCAGCGGTATTTTTAAGGTAGTTCTGCTGGAACTTTGTTAAGACTGGTTTGGAGGCATGATATTTGCCCACCCACGCTTCCATCACTGAAAGGTATAGTATTACCTTTCTTGGTCCTGCTCTTATACTCTCGGCTGCTGGAAAGAGTTTCAAATGGAGTGAGCCCAAACCAACTGGCTCAGCCATAACCAGCATCTATGAGGATGCTGTGGAAAGGCTTCAAGAGAACATAACCCAGTAAACTGTCGTTCACACCTACCAGTTAGCTGCTGCAGACTACCAACCTTTTGGGGACTTCAGCTCCAGTGATTAATTGAAAATCCAAAGTGAGTAGCTAGGCTGTCCCTGGCCTTAAAGGCTCCCTGGCCCACAAGGATGCTGGGTGTCTCAGAGGCTGAGAAAACAAGGAGCCACTTTGAGTAAGGAAAGTGAAAATGCTTACCATAAGAGCATTTCTGTAGCACCAGGCTTATCCAGGGCCCAAAGTTTATCCATATAGTCTATACAGTGCCATATACAGTGGTCAACATCTCTGAATAATAGAGGCCAGATATCAAAGGTGGGAGAGCAGCACAACTGTCCTGTAATGGCAGCCTCCCCTCCCTCTTCTGCCCTCAAGGAAATAGTCCTAAGCAAGGACTGACTGTCCTGCTTCTGGCCTTTCAGCTGCAGAGGCAGAGCTGGCTTTCCCTGCCTGCCCCCATGACCTTCCGTGCATTCCCACAGCCAGCTTATCCTGGAGAGAGGATCTATCGGTGGGATAACCTCCGAGCAAAGGCAGGACTCCAGAGCACTGGTCCCTCCTTTCCCAGGTGTATAGTCACCACCTGAAACAAGCATTCCCCACCCTGCCAGCCAAATGTTCAAAAGATGGCTACAGCTGCATTTTTTGTGTGGTGCTCCACCCACATGGCAGTAGTGAGAAATTTTTCCAACACACCTGTGGGCTTTCAGGTGCCACACAGCTTTGTTTCTGTATTTTAAGCAGGATTAGGTATGAAAGACTTAATTGAGTTGCTCAGGGGGAGATAGCAAGAGACAAGGCACATCACGCTTGGGTATAAACTAGATCAGGCAGATACTGGATGGGGATTCTTCACAGAATATCAGCTTCCATTATCCACCAAGACTCAGCTCAAGCTCTGCTTGTCAAGTGAGAACAAGAGGCACCTGAATTATTGGTGTAATTGAAGCACTTGAACTGCTTTGCTAAGGTAATCTGTTAGGAACTGGGACTTGCAGTGTATGTTGGCTGACATACCTAGTGAGGAGCAAGAAAAGTAGGGGTCTCAGGTATTATATCTAGGTCATAGCGATATTGTAAGTTGAAGACTTCAGAGTATAAATTTACAGCTGTAAATTAGTCCAGAGAATGCATGGAGGATATGGTAGAGTGACACCTCTATCGTAATTTGTCACCTTGGGTGTGCAGAATCAGATTAACTGTCTGCTGTCCTCTTTGGCTACTTGGGATTCAGCAGAATTATGTTCCATTTTTTGCCTTTTCATGTTCTATACTATATAAACTAAATTAACACTACATACAATCCCCATGTTTTAATTCCAACTGACTGATAAATATGACAAATCTGTTTAATTAGGAATAAGTTCCACCATGCATAACATACACTGAGGTTCACCCACTGAGAAACCCAAAATTAAAAAGCTGTGGTCAACAGTAAAGAGTCATGATCTTTTCCACAGGAGTATCGAAATAATGGTTTGTTATATAACATACACTCCTATAGGAAGCTTGGAAGAGCTTATGCATCTCACAGCAGAGGAATAGCAATTAAACATTCATTCTAGATTCTTGCCAGAGTCTGTTCCAAATAATCCACCTTTAAAGGAAGCTTACTCCTCAGAGCTGAGAGGTCATGAGGGCCACATGTGATCCTTAGCACAACATTTCTCTGTAAACCATACTGTCTTGTAAACCATAAGGTTTAGTGGGCCACAAAAAATAGTACAGCTTTGCCACCCTGGTCTAAGAGGCTCAGAAAGCTCAGGAGACCTTAGGTCCCCAGCAAGAGAGGACGGGCAGTAGAGCTACTAGTGCTATCAAAACCTATGCTCTTTTATAGTGCCTGCTACAACAGTAGGGATACCCTCTTCTACACAGGCAGGGGATTCCAGCCTCTGGGATGACTTTACAAGAAAATTTAATTTACTGTCTCCAGCCTATTTATATCATAATTTTTTAATAAAATGACCAACATTTTAAAAGAAAGCCTTTGAATAAGCACTCCATGTGATTTAGCAGCTAGGAAAGCAGCTTTAATTTAATTTCAGATCAGTAACTTGGCATCTCAAAAGCTATAATCACCTTAGTTGCTGAAATATGAAAAAACATTAGAGAATTTTGGGTGATTTAAAGGAACCACTATCTAAGGATTTCTAACAAAAGAAAATGGAAATACCAGACAGTATAATCCACTGCTGCTCATTAATCTCATGTCAGAGGTGTGTGTATATATAGGATAAATAGTTGCTTTCATAGGTGCAGTCTCGGCCTATGTCTGATCAGGGAACTTGAGAATGTTTCCATGCTTTGCATTTGGTTCTGCGCCCCGGCTAATTCCCTATCAGGACAAAAGCTGAACACACAGCATCATTCCCCACTTTCCACAGGAAGGATACTCAAATACACAGGGCGGGCAAGATCTGTAGCAATGCATGGACCAGAACCCCAGGGCATGCACAGTGTGTCTCAGCGGGGAAGTTTAGATGCGGCTTTGAAAGATTAATAGAAGACTTATTGAAGAAAACTCCTTTGGTTTGTAATGTCTAAAGCGCCTGTCAAAAGTGAGGTTCCCCAATATCAGCTTGTCACAAAAGTCAGCCTCTCAGAATGGCACTCCACAGTGAGAAGTCTCACACAAGCAAAGATTAGGCCATCAGCATTTGAAAAATTCTTCAATATCAACTTTATATTCAATAAAAAAGAATACTAAGAAGACCTGGAACACTGGCATTATGATAGGTATGTCCCTAAATTCATTGAGTTAAACTAGTGTAATTTTACCCCTCCTTTAATGTATCAAGGAAAGGAATGTCTAAATCAGTGAAATATAATATTAAAGAAAAATAGAATCTCTCATAATAACCCAGTATAGCATATAGGACAACTTCACAAACCACAATTCTTAATCCCCAGGATTTCCGAATTCAAAACCACAGGAGTTTCAACCTTCAAATCATAATATTATTTCATTATGCTGAAATATTTAGGATGTTGCTACACTTCATGTTCAATGTTGGAAACAGCATAGAAGAAAAAAACAGAAACTACCAGAGACATAAGCAGAAAGTATTATAGCTCTGCACAACAAATAGTAACATCACCATTTAAAACTGGCTACTTTGTGTGCATGTCACACTAGATAGTGCCTGCAAATTTTAGAAATCAGAGCTCCTATTGGCAGTTTTGTTTCATTTTTACTCCTTGTTTGTAGTTACATCCTGTGTCATTGTAACCCCAGTTACAGGGTTACTATCATCTTCATTCAACACGTTAAGGAGAAAAAGGCTCTTCTCCTTTTGACAGGCTTCTGAACGTTTTTAATTCCTCCTTTTATCTACATGTGTTATTTATAAATATACATTATTCAGTATCTGATTTGGACCAAAAAAATTTTCATGGATCATATTTATAGCTGTTCAGAGAAAATTACTTTTTCAGAGACACCACTAACAACATCACTGAAAAAGTTATTTTCACTGAGCAAGTGGTCAAAAACCTCAGAGACCGATGTGTGTATTCCCTATATCAGGATAAAAACAACAGAAATCTAGGAACAGCTTCCTTAGAAATCTAAGACAGTTTTACTGAGCTTCAGTCAAATCAATATTATTGACAGAAAAAATATTCTGGATACATTGGTTTGGCAATTTGTTTTACTGGAAAGTTCTGTTGGAAGACTTCTGGCTATAGGTTACCTCACTTATTTTCAGGAATAAGTGCAGGAATATCAGGTTTTTGCCTGCTAAATTTAAACAGGGAGCAAGAAGGGTTTTCTCATTCAGAAGAACATTCAGCATACACTAGTGAAAGATGGCTTCCTTTGAAATTTTGTTTCCTTTTTGCTTAATTTTGTATGGCCGGTATGAAATTCGAATAAAGCAATGAAAGGCTTCCAGAAAAATCTGTAATGCTTCATCTAGTCAAGACACTTTCAAGTCTGTAAGCAACAGGTTTAAACCTCTTATTTCTCCTTTCTTTTTTTTTTTTTTTCCCTTTTGTTAGCATACTGTTGCCAAAAGCACAGGGGAATGTATCAGTCTCCTAAAACTCTAAGGAATCCTAGCTATTTGCTGAGCGCACACAGCAGTACACAGTTGCATTTGTCTTGTGTCCTGCATGGTTACCTCCCTTCACTTACAAACACAGCAATATACTTTAGGTCTCCATACATCTACACCCCACTTTAAAGGTCTTTGATAACATCAGCAAAGTGCACAAGACGTGATAAGACAGATATCCAATAAACCATATAACTCAGTGACCCTTTGCAACTGGCACACATGGCCTTACACTCTTTTTTTTCCATTAAGAAGCCCTCCTATAGAAGTCTGGCAGAGCATCAGCTAAATCAGTTCAATCCTGATGCTGTAGTTCACTTCTGACCTGGGACTTTCAGTGAATTTTAACTCGGAACCATAGAGCTCTGCCTGTAACCTTAGCTCTGCTATTTCGGTCCAAGTGCAGGTTCAGCAGAGTGACTAAGCACGGTGTTTTGGGAGTTATCCTGACAGGGTCAGTACCTAAAGGATGTGTCTGCACAGTAAAATGGGTTATGGTGCATGATCCAGAGGTCCAGAGAAGTGATTCTCCTGCTTTACTCTGCTCTAGTGAGACCTCATCTGGAGTACTGTGTGCAGGTCTGGAGCCCTCAATATAAGAAGGACATAG
>JAOTQQ010000001.1:130037089-130052876 GCA_026546715.1 Gallinago undulata | reverse complement strand
AGGGGGGTCGGACTAGATGGCCTTTGGAGGTCCCTTCCGGCCCAGATGATTCTATGATTCTATGATTCTATGATCCCCTTCTCCAACATCAACTGAGCTTGCTCGAAAATTGGAACCGATATATGCAGTTCACCACAGTGAATTCGGCTGCTTTGCTCCTGGAGCAGAGGCTGGCCTCTTTCCATGGCACCCTTCAGTTCTGAGGAGACCTACTACTCTGCTTGTGGGGACTCATGGGTTCCCCTGCAAACACTGGAACTGTAGGAGCCCATTACTTCTCGCACATGATGTTCCTGGGCTCCGTGAAAGCACTTTGGTGGAGCAGCTTTCTCTTTCAGACCTTGCTATGCAAAACAGCTAAATACAGAAACACGGAAAGAGTGTCATCCCTAGCACCATAATCTGGGCCCAACATCAGCACCTCTTGCAGCTTTGCATTCTTTTCTGTCACAGGTATTTACAACAACATTTTCACACCAGAGCAGCAGCTGGGAGGACACAGCATCGTATTACATGCTAAGCAAACTTAGTCTGGGTTGGGGAGCATGGGGAGGTGACAATAGTTCATTTAGTTCTAAATAACTGACCCCACTGCTTCTATCACCAGTTTTCAGGTCACAGAATCACGGAATCACAGAATGATATGGGCTCTGTAGATCATAGCTAACAACAACCCATGCTTCCCAGGTATGATTTGGTAATGTAACAGTGCCACTTCAGAGTAGTCTCCATAAATATTTGACTAATTTGGACTTAACTTCCTGCCAACTTTTTAGATAGGGCTACGGGAACTTTGCATATTATCATCCTTTCCTATAATAAGCAGAAAGAATAGCCATTCTTTTTAGCCTTTTTTTGAGGATTAGGAGAAATTTAATTTTAAAATTGGACCAATTATATAGTAGCTGGCCTTTTCCACTATTTATTGTACAGTAAAGAAAGAGCTCACCTTTCTACAACAATCTTCCTCAAATACTTCCCTCAGAGTTTGGGACTTGGCCCTACCAAAACATGTCCTCCTTAGTTTCTCTTCACTTTGTGGAAAGGTGAAAGCCCTTGGTTTTACACACTTTTTCTTCTCTGTTTTTGCTTTAGGTTTGGACAGAAGAGGGAAGCAAGATGGACTGGACTGGAGCTGCTTATTGTTAATATCACTGTTTCTGCCATAGTGTTGTCTTCTGTGCTTGAACTGAAAGTGTCTTGCATCTTGCACAGTGCTCTCCGGAGCTCAGATTGTTAATAGGCTGATAATAGTTCTTTCCAAGAGAAGGATCTTTGCTGCCACCTTGCAATATGATAAAATTTGTTGAAGTCTTGTCTTCATTTCCCAAACACCAGACATCATCTTGGCTTGCCATGTCTCAGCACATGGAGCTACCTGTGCTGGTTTTGTGTGAAGCCTGAGACTAGCACCCCACATGCCTTGCCTCCTCCATGCCACTGAGATGCCCTGAGATGCAGGGACCCAACTCAGAGTCCTGCCTATAAAGTGTATACAGGAACTTATTTTTCATGACAGGTACTGACCTTTACCTCTCACTAGAGCCCCAGCACGCTTTCTGCTCTTACACAGTGTATTTCTGCAGCAAGTCTCCCAGTGTCTCCACTTCCCAAGTTTTGAACTCCTCACAGATGAAATGAAACTGGCAGTGCCCTCAAGGTGCTAATTGGTGCTCAGTCCAAAGGCCCAGGCTAGAGCTAGATTAAGGCAAAACTCGCAAATGGTGTGCAGTGCAGGCATTGCATCTTGGCATCAATAGCTGAGCTCCTGACACACCACCTTTCTGGCTAACCCAGTTATAGCCTTCTGTTACTAATCCCAATTCCAGCCCTGCTTGGCTTGTTAACCATGATTCAATTTAGCTCTTGCAGATGCAGTAGCCTAACTCCTCATTTTACATCATTTACAAACTGTTCTCAGGGTCTTTGATCCTTACTTAAAAGCATATAACTTGTTCTTAAATTTTTGTGCCATTCCACATTTCATTATATTGTTTCCTTTGCCTGAACTGCCTGAAAAATGTCAAGTACTTCAGTAGTAATTTAAAAAAAAGGTTCTATTCTACTGGTTTCCCTTTTTGGTTTAAGCAGTGTTTCTGACTGGTCAGGTGTCAGCAACTTCTAGTTTGCTTCCAAATTTCAGCAGGACCAGGCTCAGAAGTGTCCCCATTTCCACAGTTCACACCAGATCACACTCAGCAGTTACTTAGAGGCCATGAGAAATACACCCTTCAACTTCCCAGGGTGCTGGCAGGGAGCGAGTTAGTGCTGCTCTAGGGGCTCTGTGAAATCCAGCATCCTTTCTGCCAGATGGCCCCACAGAAGGGGCAGCAAACAAGCAGTTATGGGTTTGAGTGAGTGGTGAAGAGGGAACCGCTGCTGCCTTCCTGATAAGATTTCTCTCTTTGATGATGAGGCATCAAAGTGGGCTTGAGTCTCTACAGTGCAATGCGGGAAACAAAAATACCAGATCTTGGGAGTGGTGGAAGGTGTTTACAACCATCACTCGCCCCAACTAAAGGATGTGAGACTTTAGCAAACTGCAGTGAGGTGGTGACAATGCCTCAGTTGAGAGGGTGAGAATGTCCATCATGGAAGCCAACCACCTCGTGTGGCTGCCATGAGACACAAGATGCTGGAGATGACAGTGCTGGCAGCCATGCTGCCACCCTGACAATTCACTGAAAGAAATGTGTCTCTGGAAAAGGCTGGTGACGAGTGCTACATGCCAAGCTTAGACTAGATGCGTGGGGGCAGCTCTATACATAAAGCCACAAGCTATGATTGGATCATCTACACTCACATGAGGCAAAATACTGATTAGCAGCTTCATCTTTGCCAGTCTGGATCTCGGTTGGGCTGGTGTTCAAAGGCAAAAAAACGACAACCTAAAAATAGCTGTCAAAAGCACAAGCTGGAAGCCAGTGTAATGTCTAGGTTTACTCAGACTTGTGAATGGTGTTGCGGGAGTCTAGGGAATTGTACAGCTAACTCTCTTAAGGCATTCCTCTTGAGGCAAAACAGTGAAACTCCTGAGATAGGAAATTAAAACATCAAATTGGAACCTAATCACCTCAGCAGTTTGAGAAAAGAGCTTAATACCTCCACTTTCATTTTATAATTTGCACTTGATTAAAAGGAAGATGAATTACACATCTGACACGAATTGATTCAGACAGTATAGGGGAGGAAGAAAAAGTCTGTTTTGTGGCATTTTTTAATCTAAATTTCTTTCTTTCCTTGTTTACAGTGACATACTGATTACAATATAAACACAAGAGCTGACATGCTTAGCACAATGAAGAAGTTTCCGAAGTTCAGATATCAACTCTTCTACAGCAACAGTATTTCTAGAAGAGACTGCAGTACCTCAGTTAATATGGTTGGCTGAAATGCATGCCCCTCTAAGAACTACCTCTCTACTACACACTAGAAGAGTTAAGAAATGAAATCTCCTTGCCTTTTCCTATTAGTGAGTGTGTCCAAAGTAAACCATAGGTTGCCAGCAGCTTTCCTTTTAGGGTTTTACCCAGCTTCATCCAAAGTCCCCAGTGTTTGCTTTCCAACAGTTGCATACAACGCACCCATTCACAAACTTGAAGCAGCCATTGATGTGCTGATGACTCATCCCATGGCCAAATGTAGCATCAGCTCTTCTTTTTTTCTGCAGCAGCAGACCAAGCCTTCCCCGGGCATCCATGGCTGCAGTCCTCATGGTCCTCTGAAGGAGTGCAAGTTCCCCCATGCCATCCCCTGTGGGCACCATTTGAGAAGGAACTCGGTGTAACTCCATCTTGTCCATTGTCCTAAAACAGTCTTTGTATCAAGCTTTCTTAATTCACCAAGCATCAGCAAATGTGGTGAAACACCAGGATGGCGCTGCTGTTTCTATTCCACTTCAGAGAATCTTAGGAGCAATCACTGAAGTTGTGGAAACAAACAAGGTCCTCCTTAGAAAATCTTAAAGGCTCTGACTTATGATATTGCTGTTAAATGCGGACTGGCACCCATTAATCCATAGAAAATTGGTACAAATCTCTTGCAATAAGAAAACAGGTGTGGAGGAAATAGCAGCTTTGCACAAATTGAAACCTGTGTTTAATTTTCTAACAGGGAGAGTTTATGAACCTGAATCCTATAATTAATGCCTACACACATAGTTCCCTGTCCTGAGTTCCATCCAATACAAACATTGGTTTTCCAGCAAGGGAGAAACATGTGATATCTCCCTTGGCAAGAAGGCCAAGCACAGGGGATGAGTACATGCTACCCAGAAAGTGCAGAGTGTACAAGACAACCCCATTTTTCTCCCCCATAAAAACACAGATACTTTCAGTAGGTAGGTCTAAATCCTGGTCAAGAATGGGTGGACTAGCCAGATATGGCCTGCAATTTCATTTTTTATAATTTCTGACATATTTCTTTTCAGATTTATATATTGTGCCAATGAAAAGACTACACAAGCCTCATCTAAATAAAAAAAAAAAAGATAGATAGATAGATAGACAGACAGATAGATACATACATACATACATAAATAAATTTGTCAGTTTGATTTAGGTTTGTCCCTTTCTGCCCAACAGGGTGTCTCATTCTTTCTCATGTTGCTGCTGTCATTCCTTCCTCTTTTTCCCATGCTCTTATTGTGCCTTTCCATCACATTTTTCCTCTATGTATTTTCATTCTAAGCTGGATGCAAACCCAAAAACATTTATTCTCAATTTATTAAAAACATTAAAAATGTTTATGCAAAGCAAATTCTCCCCATATCAGCTGGCTGCTTATAGCATTAAACACCGGGTATAACATTCTATCTTTAAAAGTTCCAAAATCAGTAGTTTGGGTTTTTTTACAACATCCATTTGACATTGGCATTGTCCCTGTTACAAAAAGCAAAGTAACTATAAATAAATTAGTCAATATCTTAAAAGGGAGCACTATTAGAGCTAGCTATGGAGTGCTTGGTTTTTCACTCCTGAGGCTATACAGCAATAAGCCCCTTATTAAAGTTGTATTTTCTGAGATTCAAGTGAACTGCATGAAACTCCAAAGATCCATTCCATGTCTTGAGTTTTTAATACTTTATGCACTTGTTTGTGAGTAACTTTTACTTAAAAAAAAGACCCTTGCAGCTATTGCAGTCTGGCTATCAACAAGGAAGTTCATCGAATATTCTCCTATAGAGATGATATATATTTATAACATCAGCCAATCTGCAACTGGGTCTAGGTGCAGGGGACCAGATAACAAATCTGAATGTCTGACTTCTGACAATAGCTTGTTACTATATTACTTTGGGCAAATTATTTCATTTTTCTTTATGTACATAAGTGTAGTCATCTGTGACTGCCTGCTACCAGAATTTAACTAATACCATATTAAATATTTAAATAATGTCTAGTATAACAAAGTTCATTCTAATGGGAGGTTCCAGCTTGATATTTCAAATGTTACTGTAATGCAAACAAATCAAACTGAAAATGCATATTTCCTATTCATCTGTGGAAAAAAATATATTTGTATTATAAGTGGAACAACACCCCATCACTTCACATGGTAAAAGACTGCTTCTTTAACACTATGATTTACTTGTTAAGCAAAGAAATTAAGCAAATGTTCTGGATAAGCAACTTCATAAATATTAACAGTATTAAATATAATGCAAGATTAATTCATGGTGCTCTAAGTGACCCTTACTTTAAGGTCAAAGCCATCCCTCTGGCTGTTGCTTGCAAAATGTATGAAACAGAGGAGTTGTACACATTTATTTTTTCTACCCTATTTCTCTCTCTGTCTTTCTAAATGATTTAAGTACCCTAGGCTGAAAACATACAATTGTAGATGAGTTGACCTTCCAGGTGGCTTCTCCCAGCTTTTCTAATAGGAGGAATTCTCTCTTTCAAGCATATACAAACAGTCATTTAAGTTTAAAGAAAAACATTGGTGAAGCGATGTCAGTTTTATGATGCTGTTTATTACTGGTTATATTATCACAATTTGAGGCAAGGATTACTTGGCACTTAAAGGTAATCCACTCAGATCACTGCTATACCAAATGAGGACAGTGCAAGATTTCACTAATTTAACCATTTTAGTTCCAATATGCATTTTGCTGAAGAAAACTAGAGAGAGACTAACATATGATTTTGATAAACAATTAGGTTTCTTTAGCTCTTACCCTGAAAGCCATGAGGTGAAATGTAGGGAACTCAAATTATCAAGCTCATTGAAAAGTATATGGCAACTGGGAGCATCAGGCATCTCCTATGTCTCTCCAAACTCTGCAGAATCAGGGTCACTTCACATATGAGCCCTCAGCAACTCAGTTCAGTGAGATTAAAGTCATGTATTAATGAAAGCACCAAAATAATGTCATATATTGAGATCTGCTCAGCCACATCAAGCACATTTCTAGAAGCCTCTTCCTAAACGTGATAGAAACAGTTACTTCATTTTTTCAGCTTTGCTAAACTTGATATTTGATTCGTCACATAACTTAGGAAGTAATGGACCCAAGATGTTAGGACACAAATATCCGGAGCACCTTTTGCTAGTTTCCAGGCACATATTTTTCTAAACAGGTCACACACCACTCCTGTGGCTCCCTGGGTAGTGTCACTGAGCACATCATGGGACAGTATGTCATGAACATCTGCCTAGTTTATGCCTTCAATCACAGAAAAGAACTAAAACCCAAGCGAACTACTTTATAAACATTCCCAAGAGCTGCAATACACAAATCACCAGAAAATTGAACTTCACCTGTAAGTGACAAAGAAACAGTGATTTGGCATGTGCAGGTTTCAACATGCTGACAAAAAATAAAGAGCAACCTCCAAGCAGGGAGACAGACATGAACCAGTCATAAAATCTCTCTCCTACCTGTCCTCATGGAAGAAATGCAACACTTAACAAGTTATCCCTATCTCTACAATATTTCTTTCACTTAAACGCCTATTTTCTTTAATAACTGGGATGAATACAGTACTGACAGTCATTGGCATGCTCTCCTAGCACTAACTCTGTTGTGCAGTGCAGACATCTTGCACTGAATAGTTTAGGGCAGCTTATTTGGAGGAGGAGGGCGGGGAGGGATAAAGAAAACTAATAACTCCAGCAAACCCCTTCAATCATCTCCTAAAAAGGGTCAAAGTGCAACTGCCCTGAAAAATCCAGGCCACATCTAGCCTGAATTCCTCACATTTGCAGAATTCCAGACACAATTAGGAGACCAGTAATGACAAGGATAAGTACTGACCATGTGCAGTACAAACAGCAATTATCAAAACCATTGCCAAGTTTATATCCCACGGATGCATGCTTTCTTAAGTGAAACAGTACCGATAAGTGAAGCTGTGCCAGCTAAAGAAAGCAAGGCAAGGCAAAGGAGGTCTTTGGTGAGGAGCATTATCAACCTTGGCCTGCCAAGAAGTGCCAGAGATTCCACAAAGCTGAAGTCATCTGAGCTAAGAGAAAGTGGTCAGCATGGGAATGACACCTTTATTATCACCAGTTTCCAGGCCAAGAGGAAATAACTGTACCAGTTAAAGAGTTATCGGTACCTTCTTCTAGGCTTTTCTCCTCTTCTCTCACTCCTTCCCTAAAGCACGTTATCAAAGAAAACACAAACAAAAACCAATTTAGACTAGAAGAATATTTTTTTTTTTCAAAAAAAAGAACAAGCAGAATTTTAAACACCTTGTGACAGAACATGAAGAGAACATTTCACAGTATGTGGCAAACAGAAATTTTTAATTTAAAGCATGTAGCAGTTCATGAAAAAATTCTTTCTGGCATAGGCTAAAATGGTTACAGAATCCTGCAAAACCAGTGCCAGCCATATATGTACCGATGTGACAGAAGGCAAACTGTCACCAGCTGTAAGTTTCACTTGAAACTGACTGGATTCATACTCTTAAATTAATGTATATGGAGATTATTCATTGAATGCATTCAACTTTTATATTTATGCCAAATAACTGATTTTCTTAATTGACAGACCTACCAGGAGACACACAGTAACATATTAAGGTGCTGGCTGCAATCCACATCTTGCATCTTTAAAAAGCTATTGAAAGAATTGTGAAAGGTACAAAAGAAAGAGTTTGAGGCATAGATAATATCTCCAAGAGGCAGATAAAAAGACTGAGCTTACCAAGGAGAAGACTGAGAGCTGACACTGCTGCAGCACGGATACGTCATGGGGACAAACAGCAGGCTCATTAATAGATGATCATAATCCTCAGTGGTCAGAGGCTGATGCCAGATAAAGTCAAATTAAAAGTTATCGTTTGTTTGGACTTTGTCAATTATCAAAAAATAGCTATCAAAGCAAACCTTACTTAATTTCAGATCAAAACCGGATGCCTTTTTGGAAGGCATGGTTAACTTAAACAGGAAGCACTGAGTTCAACATGGATAACGGGATGAAGTGTAGCAGCTTGTGAAATACAGAGAGCAGACCCCATTATCGCCTCCTGGCTTTAGGCTTTACAGATCCCAGAGCTTTTTTACTTGACTTTAGTCATACACTACCATCAACAGTTCTTATGCATTCCACAAGGCTGTCTGGACCTCCACTTATATGCTGTGTTGCACTATACATTCTTTGCATGAAACTTTCCACAACCCATGTCAGAGGCAACTTGTTAGTTCACCAAAAATCCATTTGAACAAGTTTAGCAAAAAAATAAAGACAAATAAATCAGCTGTGAACCCTGTGGCTCAGAACCTAATTTTCAAAATATGCGTAAGTTGGTGACATGAAAATCAATTTCCTCTGGAATGTGCTTCTCCTCAGCAAGGGCTATTTCAATGCCAATGTGAGCTCTCACATCATTGGGTTTGGCTGTGATACTATTAAATGGAAGTGGCAAGATTTTTTTTCCTTCCACAATGGATAAAACCCTTCATTTTCTGAAGTCACTGAGAAGGGTTTAAGGTCTGGGGGGTTTTAATAGCATTAATATGTGTATATTGGAAGGAACAAGGCCTGAAATTTTCAATATGTAAAAACCAGGGGATATCAGATTGCAGTGATTGAGGAAAGCAGTTGGGAGAAGATTCAGCTGCACTGAAGCTAGAGGAGTAAGTGCAATTCCGAGAACCAATGGATCAACCAAAAAAAATAACCAAAACAACCAACTATCAGTGGAGTTACAAGGAATGGAGCAGAGGGAAAGAAAGCCTCATCCCTGCTGGGGTCTCCCTGCCTTTTGAGGAAATGGTCAAGTGCAAAATGCCCCTTCCCCGTGGGGCAGGCAGAGGGGGCACATGGGGAAGAGCAGCAGCAGAGCCTCCCAGCCAGGCTACAAGCCCCCGGGTAGCCACCACCGGCTGCTCCCATGCACCAGTCCAGGACCTCCAGTTCCTCCCAACAGTGTGATTTCTGATGGGGCTGAGGGTTTCGTGTGATGTCTCTTATGGACACAGGACGTATTCTTGACCAAATGTTTGAGATGTCACTTTTCAGACCTGATCACAAAATGAGAGTGAAAAAATGCAAAAAGAAGAAACAAAGAAAGAAGAGGGAAATGGGAGTGAAAGGAATATTTGATGAGAAATCTTTCCTGTTCTCCCTGAGCCCACAAATCCTCAGGACCACCCTGGATATAAGTGAAAACATGCCAAAAAGAAAAGAGGAAATGCTTTTCACAGAGTGGTTACGTTTCACCTCCCAGCTTTAGAAATGCCAGTCTGCCATTTTCAGAACTTATATAAGAACATAGCATTTTACCTTCAGTTTCCATTAGTTACAAATCATTTTCTATTAGCAATCCATTTTAAAAAAATTGTGACAAAAATCAGTTCTCAGGAAACAGCATCAGTCATATTCATTCCCAGAGGCAAACTTGTTTCATCCCATTCTAAATCCTGGTTAGTAAACAAATCCATAAATCCATTTTGACAATGTCACTAGATCAAGTACTGGCTTTTTGTGGGGAGGGAGAGAGGGTGGGTCGGGACAAGAACCAACTTTAGAGGAATGACAGAAGCTTGAATTTAAAAAAAAAAAATGAAAAAAATTGAGAAAAACGATGAACTGTTCAGAGAAAAATAATTATAAGAATACTACACCAACCTCACTTCTTTTCATCCAGCAGCATTTGAATTGGGCCTGTTTCCACCAGGAGTGAAGGTTCTTCCGTACTCCATATGGGAAAAAAAAAATCCCTTCCCATTTACACAGCTTTGACAGATTTCTTTTGTGTGTATGCCAAATCCAATACAGAAAATCAATCATGTTCCTTCATGCACCTGAAGGGAAAAATCCTAAACACAGTAGTTTCCTTTGGTTTAGGGCAAGGAAGGAGTCTGGGCTAGACAGCAGTGGGATCACACCACCTGTGATCTGAGTGCACATGCTGTGTGAGGCACGTTTACGGGATTGAAACGCACACACATCCTACATCTTTTTAAATGGCAAGGGGCTACAAGACATTTTCCATTCTAAAAAAAAAATAATAATTGTGGAAGCTTTTATAAAAGATAGCTTCCTGTTTAAAAAAATAGAAGTGTTCCAAGAAAAAAAGTCCAAGTGTAGAGAAATAACCTTTCTGCCATGAAGTTAAGGTAATCTAGGAATTTTCACAAGTTCGTATTTGTCTTCACATGTTTTGTTTAGGGAAACTCCAAGTCAAGGACAATAAATGAAACAGAAACCTTTGGACTATGCCTATACCAGTAAATGACACAAGGGGATGCTCCCAGGTACCATAATTTGGCTATGTGTATCATTCACTTCTGGTATGGATTTGACTTAGGCTATGGGGAGCACTCTCAAAGTATTTCCAGGCACTATTTGGAAGTTAACTTGGGTCCGTTGCTAATAGGTGGTCTGCACAACTGTTTTGGAGGGTGATTTTAATAGCATGGCTACGAGCTGCTCCACACATATTGGCCTCAGGGCCAGGTCCTGGTTGAGGTTACTAGTCTAGACTAAGTGCCAGACCAATGCTATTGCTAGAGCAAAGCACACTCTGTGACAGATACTGATGGAACTGCTCTTCCTTTCATGAGAAGATGAGAGTGTCCATGCTGAGTTATGTGAAGCTCTTCCCTTGATCTGTCTCATGCGCCCCAGTGGCTCCCACACCTCCTAGGAAGAGGAAGGAGGAGAAATCTCAGTTCTCTGGTCCCCATGTCCATGGACCCCACAAGTAGCCCAAACCACCCCTAGGCCAGCAGTTGGCCAACTTCACAGTTCCCCTTACTCCAAGCAGCAGAAAGCACAACAGGAGTAACTCACTCACAGCTTAAATAAAAACAGTTACGTATGCAAGGGGGGTGATTATAGTCGGACAATATACATTTTCATTTTACTTCTTATACTAATGTTGGAAATTATGCACCAACTCTCTTTATTAAATTTATGACATTTTGGTTGACGAAGCAAATGTCTGTGAAAGTTATGAAATGCCACATTGAGATTTCTGTGCAAACATTATATATCTACATCTCTGATGTAAGTTTCCTCCTAAACCAGTTTTTCTTTCCCTTGCAATTCCTCACTGCCAAATAAATGTATTTCCAGCTGTATCTGTGGGAAACAAATAGTGTCATGCAACGACCAGCTAGGAAATGCACACCTGTCATAAACTAAAGAGCACCTCATGGGATATATTGTATTCCGTTCCCAACCTACCAAGAAAGGATACAATGGAAAAAACGGATTAGTGTCAACTACCAGATGTTTTTGAGCCTCCCTAATTAGGTAAAAATTAAACAACTGTTATGTTCTGTATTACAGATATTTTACAGATGTGTGATTCACATAAACATAAAGAATCTGATTTTCATTTACATTGAGGCCTCTACACTGCTGTGGCATCACAACATCACTTAATATTGGCATAAGTTATTTACGTTTGCATTTCAAGCTCCTTTTTTACTAAGATATTATAATAATCAATTTAACATAAGCATATCAGGATCAGGCCCACAGTATGTTGGGGAAGCCTTTAGCAAGTCTTGAGGGACACCAGAAGGAAAAAGAAGTCTTACTCTCTTTTAATATTTACATTTCAAAAAGAACAAGTCTGCTGAGAATGAATTAGGTTCAATTCATCTGTACTGTACATCTTTGCAAATGTCATTGCATATTTAATTGTAACTGTGATTAATTTGCTCATGAGGAATTCAAAATGTTGAGCTATGTTTTCTTTACCCTCTCAGCCTTTTTCCTCAAGCTCTGCACAAACTTCTAAGCTGCAAAGAATTCAGGAAAAAAATAAGCAAGTAAATCCTTCTGGTACCAAAACAACAGAAGTTTCTCATCTTCCAGATTAAAATAAGAGGGAAATTATCATTAGGCAAATTAAAAGGGTAAAACTTTAGTAAAAAATCTAAGACTGAACTAAATGAACTGCTTTATTCTGCTCTAATAAGGGGGGGTGGGGGGACGACACCCCTGTGTTCTTTCATAAGAAGACTGGTCTAGTTAGTTCCTCATAGATACCCTTAAGTAACTCATAGATTAAGAGCCATAAAATCATAAAATGAAGGATACTTTGGAAGGTATATATAATTCTGCTTACAGAAAATTAATATACCTTATTTGCACCTTCACCTCAAATAATAATTACCAGAACTCTCCACAGCCAAATACACAGTACTAACCCAAATAACCAAGTATTTTTTAAAAAGAGAGAATATCCATTACACAAAGAACCAAAGACAGGAACATGACTGATGATGCTCATCAAGCTTTTCTCATAGTCCTCAATCCTGGATGCCTGTATTGATATTGTGGCAGCAACACCGTCCCTCCACTAGGGACTCTGCTGCTGGAAAGAAAAGACTGATATACCATATGCTTGAAAGAAAGAATGCCTGGGATGAAAATTATTATTACTTCAGAAAATTAGACAAACACACATTCACAGTATACCATTTTGCACTTGGAGGAAACTGAAGCATGGCTATTAGTGTATTTGATTTCTTTCTCAGCATTTCTGTATCACTATTTATCTTTCAGCCATCTGGTCTAATTGTTAGTTCTTCCTAGAGGTGGGCAGGCATATTGTGCACTTACGGTAACCATCACATTTCATAAAGACTTTTTTATTAGTATAGGCAGTATCTGTCTAAATGATATGGCACCAGTTGAAAGCATTTTTTCAAAATCCTAACACAAGAGTATGTTATAATCCTGATTAAAATGTTGGGAGTTTTGTTCCTATGTTACAAATTGCTCTGAAAAAAAAATAATAGGAAGGTGAATGTTAACCTAAAATGATTGTTCAGCTATATTTGGAGGAGAGTTTTGTGAAATGCAAAGAAGTCTGGTCTGGATTTCTTGTTTCATTTCATGTTCATTTTGCAAATAAATTTAAAATTACAAGGAGGGAATAGCTTTTACCCCACTTCAGTCTGCATGGAGCACGAAGACGAAGGCTGCCACCTGTTCATGGACAGCATATGCAGAAGTAACCACAAATAGGGGTTGACAGTTCAAAGAGCCCAGGAGACATCAACAGTTGGGCCACAAACACAGTTCCAATAATACAGTATACTGCATACTAGGCATGTTACACTAGAAATCACTTACACGATGTATTCTGCTTAATGTAGTCTAAGCTGCAGGACATCTAAAGAATGTCTCTTCCCTCCTTTTCTGCATTTCAGTCTCCACATATTTGATATGAATCGAATACTTTGATTTCATAACTTTTCTGTATCTTTTCTTTGCTTATGAACTCTCTCTCCATTTCTCTATTCTTATACAGAATTTTCTGCCACTTATTAACCCTCTTCTTTCTTCAAATCACCTTTCTTCCTTGAGAGGAACAGGGATACTTTTGTGGCATGATGCAGTGTTATACAGATGCACTTGAGCAGGCTCTGGACTGGACAGTCTGTGTCTGGATGCATTAATATGCACTATCAGACTTGGTTTTATTTGCTAGCTACACCCTTGAGAACTGTTAGTGTAGCTCTGATGCTTATAGTGCCCAAGCCATGATGTTTCATCCTGGTGCAAACATTGCTGCACCTCACTGGATTAGCACAAGCTGAACATGCCTGCCAGAAGCGCTCAGCCCAAGGATCACCCATGTCTATTTTCTTGAAACAACAAACCCTCCCAATTCATTCAGGCATGAAAAAAGCTGCAAGAGTATAATGCAGGTTGAGATGCAGGTCACAGGATCAAAACAAAATACACAGGTCTCCTTCTTTCTAGATACTTCCCTCTACGACGCTTCCACCAAACTACTCAATACTGATAACAAATGGGCTGCATCCATTGCAGCAACTTTTTACTCAGTGGAGGCATTGAAGAGGGCACAAGACTGACAGCTGTCTGTTTCTTCACCTTTCAGCACAGCCCGGCACTTAGCTAGGATGTGTTAGTGAGATCTTGCCCAAAGGGAGGTGGGAAGGGGCTGCTGCACCCCCATCCACAACAGGGGATGCACACCAAGCACAAAGAGAGGACCAACCATTCTGGAGCTGCTGGAAGCTCCTCACAAGCATTTGTGTCACTGAACGGCTTTGGGAAATACTAGAATGGCTATATGGGATGGGAGCTAGGGTAATCTCAGTGGGCATTCAGGAAGGGGAAAGGAAGTTTACTAGCAGTGGTGAATAGTGGGGATAGAGACCTCCATCTCCCCCCTGTGTCTGCCAGCCCAACCATCCAATGAAATATTCCTCTTTACTACAGCACAGGGACAGTCCTCTCTTTTCCCAATGGCCTCAAAGACCTTTGTGCTGTAATTAGATCTCTTCATCTCTCATCCCTCTCATGCCCTCATCCCTCTCTTCCTCCTCACTGTCCTGACCATCCTCACCACACAAAGCACTTCCTTCCTCCATCCCCCTTCCTTCTTTTGGTCATCCCTCATGCCACTCCTCCCTACACCTCTGTATGTCCAGTGGCACTGGCACAACTGGGGAAGAGGCTGGCTGAACAGTTCTTGTACCATGGGGAGAAGGGAGCCAGGGCCGGCAGAGTCCCATAGGTGGAACCTGCAGATCCTGCTGCCCTACTAAAGAGAGGCATCAGTGACCACATCTCTAGCAGCACCCAGTCCCCTTGGGTCTTCCCACTGCAGAAGCACCAGTACAGCCAGCCACCCAGTGAGTAGGTACTCCTCAAATAGCTGTTCTTCAGTAAGAATACTACAGGCAGCCACTGTTTCCTCATTATCCTTCGTCTCTATACCCGAATGCCTTAGGAAATCACATCATTTATGGAGCCCTACGGTTTCACTTTCAGATACTCCTTTTTCCAGCAGCTCGTCAAGCCCTCGACCACCCAGCCAACCTCTCCTCTCAGCCTTCCCAGCCAGGCCAAAACTGCTGCTTGGAGGCCCCAGAACAGGCCCAGATTTTAAGACATAGCAGCAAGAACAACAGCATAACCATTTGTGAAGGGGTTTAAGTACATCTGGTCCTTTAATGAGTTTGTAGCACGGCCCCTCCAATGTAACTGAGGGGATAGAATTGAGCAGGAATCAAAGGATCCTTTTGTCCTGCAGGAGCACCAAATACAATATATCACCAAACCTCAGCTGTCTTAATAGCTTCCCTTCCCAAACACACCCGGGGCCTTGTAAAACAAAAAGAGTCGTTAGACCGTGAGCCTCACCTTAAGGAAGTTTACCGTTGATCTGTAATCTCTTGGTTTTTATCTCTGAGGAAAAAGCGGTGGCACGATTGGAGAAACCTCTGTCTAAGTCAATCCCAACAACCCCTGTTTGCTTAAACCCCCTCTCTCGCCCCTCTCCCTCCCCCGCCCCGTGTGCCTCCTCAAAAGTTAAACTGTAAACAAGCCAGCTCCCAC
>JAOTQQ010000001.1:130020588-130036989 GCA_026546715.1 Gallinago undulata | reverse complement strand
AAGCCAGCTCCCACTTTCAAATAAAATTCAAATAAAGTCTTTGTCAAGCTGCACTGGGAATCTAAAGAATCAGAGCAAAAACCATGGGCTCCAGTCCTTAGAACAGGGAATTGAATGGGATATCTTTTTCTTTATTTTTTTTTAAAGCAGTCCAGTTCTGACCACAGGAATAATTTTGTTCTGCATATTATCATTCCTACCACAAAGGAGGAACAGATGGAATTTCTGCTCATGATTGTAAAGCAATTCAGCACACTCACATTGACTGGGTCAATACTGAATTCCTGAGCTTGAATCCTATCAGTGAGTTAGGCCCTCTCAGAAATCCCCTCCTCAAAAGCTCGGCGTTTCACAATGCGTGTGACACTGAAGGTCTGAAATGAAGCATTCAAGTGCGAGAAAGAGAGGGATTTTAGAATTTGGTCTGTGATTATGAATACCTTTCTGTTGAATTGGTCAATTATCATACATCGCCTACCAAACATTTATCATCATTCCAACAATGTTAAGCTTAATAAGGGGAAAAAAAATAATTCTGAAGCCTGTATTACTAAACATACAAAGGAAAAAAGTGCAAAGATTTAAAAAAGATTGTCTTACCTAAAGTTGTTCAAACTGACAAAATGTGGATTTGAGTATAATTAATATAATCAATGTTTGAAAATTCTAATTAACATACAAAATAAAACTATCTTTGTAAAACGATGTTAAAATCTTCAAAATAATAATAATAATCTGTTTAACAAGTTCATCATGCACAGAACGAAATGTGAAGTCATTTAAATTGAAGCAAATGAGGTTCAGCTTAAATAGTAGTTACTGCAAAGCACTTGTAAAATATTGCCTGAGGAAGCTCAGAGATATCTATCACTGTAATTCCTGAGAACAGGTTAGACAAATTTGGCAAGACATATAATATATTCATCCAGCCTTCCTTGGCTCAGGAAGGAACAAATATTTTGTTCAGTGCAGATTGCTGTTCTTTGTTATCACAGCTGTGGTATTAATTTTTAATGATACTACCTAGCACTTAAGAAACACATAATGTCTGCTTGACTTTATATAGCTTCCTTTCCTCATTTGACAGATAAGAAAACAACAGAAAATTTGTCTCATTATAGTTTTTAACAAATCTATAGCAAAGTCAAAGATTCAGGAGTTTCAGCTCCCATTGTCATATTCACTAATGGGATGTAATGGTTCCTCCTAACAGGCACAGCGGAGCTGGGTTGGGTTCTAGGGGCATTAGCTCAGAATTTTCTTGCTATGGTTGATCTCTTTCAAACAAAATATCATTTAAAGCAAGCTTTATTTGGTTTGCCTATAGCAGCCAAACCTGCATAGACATTCCATCTGCCATCATCTTGATAGCATAAAAGAAGTCTCTAGAGACTTCTACTGACAGCTTCATGAGCTGACTGTGATGATGCTACATGTCACATGCAATGGAATAGGGAAATGGAGAATTCAGCTTTGACAAGAAAACTTCAGAGGGAAAAAAATTTAAAAAGCTCTTTTAGGGAGATCTGCACCTTTAGCATCTTAACTGATTCAAAATGCATTTTTCAGACTTTATCAAAAGCCTATAAAACAGCTTAACATCAAGCCATTAAGAAGAAAAATCTTTTCCTTTTTTTTTTTTTACCTATGCTTCACTTATATTTTCTTAAAAAAAAAAAAAACGAACATAGGTAGTATGTGGAAGGCTTTCATTTTCATGCAGAACTGTATTAGAGGTCAACTCAGCTGCATTTGTGTTTTAGAAAAGAGAAACAAAAGACTCACTTTCAGTACTCGAAGTTCTTCTTGGGAATGGCTTAGTGTTTCAAGAATCATATTTGATAGACGAATTGTGATAAAGTGTACTAGAAACAAAACACAGGAAGCTAAAAATGAATGATGCACAGGTAATGAATGTGCAGACAAAAAACTTTGAAAGCAGAACCTAAAATAGAGAGAATTGAAGAGCTATTAATAGGACATATGGAAAGTTATCAGATAGATAAAATAAACCTGAGATACTTAGAAGTGCACGTTAAAGGCATGGAAACAACCTTCATTCTGCCGCACCACCAACATTTACACTCTAGGAGTATTTTTCTGAAAAGTAGTTTGCTGAATTGAATGCTGGGAGGATGGAAAAAACCCAACATTTATTACATTATTAGAAACCTGAACTCTTGGATCTGTCTCTTTGGCTACATTTGCCAAGAAGCATAGCGCACTGGAAGAATAATTTGAAAATTAAGGAAAATTTAACTGACAATTACATCATTTTCCATTTTGATTATAAACATTTTAAGGTATTTCTAGGTTTGCTGTTATAGGCTTTTTATTTTAGTCCCATCACCACACCCTATCCCATAATATTATCAGTATGTACATGCACATTAGTTTGCATAAACTGTGGTAGCTGTTTCAACACCTACCTTCAGCAGTTTTCTCCAGGTAACAAATTAATCATAACTGTACTCAAGTTTGTCCATTTGTGTTTTGGTTTGTTTTGCTTTTTGGTTTTGGTTGTTTGTTTGGTTGTTTTTAAATTGCCTCTGCTTTAAATTGTACTTAATCTAACTGCTTAATAAGACACTCCTCATTAAGAATGACAGCAAAGGATATTCCTAGGAGTACAAGACAGGTCTATGTGGAGCCTGAGGTCTATGTCTGTACAAGGACCATGTCAGGCCACACCATACCAGTAGTTTTGGTTCCTGGCCTACACCTGACAAAGCTGAGTTAGATACTTAGGGCCTTAAGGAAGGGCAAAGAAACCAATTCTCAGAAGCAATATTAACACAGCCAACATGCTGTGGGTGTCGAACATTTCCCATGCATATATGGAACCCCAGTTTGAAACTCCAGCAGGGACTGAACATCCCCAGAACATGCTTTTGGACATGGGAACATTCACTTACCCCTTAAAGA
This sequence comes from Gallinago undulata, assembly GCA_026546715.1. Lineage (NCBI taxonomy): Eukaryota > Metazoa > Chordata > Aves > Charadriiformes > Scolopacidae > Gallinago > Gallinago undulata. Next base: position 130,034,064 of record JAOTQQ010000001.1, on the reverse strand, counting down.
TACTTTCATTATAATAAACGCAGCAGTTGTGGAGTCTACCTCTTTGCAAGCCATGGTTAGAACATTTCTCCATTTGAACTTTTTTAAGACACACCTCATATTTTGCCAGAGACAATGATAACCAAACATTCCTTGGCTGGGGAGAGAGACATACAGACAGACCAACAACCACTTTCCATCCCTTACATGGACCAGGATAAAAGGCATGTATTGAGCAAGAGATCCAACAAAAGAGCCCAACATGATTCTGCTCCTAGCAGCAGGGAGACTGAGCTTTGATGAGGAGGAATTTTGGATCTTTCCCACTTCCACAAGCTGTTTACATATTTTAATCTAATAATTTATTAATTAAAAACACACAAGCAGTCCCAAAGTACAGAGAGAGCCAATTTAATGAGATGAATAGCAGGCACCAGCGCCCATGAACTACGGTACTCACTTTTAATTGTTCCGTTTGACAGTTTATTCTGGAATGTTTACATATACAGATTAGCTGACAACATATAGGTGCTGGCTTGAATAAGGAGGAGTAAAATGATCACTAAGGCTTAACATATCATAAATATGTGGGGCCACTTTTCAGGAAATGATCTTGAAAAGGATTCTTATTATCAGTTACTGAGAGAGTAAGTAAGGAGTAACATGCATATTTAAAAACAAAACAAAACACTCAAAATCAAATGAGAACAGACAAGAACAGAACAACAGCAAGACATTTCCTCTTTACTTCTTTTTCCTTCTTTCCAGTGCTACCACTACCAAATGAACATATCAGGTGCTCAGCTATCATAGATTTCAGGAAAGGTTGTGTATTTTATCAAAAGAGTTAATAATAACAAAAATATAAATAAAATACAGACCTTCTAAATGATGAAGAAAAGATTTTACTTTTTTTTTTTTTAGAATACCTTTGAAAGCTACATTGTAGTTCATGCTCATTTAGTCATAAGACTATGACAAGAAATGGGGATAGGTGGGTGTGAGGAAGTAAATTGATAGGCAGGCAGATGGAAGAAGAAAGACTAATAGAGTTTATTTCTCCTAATTTTGTACTCTTGTGAATGTGCAATGTCTGTGGTAGTCTCCTCCTTTACCAGGATCAGTGGCAGTCAGAGCGGTACATCACAGTAAGGTTACCAGGAGTCAGAGCTGGAGACCTCTACACCACCCACAGGAGCAGCAGCTCATGAAGAGGTAAGCAACCAGCTGAGGGACAGAACAAAGGACATGGTAATTCTGAAACCCACCACAGCTGAAATACTCTGGTGTGCTTTAGGCTCTGCTGGGAAAGGAAGAACAAGAAACTCGCATATCAATTTGCCAGCACAACCCTCTGATAAGGTTGACTGCATCTGACCTATAGCAGTATTTTGACCTAGCAATGTACTTTCTATCAGAAAGTCTCAATGCAGCATGGAGGAAACACCAAGTTCAACTGTGGAAACAGGAAGTTTGAGATGAAACAAGGCAAGCCCAGGACAATCCTCAGAAACCATTGTATATGCTATTTTGAATAAATACGCTGAAGAGATTAAGCAAGGTGTTCTCTGGTTTCATTGTTGTAAGGGCAAAGAGAAGATTTATTACTCTCTAATCTTCAGCACATCTAACCTGTCATGCAGTAAAGGATCATTTCAGTAACTGGGTTCATCCCTTGCTTCCTGCCCTTCCCTTCTTCTCTATGAAGTTCAAGAGACCTCCTCTTTTAGAAATGATGGTGAAAGAGCCACCAGGGAAGACATCCAAGCAGCAGAGGAGTGCTGCTCCGGCAGCAGCAACAGGAGACAGGCACTAATTTGCTGTATTTAAGAAAGGAAAACAGAATTAAGCAAAGACTTGGTAACACACATCCAGTGAAATACCTGTTGATGACAATGGTCTAACATTGCAGCATAAGGCCTGGAGTCTGGTGTCACAGGCTCCAGGCCTAATTCTGCTGAGTGATTTAATAACTGTAGCTGTGTCAAAGCCTCAGCTTTCCAATCTGTAAAACTGAGATGGTTAGATCAAGCTAATCTGTAAAGTATTTTGAGATCTAGGGGAGTGTATGCTATAGAGAAGCTCATATTATCTTGCACTAACTTTGAATGGGACCTGGATCTAGTTCACATTGCAATTCATCTTGGTTGGTTGGTTGGTTGTTTTGGAGGTACCCAGTACCAGAGGCAACCTTAGACCTGGGCTGTTTGAGACCCAACCTGATAGGAAGTGACCTCACGCCCTGAAGAGAGATTTTACGTGATGCATGAGAAGAAACCAGGCTCAGTGCACGTGCACATATAAGATTGCCCTACCCAGGCATGAAAAGCAGGTTACATCAGGCTTTCTGAGCTCATAGGGATTAACTAGCTGCACAGAAGGTATCTCACTCAGCACACCGCAAAGGTGCAAGCAGGGGTCGATTGTGGCTTCACAGCTCTTAAGACCAGGACTGCTAAGTTTTGTTTCCCACAAATAGCCCAGCAGCCACTCTTCAGTGTTTCCCTTCTGGCTGTCCCGACTGTGGTCCAACACAGCTGAGGGAAGGGATAATAAGGAAACTTCCACAGAGGGGACGTATGTTGTTACATAAATGCTTCCATAGGCCTGACTACTGTTTCCTGAGAAAGGAAACTCCATTCATCAAGTCTGTAATAAACTGACATCTCATCAGCAGGGGAAACAAGAGGAAGGCACTTGTGAAGGGAGAAAGCTGTCCCTCTACACACACGAACTGTTTTCTTTTGCATGCCTAATCTGTGAGGTGACTAAAGTTTTACCCACTAGTGCTATAATACTCACATGGGAAACATTAAGTTAAATATTACAAAATTAAAGTGTAAGAGTTATTGGAAACTAGAGCCGAGCATAATATTAGAATTTTCATCCTGGGGGAAATTCTAATATTTCAACATTTGTTTTCTTCCAAAATTAGGATGGAAATGTTGAAATACCTCTTTTATTTTCATAGAATGAACATGTTCTCAGCCACTTTGACATTAAACTGAATTTGACAAAGGTGTTACAATATCTCCTGGGAATTGTTGTAAGGTACCTTGTACTTAGAATCATGTTAACAAGGGATATTTTAGTGGGTTATTGAACCAAAGCTGTAAAAAAATGCTTGGGGTCAGGCAGTACATTCATTTCATCCTTTTATTCTTTCAGGTTATTTAACCCTTGTTCTCCCTTTAGCAAAAAAACCCAAAAGGGGTGGGGAGGAACCCAAAGAAAAAAAGAAAAAAATATTTGTTTTATTCTGAAAGAGAAACAAGTTTTGCAATTAGGAAGTCACAACATTCTATTTTTAAGATATTCAACAGTGTTCTGGATTTTGTGCCTGATCCGCAAAAATGTTTCTTTTTTTGATTAAACTTCAAAATAAGAAAAACAATTTCGGTTCTCATGTTGTTGCCAAAACTGATGATTAATATGGATTCAGTAAATGGTTTTAATTTATCTACAACTGAAATTTTCAAGGAAAAAAAAATCACTGGGAAGATCTATCTCTTCTTTCATTATCTTCATTCTTCAAGGTCTTCCTGATTTGACTGCACACTCCCATAGTTGATCTTCAGTCTAGGAAGTTGAAATGCTCTCCTGGCATATTTCAACACTCTGACACCCTAGCAAGTAGCATCCCAGGAACTTACTATTTTTGTCTCTTCAGGAGGAATACTACTTTTGTCTTGATATTGTGTTGCTGAGTACTGCTTGTTGGGTAGATCACTTTTGTTAGCAGAGAATTGCTGGTACGTTGGCTGAAGTCTGTCAATTTACTTAGTGGAGGAAGTAAGAACAGAATGGAAAAATCTCAGAAAACTGCCCTTACGGAGGTGAAAAGGTATCTTGCTGCAATTAAATGCACACTAAGGCATTTGAGAAGTAAAAAGAGGAGACCCTACTGTTCAGATTCTTTTTGCAGATTTAATCAGACTTGAAGTTTTCCACTTACAGATCATCCATTGATCTTCTGTTAGTTTAGTTGACTGGTATTTTCTAGACATCCAATGTCTCAGACCCTATTTATTTAATAGAAAAATAGGGCCTGAGACCTCAGATGTCTATATACACACATTTTTTTTTAAATCCCTGTTCATATTTTTTTGTTATTCTCATACAAAGGCTAAAGGTCACAGTTTTAGTTTAAACTTAATATTGGTTCATGGTCCATAAGAAAATCTGTATTAGTTTACATTTTTGGCAACTTTCATTATACCCCAGTGATTCCTAGAAGTCCTTGTATTTTCCTGCTGGTGAGAGATACTTTCCATAAAATAACACAGTATAAAAACAGTAATTATTAACTCACTGTGATGTATTTTGTTAAGGTGCAAAGAGCATATTCAAAGGACTAAATTTATTCAGTGTCCAGTTTTGTGCCCGTATTTTCCAGTTTGAAGTTATTAAGTTGCAAAATGTACTTTTTAACCAGTATGAAAAGTTTGACTGATGAGAAAGACAGAAGCTAATCCTAGTTAGCTGTAGCAGTCCCATAGCCCTCATGTCTGACAGGCAACTACAGTGCAGCTGACTGAGGATTTCAAAGAGTTTGTGCACTCCAGAAGGGTTATGCTTTGAAAACGACTCTACAAATTGGTTCAGAAACACCAACTCTTTGCTCTGACATGTTGTGGAGGCTGATACCTGCATAAAGTATTTTTGAAAGCTAATGAAATTGTATATTCAGATACTGATGCAAAAGACCTTTTCGTATCTTTTCTTCCAAAGGATCCCCAAGTTGTCACAATTATGTAGATTCAGCAAATTCTAAATGATGCACATAGGAAGCCAGCCTCATACCTTTCTGAGAGTGGTAGGGGTATGATCTAGGAGATACCCTACATATATATAAAAGATTCATCAATTGGAAAAGGTTAGCTACTGATGTGATGAAGTTAAACTGGTCAGCCTTCACCCAGTCTGCCTGAGCTTAAGACTCAGGCATTGTGGATGAAAGGCGATCCAGCTCAAATTGTGGGAATTATTCCTCAAAGCTAAGTTCAGGTTCTGCATCCCTTCGCTGACTAAAGGTGTAGATATAGAAGAGCAGCACTTGTTCACAACAGATGTTTAGCTTTATGTCTCTGAATCCTACTGTGCAGAAGCTGCTGCCACAAGCCTTTTAAGGCTAAGGAAGCCTATTGACTAGGCTAAGGCAGGCTTGTGTCTTTGCAAAAGATTCCTATGCATTGCTGCATTTAAGATGGTGTTTGTGCAGGACCATACATCCCCAGCTTGTGTGTGTACAGGGACAGTATATGTATAGTAGTGTTGCAGGTGGGTTTGCTGTGGCTATTCAATATTGATAACTGTAATTTTGCCTTTTTGTAGAGTTCACCCCATGAAAAAAAAGGAATTTAATTTCTTTAATGCTTTTATAATCTCTCAGGAATTATTTTCTCCAACAAGCCCCTTTTGAATGTCTATGTCAAATTTATGTACTCTAAGATTGGAATATATTAATAAATTTTCAGTATATATTTTAAAAAAACTGGGAATGTTTACAATTTTATATGCTTGGCTTTACAAAACCCTTATTGACTTGCAGAATTCCATATATTAAAGCCCATTATAAATCATAAAGACATAACATAAATAAATAGTTGTAATGGTATGAAATGTGTATTTTACAGAACTATATCCTATAACATATTTTATATCTCACCAAAAAAAAGTTTATTGTTGATCAATTTCCTGTACATATTTAGCTCAGACAATTTTCTAATTGTTTCTTAAATTGCTTGAAAAGATATCTACCAAAAATTACCTCCAGAACCATTTCATGTAACTTGTCACTTGGAAGTAGACAACAGAGCCGTGAGCAAGACTGCAGAGCAAAAGAAAATACTGGTATTTTTTCACATAAAAATTTCACCCAGAAATCCAAAGCCAGTGTAGCATATACATTTCACAGGTGTAGAAATGCATAAACAAGAAGAACAAGCATCAAGGTTCTTATTTTCTTTCCTCTGGCTTTCAGCTTGGATGTGTACCTCAATTTGTAGCTGTAGGGTCTACAGAACAGCATACAGTACAGTTGGATATTAAAGCAGATTAAACAGTGAGAAATAGTGGAGATTATGAATGGAAGCTCTACATTAAACTGTGTAAGGGAACACTGCAGGAGGCAAGCTTCAAAGGAAGTTTGATTATTAGTGGGATAACATTATAAGAAACAAAGGCAATGCTGTGACAATGCAATGCATTTAACTACAGCTCTGAAAGGCTGCACCTATCTTAGTATTTTGATCAGTAAGTGAAATGACAAAATCAAAATCCATGCTTAGTAGAAAATCATCTGCTACCTTCCTGACAGCAGAACTTTACATGCTTCCCTAGTAACTGTAACAGCACGTGTTCATCATAAACTGGCCAATTCTCATGAGTTACAGCCCAAAGCCCAGGTTTCACCGCACTGAAAAAGGAAAAATAGCTATTGATAGGCTGGACATGTATACTAGAAGTTGTATGCCTACTAATGAAAACAGAGACATTGTCACAGATTTTGAGAGATGCAGAACAGCCTGAACCATTTTAATAGGAACTATAAAAAGAATTAATACCAAACTATCACTTATATTCATGTATTCTATTTCACTTCTCATATTCCAGGTTCCTGTCCCTTTACTAAAAATATGTCCACTGCTCTAATTTTTATTCTCCTTCTTTCTTTTGTAACTACTCTGTTTGGACACGCTGAACAAGTTATTCTTATCAATTGACTTCAGTTTATTAGGCAAATTCTGAACATGCCAAAGCAACTCTTACAGATTGAGTTAGATAATATGTCTGATATCATATTTTGCAGAACACTTAAATTGCACACTGTTATTTAATTTTCGAAATATATTCACTTCAATATGGTTTCTAAATTCAAATGTTTTCCCCCTGAAAGCAAACGTCATTTAATCTACTGATCTCTACGTCAAGTAACTTTGAGTACAAAATGAGTATTGTATGTATTTTATATCATATCAGAACCAACTGGCTTGAAAATGTCTCCAGGGAGAAATTAGGAAAAAAAAATTCCTTGAAATAAAATAATTCTATGAATCTTGTATGATTCTTAATGAAGAATCTTTCATAATGATCTCGTAACCTAGGTCATGTTATTTCTGAAATGATAAGCTTACAGCTTTGCAAGCAGTAAAAATCTAAGCCAAAGGTAGTAAATTGTCTGCTTCAAAAGCTGAATTCCTGAATGAACTATTACTATAAAACCACACTTACAGGAATGAGTGAAGAATATAGGATGTGTTTCATCTTTTAATACCTACAGTTGAAACAAGAATTGGTCTTTTCATACTGTAACTTGTATTTCAAAAGCTAAATATTCCCAGGGCACACAGTAGGCAGTCAAAAAGTCTCTCAACAGGTAGTTATTGCTATGCACTTAACACACCAGCTCAGATAGTAGAATATTCTATTTTTTGGAGAATAAAAAAAGCCAATTTATGCTTCTTTTGACATGTCAAATTTCCATGTAATAAGCATGAAAGACCTTTTTTTTACCTCTTTATTTCTGAAAAATGCACTACCTTTCCATCTTATTTGGATGAATAAAAGCACCAATACCATATGTTGTCTGAACTATTTAATGCAGATCCTCCTTTCTGTTCCAGACAAGGCAAAGCAACCTCAGGCAGCAAAAGCAGCTTTGGTAGCACCCAAATAAACTGTATCCAGAGACAGAGAAAGTAACTGTGGCTGCTCAAACACAAATTCAGCTCGGAAAAGGCAATAATCCAAAGCATTAATGGAAAGGAGGTAAATATCTGGTCTCTGCAATCTAGTTAGCAATTTCTATATCTCCTAAGTATTAGGAGAGAGAATCCTACCTAACCCCTAAGCTGCCAGTTCTTTCTCATTATTGAGAAAGGAAAGTACTTCAGCCTCCCCTAAAATCCAACTCCTCTATTTTTCCCTACATATACGTGCTCCGTATTGAAATTCAGATTCTTCCTACTGTTTGCATTCTTTTGTGGTTATTGCTTAGACTTAGTTTCCTCTTAATCTTTCTCCCATGCTCCCTCCTATTATTTTTTATATAGCTACAGGCAAGATGGGAAAGGCACTGTACTGCTGAGATTTTCTGTCTGAAATACTTCTGAAAGGCTACACCTTCTAGCAAGGCATTCAGGCAGCTTGATAGCAAGCCCTTAACAATAGTTATTAGGAGCTACATTGCAAGTGCTTATTTTCAGTTAACAGTCTGTCTAAGCTCCTGTAAAACTGTTAAGTTATAAATCACTTCACTCTGTTATTATAAAAAAGTGGTAGCACACAATTAGCAGTATAATTATAGAATTATTGCGCTCCACAAATTATACAGCCAGGCCCCCAACACACATAGCTGCAGGGCCCCCATGCAACCAGGAGATTTTTTTCTTCTAAAGCAACAGATGTGTCAAGATGGATTAGAAAGCTTTTTCCAGATGCATGATCTTAGGGCTTTTCTCCTATTATTATTTTTTTCTTTTGCTGCCAAATGTGTTTTATCTTTTAAAATGTCTTCTCTAAGAAAATATACAAATCAAGATATGATTAAGAGGTAGCTGAAGGCAGTGAAGTTCAGGTTAGGACTCCCAAAATTTAGCAAGCCTAGCTTGCATCTTGAAGTGAAGATGCTTGTGTGGTACTCAGCTAGGAGCCAAGATTCGAGCACATTCTGGAAAGTGCTCACAGCCCTTCATTATAGAGGGAAGCAGAAGGCCAGCCTGCTTCTTTTCTCAGAAGACACCCTTCTGAACAGAGAGCATGTACAACTTGTTCTGAAGAAGAGAGGAGAGACTTGCTGACACAAGTGCTGTAGCTGAGGACACCTCTTTCTTCAGAGCTGCGCCCACCCAGCCTGCCTGCCGCACACTGTTGCCAGTAAGACAATAAAATACAGCACTTTTCCCAAAAGTTTAGTTAAACCTCGTTAACTGGAAAGGTTCTTGAGACAAAACAGTTGGCTATTTTATAAATGTACATAGTTAAAATGAGCAGTAGCACCTCACTTCTATTCACAGGGACATGAATCACATCACATTGTAGGCAGACAAATTAACCCACAGACCTGCAAGAAAATTCAGAAGTTGGTTACCTTTCACAAAACGTGACATTTCCAGGAAGGTATCAGGATCATCTGAGTTATCTGTTCCCCTAATCAGTTTAATACACAACCAACCAAGGCCCTAATCACAATCTTAACATAGCAGCAAGTATTTCTAAAACAGAATCCAGTCCTTCCCTTTATAATAGGGCATGAGAGGGGAAAAAAATAAAGGTAATCCATCCTTTTTTTTTTTTTCTTCCCTGTCATGGTCAGGCAGCTGCTGAAATCTATGCTCTAATTATAAAGTAGTGGGAGTCAGTAGGATGGCTTTATATTCTCCAAGAGAAATAAAGCAAAAGCAGCTGCTGCCACATATGAAGCGCCTTTGGTAACTCCCCATTTGAGACACAAGGACATTTTGGGGGAACTTGCAGCAAGGGAGAGAGAGCAAAAGGAAGTGGCACCAAGTAAACAGCATCGCAAACATGATGCAGGCATTCCAGCCCGCAAACAGACTAAAATGCGGAAGGATTTCCAGGCTGCAGTGGGCTGTGGATCTACTTTGCTCAGAAGGCATCCTGTCTCACTGTCTGGGTTCAGTTTGCTACATAGCTGCATGATATAATTAGTCTAATAGCTCTGCACTTATTTTAATGAGTAGCAAAGCAACTGCTGGAGTTGCCTATAGCTGCTGGACTGGTGTGTCAGCCTATAAATTACACTTCTATTGCCTACACTTCAGAGTTATAAGTTCTAAAGACCTTTCCCTGCAATTTGCTAATTATTGCAATTTTGATAATTTTATATGACCACCTTTATACCAAACAAAAAAAAATATATTGAAGAGTTTTACTAGTTTAAACTGGCTCAGGGGTTAAAAAGAAAAGTATTCAGCACTTCCAGCATGGGAGTACTGAGTGAACAAGAAGGTATTCAACCCTTCATTTAGCAGGCTGCTCTGCAGAGGAACAGCAACCTCACAGAAATGCATACACAGATGAAGAGATAATTCTGTTAAAAGGAAACAAATTCTCAGACTGCTCCTCTTCCAGCCATTTGGTGGTTTTTTTTCTTCATTTTTGGCAATGTTTGAATAAAAGTGTCTTCTTAGATTACGGTGGCATGGCCCTGCTCCCACAGTGAGCTCCTGAAAAAGGAACTCAGGAATCTGCTCTTCTCCATCAAACCCTCAATGACCTTCACCTGCCCTCGCTTTCTGCTGTTCAAGCTCTCATCACTCTGGCACCCCCCGTGTATATTTGGTCCCCGACTGAAGGAAGAATACATGTCATTGGGCCCCAAAGAGAAATTTGAGAGAGGTTAGCCCTATGTTTCAGCTGTGGACATCTATGTAAAAAAGCCAACCCTAATGTGCCCCAGACACTTGTACTGTGACTTCCTATTTAAACCTTATCAGCTTTACCAGGATCCAAAATAGAAGACACCAGCCTTACTAACACAGGCGCCTTAGCACTCCGTGGTGTTGAGCTGTGACTCCACCACTGCCGAGGGGTCAGGCAGCAAGACTGAGGTTTCCAGTGAGCAAATCTAGACAAACTGCCTGCACCACTACCACAGATACCCTGGCATCTGCTTTTCTCCTGTGGCTTTCTGGTCTCAAATATTTATCAATTTAAAGGTCAGTGGTATGATGCACTATGTCTAGCACAAAGAAAGAAAAACACATCATTGAACATATATATCCAGAACTAAGAAGAGCTAATTACCTCTTAATTAACACCTCATCACTCTCTCCCCTCATCAAAAAAACCATCAAGGAACTGATGTCCTGCTCTTGCCAATTCTTATTAAATTATCTGGAAGCTCATACCAGACTATTACAGTGGATCCATCTGGTCATATAAACTGCTCTCGCCAAGTCTTTGCTCTCTGGATATCTTGTCTGTTACTGCTGTGAGCAGAAAGGTAGCCCATCTCACACAGCTGTGGTATGGAGCCTGATGGAATGGTTGCCAGCATTGGTGTACCCTAATAAACACCCACAGTCCCAGCTCCCTGGCACCTGGCACTGGGTAGCAGGTTGAGTTGTCAAACCCTGCACAGCACCACAAAACAAAACCAGACCCCCATGTGATTTGCACCTCAGGTCCTTTTCAGCGTGTATCTAAGGATCAGGGAGTATCTTTGAGAAAACAGCTATTCATAATTTTTATTACTTTCTTTTTACAAAATTCCAGCATAGAACTATGAATGCACAGTAGTTATAAAGGCAAAAGAATCCCATGGGTGGATACTCCATATCAGCAGGAGGAATACTACTTCTCCACTTAGGCAAGAAGACTGCCCCCCAGATCACAGGAGAAAAGATATGACTGGGATCATCTAAACTCAGGTCTCTTCTCTGAGCTTGGGTTGCTTGGTATGCAAGCCATGATCTCATCCAACTGAGAGGGAGTGACAGTGGCAGAAGGAAGGGCAGTGATGGGCAAGATTTGCTTTACACCTTTCCAGTTCCCACTAGACTAGATTTTCTAGTCTTTCCTTGTAAAGCAGAGCTTAAAGGATGTATCCCAAATCACATAATAGCTATGTGAAGAAATCCCAACAGTTCCTGGTGCCCTCTGTAAGCACTTTAACTCTTCTAGCACTAATAGGAAAAAGAATCCTTAGAATTGCAGAGTGTTGTTCACCTTTCACACTGCACCTCAGTGTCAAGATTAATTGTTACAAAAGCAGACTATTTAGGTGTAAATTAGAAAAAATGGTCATTATCTGCAAAGGGCTTTGTAACTTATTCCTATGTGTCCTTTCTCACACACAACTTGAGCTGCCAAAACTATATTTACCTTTAAAAATAATTGATGGGTCATACACACTGCAAATAAATGCTTAAATTTTCTCTTCATAACTTGTATCTTCAGTCCGCAACATCAGGTATGAAGAAAAAACTAAACCAACTGCTCTGGCCTCTGTTCTCTCCCAGTTTTCATTGACATAATACATATTCTTTTAAAATGATAAACAAAACTACCTGACTGAAATTCACAACTCCTAGAAAAAAAAAAAAAAAGTTGTAAGGAGGGAATGATATCTGCAGCTGTATTTAGCAAGGATGGAGTTACAGTTGGAAAATAAACACTTTCTTTTCTAAAAAGAAAGTAAACGAGAAATTTGCTTTGAAGTTGATGGGAAATTACTGTATGCTTTGAAAAAACTGGGACCTAATAGACTGCTGGTTGATTGGAGTCACAATTGTCTGAATGAGAGGCGAGAGGTGTACGTGAGAAGAGGGGATGGGCAGAAGAGGTTGTACGCAACAAAGCACAGACAGGGTTGCTCCCAGTGATGTAAAAACCAAACAGTCAGGTGAGGTTCAACCCAGCTACCCACTGGATCTTATGGCTATTGTTTATAACAGTTTGTAAAGATTATTTATTTAGTGTTAATTAAAAAATTCAGCTCTAAGGAAAAAAAAAAAAAAGCAGATGCAAAATTAATGTCTCTATAGAGATTGAGGTGTCCCACTTGGAATTTCAAAGGCAGGAAATTCATGAAAACTATCATACAATGGAACTGTCAAGCACTCGGTAATATCAGCTACTTAAGGAAAATGCTCCATATCTCAGAGGCAGAATACGCCACTGACTCGTACTCACATTTAAAGGTAACTTATTCAACAATTCATGTCCATGCACTCAACTGAACTACCCAGTATGTGAGGTGTTATTATGGAAAATGCTCCCTTTATTACCAGAATATATTACTAAGTGCTATAGCTAAGTATACACTGTAGCACAGAATGTATACTACCCGCTCAAAAGACAATATTGTTGCCAAGCTTAGTATCTATGCATTGTTTTTTTTTAATTTAGAAAAGAACAGCAAACTAGCAGTAATTAACAGAATTATGACAAAAAAAATGTTATATTTATTAATAAACTATCAATTTGACCCATTCTGACAACAACGAATGCTGATTGATCACTGTGGCCTACAGCTCCTAAGATGACAGAAATGAAGCAGGACTGAATTCTGCCTCAGACTGAAAGAGCAGAATGAAATCTTGCATTAGTTTTTACTCTATAATTAGCTAAAATAATTCTATTGCCATTGTCACCATTCTTCTCTGACCAGATCCCCTAATTTGCTGATCATGATGTCATACGGCATGGAATATTCACTTGGCCATTCCATTGTTCTGTCTAGGCTCCTTCTCAGTTTCGATTGGAAACTGAAAAAAGTCCTGGTAAAAATATCATAGAATCATAGAATGGTTCGGGTTGGAGGGGATCTTAAAGATCATCGAGTTCCAACCCCCCTGCCATGGGCAGGGACACCTTCAACTAGTCCAGGTTGCTCAAAGCCCTATGCATCCTGGCCTTGAACACCTCCAGGCATGGGGCATCCACAGCTTCCCTGGGCAACCTGTTCCAGTGTCTCACCACCCTCACAGGAAAGAATTTCTTTCTAGTATCTAATTTAAATCTCCCCTC
>JAOTQQ010000001.1:129995564-130020072 GCA_026546715.1 Gallinago undulata | reverse complement strand
ATCTCTCCTGTAGGCCCCCTTCAGGTACTGGAAGGCCGCTATAAGGTCTCCCCAGAGCCTTCTCTTCTCCAGGCTGATCAACCCCAACTCTCTCAGTCTTTCCTCATTGGAGATGTACTCTAACCTGCTGAGTATCTTTGTGGACTTCCACTGGATCCATTCCAACAGGTCCATGTCCTTCTTGTGCCGAGGACTCCAAAGCTGGACACAGTACTCCAGGTGGGGTCTCGTGAGAGCAGAGTAGAGGTGCAGAATCACCTCCCTCAACCTGTTGGCCATGCTTCTTTTGATGCAGCCCAGGATGTGGTTGGCTTTCTGGGCTGCCAGTGCACATTGCTGGCTCATTTTGAGCTTCTCATCCACCAACACCCCCATGTCCTTCTCCTCAGGGCTGCTCTCAAGCAGAGATATAAACATCAACTGGCAACAAGTGAAACCATAGCAACATTCTTTTCATACCAAATCTGAAACACAGAAGCCACTAGAAAGAATATTAACTCTGTCCCAGCTGAAAAAAGGACAGCTTACCAGCATCAACTTCATTTACTTCAGTCCAGGTTTACTGAGAAATGCATAGACTTTTTTAGCAGGAGTATCTGCTTCAAAAGATTTAAATACATATATCTGTACAAGCACAGAAAGAAAAGATAAATCAGTAAATCATAACTCAAAATCCTCAGCCATATTTAAGAAAGCGTCTGCCTGATTGTTTCAGCTGTACGCTGCAAGAATCTTCCCTCTCCTTGCTGTAGCTCCTGGAACCTTCAATTCAGAGAGTCATCCCTGCCTCCCCAGATTCTTCCTATATTCTGGAGTCAGATTTTCCTGCCAATTCAATTGCCCCATGACAATCTGACTAGCTCAGTTTTTCTGATTATTCAGCAGGAGTTCTCCAGCCCCAGTTTGCATATAGCCATCCAGGAACATATAATCTAAATTTGAACACTGATGGGACTGGTCAACTTATCTGTTTAAAGTGTCTCTCCTAACCTCCTTAGTCAGCCTTACTGGCTGATTGCCTCCACCCAGTCTAGATTACTTGTTGGGTCCACCAGAGATTACTAAAACATTCCTATTAAATGTCATACAACACATACGTTTTGTCAAGCTTGTGATCTGGGTCCCTTGCCAACTTTCTGTGGAGACCACACAATGCTTTCAAATGTATGGGAAACACTTTAAGAAGTTATGAAGAGAAGTCCAGCTCTACAGGACCACACCGAAGATCCATTTAATTCAGTAGCTGATTTCAAAGTAGTGAATATTTTGGAACAGAGACAAGGCCAAGAAGACAGAGATATTTCCCTTGTATATTCTACCAGTTCCTGGCACTGCACAATCTAGGACTTCCTGAGCCAACGGTTGCATCAGCATCTTAATGTTTAATAGGCCTGGGTGGGGTTTTCTTCCATGAGCTTGTCTCGTTGCTGTGCCTGGAAGTGTTAGAAAGGCAAGCTCTCCCCCAGCCATTTGCTTTTACTGGGGTTCCCATGACACAGAAGGCAGTGAAACCCACAAGATGTTTCAGCACTTCAGAAGATAAGTACCTGGAAGACAGACAGCTGGCTCAGCTTCAGTCTGGATGAGAGCTTGGTGATGCTGCTAGATGGAAGAAAGCCTTTCAAGGGTAAGCCACAAGCCTGGAATTGGATTTTAACTGAATGCATCTGCCAGACTGTGTTTACAAATGGCTGCACGTTTGAGGCAGCTTTCTCAGATGCCAGATAACCAGGCAACAGCACCCAAACCCTTTACCTAATGAGCAGATGCAAAATTTCAGAGCATGAAGAAGAGTAGCCAACCACACCCACCCTTTCATCACACCAGAGCTGAGCTCAGCAGGGGGACCAGTCATTAGTTTCAGTCAGCCTAACATGTAAGGTTAAGGGTGTTAGGTTAAAGAGTCCAATGGTAATAAGGGTGTAATCTTCAGAATTAACTACCAATTGCAGACTTGTTTCAAGAAGCGGGCAGCATGAACTTGTATTTAAAGATCCAGCTGACCCAGCTACTGAAAACAGTGCTGACTGACCCAAACCTGTCACTCTGCAGACCCCAAAGCAGAATATGCTACCTGTGCTTTTGTCCACCCATAACAAGGAGTCAGAGTCCCTGCATCTATGCAGCAAGATTCAGATGTGCAAACAAATACACAGTACAGACAATACATGATACCGCCCTGAAGGGGCTCTTGTCTCAAAAGAAGTGAAGTCTATGTGGGACCTCATACCAGGAAGAACGGTGCATCTTTCCCTCTGTGTAGCTATGAAAAAACTTGTTGCCATACAACAAGCTTGTAGATGGACTTTGCGGGTGATGAAAATGCACTAAAAATATATCCTCATATTTCTGATGAAAATTGTTCTCCTAAAGCATACAGCTCTTGGGAATCCTGGTGGCACCTGAACAGTCATAGGCAGATTTCTCAAGTCACCATGTGAACACAAAGCCAGAGTCCCTGAAGAGCTCACCCTTAGATTCTAACAAGACAAAAACGCAGGAGGCAGAGGCATTGAAGAACTTGTCAGGGAGTCACAAAGGTTAAAAATCATAGAGAAGAAAAGCAACCCTGCTTCACTTGAATTCCAGGCTAGTTCCCAGTGTATGCAGTCCCAGATTCTCCACAAAATTCAAGTCATATGAAGGACCAAGAATTGGTATAAAAATTGAGAATAATGAAGATAAAGCATGGACAATGCCAGCGAGAAGAAAGTAAAGTGAATGTACATGGCATAAACTCCATACGGGCCAAGAAAATCAAATCATCGAGAATCATTTCTATTAGCACAAGTAGATTAAATTGATTTATATTTGCACAACTTTTCTCCAAGAAAATTGCTTAAGCACTTGCTGTAATACAAACCAAATGCAAAGGGAAATTAATTGTCAGACAAAAGCCTATAGATTAAAAAAAACCCCAAACCATATTTAGATAAACAGGATAAAGGAATACCATAATACCATAGAATTATCTCTTGGAAATCACATTTGAACTCTTCTTTGCAGGCTAAACTTCTTTGTTCTGAAGTCAAGACTTTAAAAAAGCTATGCTGTGAAAAGCAAACAAAGAACTCACCCGTAATATTTGATTTCATGGGTAGGTGTAATTTTATTTTCGGTCCTTTCACCCTCCTTCTAGATATGTGCATTGTCCTCCTAGCACTTGTTCAACATCGAAATAGCCTACCATATCATTTAGCTGAATACCAGAAATTGGGTGGAGTGCTCACCACATCTTTCAGCTTAGCTTTCAAATATTTGCAGAAGGAACCACTTGCTTGTATATGTGGAAACTAACATATAGCAAGAGACTGTACAATATGCTCAGCCATAGAGAAGCAGTCTTTGTAGCATGATCCAAGAAATTGCAGGAGCCAACTCACTTTTCAAAGCACCAAAAGAGAACAGTTATAAACAGTGTGGATCATTGCTGTTTACACCTGAGCCTCCTAAGACCACTATCCTTTGCAAGGTTTGTTATTGGTACTGCTGGAGGAAGAAGAAAGACCAAAGTACCGGATTAACTTTTCATTCTGGTTTACCAAGGTAATGCCATCGGCTTCCCTAGTATGCACCATTAGAAGATACTGCAGATCTAAGATGATAACTTTGTTGGATTATGCTGGGAACACCAAATTTCCATCCTAAAGAATAAAAGTGTTGATGAAAATGGTCACAAAAGGGCTGACCACACATTCCCCTAAACTCTCCTTCATATCAAAGGGTTTTGGAGGGTAGCAATGCATGAATGGATCTCAAGTTTAACCTATTGTTTTCCAGTGATGGAAACTTTAAGCCTAATAAAAAATAAAATTAAAAAAAAAAAACACACAGAGAGAGAAAGACTGGTTTGGAACAAATTCTTGTACTGCATACGCCCCTACATATGAATTATTGCAGTGCCCTCATAGGTATTTTTAAGTCTCTTGTTATATAAAAACATATACATTCAGGAAAAATGGGAGGAAGGTCCTCATTTTAGAGAAAGCATGCTGATTCCCAAAAGACTGAAAATGAACTTCAGGAGTAGTTTGTCTTAATGCAAATCTAAGCCATGGCTATTTTCGATGCAGTGACTGAACTCATAACTTATAGAATGAAATAGAAACATTTGTCAAGAGCTGCAAACCAGTTGTTGAAAGCCGTGCATTTGTCATGGGATGTTAAATATAAATTTACACAAGTGAAGAAGGTTTTGTTGTGACGAGCCCTTTACAGAAATAGTTAATTAATGTTAAATTCAAGCTTCATTCATGGCAATTAGCAAAGCCCATTTTAGTAAAGTGTCTTTAGCAGCCAATATTTGTCATCTCGAGAATGGAACAAATCACATAAAACCAGTTATGAATATGGGAGTGATTTAGAGTGTATTAATAATACAAAGAACAAACCTGTTTTCTGTGTCTTCAAGAAATGATTGTAATTTGCAGATTGCAATGCAAAATGAGATGGAGCACAATGATTAATCTGTGAGTTAGAGAATAACTCCTATACATATAACAGATGTCTGCTGTGACAAGGGGCACATTACCTCCATGTTTATATTAAGAAAGAAGAGGGATTCAACTGTTTTATATGGGAGAGTTGTGGGAAAGATCTCAGAAAGCCCCCTATGAGAAGGTGGGGAATTATAAATATTTGCAAGTGTTTATTCAGGTGCCAAGTACAGTACACTGGTGAAACATGGCCTGAATGCAAAGGGGAGTGAGGGGGGAAACATCTGATCTAAATGTTACTGCATTCATTTCACTGGTATGGATATTGACTCCGTTCATCTCACTTGGCCGACACTAGCTTTGAGCCAAAACTTGCATGTTCATTAACATCAGCTGAACAGATGACAGGATTTTTCAAGATAAAATATTGGCGGAGAAAGAATACTATTAAAGGCAGCAGTTTTTCTGAATAATTAGAAACACAGGAAGCACCTTATCTTCATAAAGGTGGGTGGATGTCAGGCTTTGAAGGGATGGCATCAGCTACCCTTCTGCTTTCCTTGTGCTAAACTTTGGCTTTAGCAGCAGCTGTTGCCTTTACTCTTCTCCCACCATCACCACCAGTTTGCAACGCTAGCCCAAGTTCTTTAAGGAACATGAGAAGCCCATCTGCCTTTGCCAGGATGGCAAGAGTAATGTAGGCAGTACCACTGCCTTTGAACAAGCTGCTGCAAGGATTTGGCGCCAGCCCCAGTTGCACTGTTGGGTTCCTCTTCAACTGCTGATTGGAAAATATAAGTATTGCTGCCCTAAATTAAAATAAAAACAAAACAGTGAAGTAGACAATAGATATAAAGGGTAGGATTCAACTAAAGTTACCTATGTATGACTATGTAGGTGTCCCCACGTGAGTTAGGTCCCACCATATTCAAATCACCTCACCTAAGAGTGTGGAGCTGTAACTGATCTCCTGAACAGCTCTCTAATCTCTGTGGGCACACTTTGCCCACGTGGGGGACATCTACGTGTAGACATCTAAATCTAGGTGTCTTAATTTACAAACTGAATATACCTTAATTTTGTCTTTAGGAAAGAGACTATGAAAACTAAGACACAGTGCTGCTGTTCATTGAGATGGGCCTTCTCTTCTCACCTGTACCTGTACGTTTTGAGCATCCAGAACGACTGAAGTTTTTGTGGTTCTGCCAGTGCTTCTATCCAGAGATTACAGCATGGGGCACTCACATCCATTCTCCTCTCTGAAAACTGATCACATCATATAAAAAACAGGGGAGTCACAACTAGCTGTTTCTCTCCCCTGTTTAACAACTATGAATAGTCCAAATAACACACACTTCATTCCAAAATCTTGCTGTTTAAGTTTGCCCCCTAATGGGAAATAGCTCTAGTGCCCAGCAAATCATCTCCCTTTCTTTCCAACCATTGCCTGTGGGGAGGGGGGCTGGGAGGAAGGCTGGGAAGGGAATGATTTCAGAGCACACCCAGCTCTATTTGCCTCCAGGGACACTGGCAGGAAATAATCCCAATTAATTTGGCCTTAGAAATGCTGTCATCTGTACCAACACAGGAAAATCATGGCACCATTGTCAGCTGACAGTTCCTGCACCCACTGCTGTAAGTGGCTGGTAAGAATTACTTTGCTAAATGATAATAAACGGGGGGGGGGGGGGGAGAAGTTAAGCTCCAATCTGATACACCCTGAGGCTTACCAAAGCTGGCAAGGAAGCAGGGTAGCAGCTGAGTAGCTGGGTATGCATAGTGTTGATTAGCTCTGCTTTTCTTACCATTGATGGTGTCAACTTCCAATTTCATTTTAAACTACTTCCAGAAAAACTCAGAAGAAAAAAATATCAATTTGTATTACAGTTTCAGAGAAAACTGGAATAGGCAATGTCCAAGTAGGGGTGGGGGAGAAGGGGAATAAATTATAAAATCTCCACCTTAGTTGAGCAGAGAGTAACTCATTGACTGACTAGCTAAGCGTGCTGTATGGGCACGAAAGATGTGTTTGTGAAATCCCAACTGACTTCAAAAGTAACAGGTCTTTCAGAAAACAACTGATCAAATATACACTCACTAAAACCCACAGGCATAAGCGTAACTGTATTTATTTCACAGTGGTTATTGGTACAAAACTGCCGTATCACCAGGCAGCAAAGCAATGTTTGGCTCACTCTCCATTGAGGAAAGTTGAGAAATGCTATACATGTAGTATCTGATGCCTGCCAGTTCTCTCCGTGCTTCTAAAATATCATTTTCAGCTGAGATCTGGCAATCTTATGCATATGTAAACAGTCCCAAATAATATGCAGTGCAAAATGTGCCAGGATCAGAAAACAAAGTACTACTGAAAATGGCTTTTTCCTACAAAATAGAAGTTATTTTTGAAGGGTTTCCCTTAAACATAAACTGGAACTGCAAGTATAAACTCTGAATCCAATCTCATCTCTAATAAAAAGCCATTTGTCACAGTAGCACCAATTAAAATTAGCTTTATTTGACATTATCATCACAGAAGGCAGAAAAGGACACATGGCACTCTTCTGTTTGACCTCTGGACATTCCACGTGCATCAGAAGTCAGAATACGAAGCAGAGTGAGAAAATAAGATCTCATACAGGAGATGAAAAATAATCTAAATCCAGGCAGCTTCCTTTGGAGAGGAAACCAGCACCTCAGGCAACCGACTTGAGCTGGCAGCTGAAGGGAAAGTGAGCCACGGGAGTGCAGAACACGCAGGGACCCTGACAGACAAGCTGAGCACTTGGGGACCGTATAGGGTCAGGACAGCCTAGGTTTGTCTTCTACACTGAGTTTCATATATGATTAAGAGAATGACTTGCAGCAAAACCAGGATGGTATTTTAACTTGGCGCAGTTAAAATAACAGACTAGTCAGAGAATGCAAAAATCCCACTACTTCCCTGATTCATCTGCTCTGCCTGAGGGTTGTAGAGTGGTGGGTGTAGAAGAACAAGACTTCCAGTTTGCAAAGCAGAATATAAGCAAGGACGGAGCACTGTGGTCTCCTACTGTAGCACTCCAGTGGTCTGCTATAACCTTTATTGAAACTGTGGACACAAAGGTCTATGCTTACCTTCCAAAACTCAGAACAAACACAAATGATAAACCTGAGGAAAAACAAAATTAAAAATAAATTTAAGACTTGTAAATAAGAAAAGGTGAGGAAAAAACCCAAACTCTTTTACAGGAATAGCTTCCTGACATACTTCAGCCCTAACTCCATTTATTTTTTATAGGAAGAACATAGAAAACAGGAGGTTGAATAAAGGCGAAAGAAGGAAGCAAATCCAGATGCCATTCTGCGGCTGCACTTCTCTGGAACAGGCATTTATACTGAAGCTAAAAGGCATAAAGAATTTTCAGATCAGAAAAAAATAGCCTCTTCTGCGCAGGTGTATGAAGCTACAGACACTGCAAACCAATTGGAAGGGCAATTCTGACTGAGGATGTTCACGTATAATTGGAGAAAGGCTTCTAATCATCTACAAAGCAAAGCTAAGGAGCAGCCTTTCAAAAACAGTACTGGGACTAGAACTCAAGTCTGTAAAGACCGGTACCTCAGATGTAGATGATATGGCTGTCTAAGTTAGCAATGGGCTGGACTAGGTGATCCAGGAGGTCTTTTCCAATCCATACCTGTATGTCTCCACGTAATGAACACAATGAGAGATGGCAACTGTGACACAAAGGCCACACTTGACCACCTCCCAGATTTTTCTGCTGAGGTGCCCTTCTCGCTTTTGTGTAAGTTGATAAAGTAGATCCAGAAGGAAATAAGGTAGGGTAATTTCTGCAAATCAGCATCAAGAGTAGGCAGCTGAAACATCAACATTTTGATGAAAAATAGTTACATGGTTAATAAAGTTTAATTTTCATCCATGATCCTAGTTTTCCAGAACACCAAAATTCATTAAGTCCCAAAGTCAAAATGTGTCTTCAAAAGTGCTTAGCAAGCCACACAGTCCCATTAGCAGTAGGTTCTGGATACCCAGCACTGCAATATTGAGCCAGAAGCCCAAGTCTGAATTTTGGTGTTCAGCTTGGGTGCTTCCAGTCTTCGCACTGTGTGAGAAAGACACTCCAGCTCCAACGCTCGTACCGCTCCAACTAGCTCTATGTCCTTCCCACAGGCACATTCCTCCCTCTGACAAATTAGGGGTGGGAGTGGTACTTATTTGGATTAAACTGATCCATCTGGAAGTGATCCAGTTCTAATCAACACTAGTAAAAGAAAACCTCACTTTCCCCTCCACTGCCAAAAGAAAGCCTCAGTCTCCCAGATCATCCAGCACTAATGAACTCGGATCCATTTTATGTAGCTATTCGCGTATGGTCAGACAAAATGGAAAAAACAACTGCTGTCTTCCAACATGTTAAAAAGATTCAAAACAGTTCAATCCCAATCATCACATTTAAAAATATGTTCACCACACTTGCAAAAATTTAGGACCACCTTTTATTTAATTATTTCCAGGAAATAATGGAAGATTTCTATTAAAAGTTAAATCCCAGGACCACTGTTAGCAGAACACACAATATATGAGATCCTGGTTTAATACAGCTTTCAGGAGTTAGATTTTCACCATGTTTCAAGATGTAGTTTGAAACAAATGTCTGGTTATTAGTTGAACCCATTACTATAAAAGTGAGCAATGCTGTAGCAACAGTGAACAGCTGAAAGAAATACAGAATCATGAATCCTAAGCAAATAAAAGCCTTTCATAAAGGAAACATTCCAAAATATATTTCCAAACAATGGTTGACTGCAACCAAGTAATTCACACCCTGTTGTGAAGCAAACATTAATAATTTCTAGCAGACACTAGGGCTCAGAAGCAAACAATGATCCCCCCTCCTTTCCCCCTCCTCTTCCAGACTAGTTTACCAAAAAAGTGTGATTAAAAGTAGCATATATTAAGTCAAAGAGCTGAACTCGCTTGTAGCTCTAAGGGGAGAGTAGCTTAGTAAAGGTATTTTTTCCTCAAGTGCTATTTCTAGCAGAATGCTCTTTTAAAAAAAATCAATCCACAAGCTTCAAAGCCAGCTTAACACTTCAAAAAATCACTTTCTATCATCAAAAGCATTTTTGGCATGAGCTTTGGCTATTGTTTTCAGGACTCCTTTTTCCAAAAGCTGGTATGTTCTAACACGCGGCTACAAGTGCAGACCTCACATAGGTGACAGTGGCAGTAAAACTAATTTTGCAGTCACTTGAACTTGCGAGGAGCTCAAGGAGTTGAGTGGGAACAGTGTTCACATATGCTATGTTGTCATGGTTTAACCCCAGCCAGCAACCAGGACCCCGCAGCCACTCACTCACCTTCCTGCCCTTTCTGCCCCCAGGAAGGGAGGGGGAGAAAAGTGGGGGGAAAGGGAGAAAAACCTCATGGCCTCAAATAAAGACAGTTTATTAGAAACAGTAACAGAAAAGGAAAAGTAATAGTAACAACAACAAATAATAATAATAATAATAATGACACAGGCCACTCCTACCACCTGAGCAGTGATTGTGGATTCCCGCTCCCCCACTAACCCCTATTTATATAATAAGCATGATGTCTATGGTATGGAATAATTTATTGGCCATTCTATTGTTCTATCTATGCTTCTATGGGTAGCTGAAAAAAGTCCTTGCATAGTGGACTTAGCAACAAGTAAAACCAGTATGTATTAATAACATTCTTTTCACGGAAATCACTAGAAAGAAACTCTTTCCCAGCTGAAACCAGGACACGTGTTAAAAATAGCCACCTCTTCTGCTTAAAATGCAGGCATGTCAATGCCATTAATATTTTCCTGTTGAAACCATAGAGAGCAAATTTTAGCCCTAGTCAGACAATGAAGTTGTTTAAGCTACTGTAACAATGCTAATAAAGCTCAGAGTGTTAAAAGTCAAGGGTTTTTGCTAAAACAGGTGACAATTTCTGATATTCTTTTTGGCAGGGGCATATGAGGAACAGCAATTAAATGTAAAGCACCTTGGGGCACAGGTCTGCAGAGGCCCCACAAGTTTCCTTCTGGTTTTTCTGGTTTGTGCCAGAGGGTCATCCTTCTCCCCAGGTCCTCTCTAACGTTAGGCAACTAACCATGTGTCTGTTTTCTCTCTGGCATTATGCCCAAGGGGAGGGAACTTGCTTAAGAGGGAACCTCAAGCAGGTCTAGTTAATCCCTGAAAAGTTTGGTCAATTTGAAAAATCTAGATCTCATTTGGAGTAAAGACCAATCCCGGTCTTTACGGAGCCTAAAACCTCAAGAAAAGCAGACTCTCCAGAGATTTTTAACATTCTTAATATCAGAGAAGAATTAAAATGCAAATGCCTTTTTCATTTTTAATCATTAACTATTTCTGGTTGATGTTTTACCTTGTTATAAACCCTGAGGCTATTTTCATTTTACTTGACCCACTCACCTGTGGCTGAGGTATGAACTTCGGCATTTCAGAGGATTGAGTGCCATGCAAAAATTGTTTGTATTTTTTATACCACTTACATTGTTGTCATCAGTGTGCACATCCTACTG
Organism: Gallinago undulata; assembly: GCA_026546715.1. Classification (NCBI taxonomy): domain Eukaryota; kingdom Metazoa; phylum Chordata; class Aves; order Charadriiformes; family Scolopacidae; genus Gallinago; species Gallinago undulata. The sequence continues at coordinate 130,009,073 of JAOTQQ010000001.1, read as the reverse complement.
GAAAAAAATCGCCCATGTTCTGAAGAGTTTAGCTAATGCTGATATTCTCTTTTCAAAGAACAAGAGTTTGTTGAAGCGTGACAAGACTGACCCAATTTTACAGAAATCTCAAGAATTTGTTACTGCCCAGTAATAAAAGCATAATAGAAATCCAATAATAAAAACACTTTAGCAACAGTTACATGTAAATTATTTTGTATTATGAGTTGTATTAAAATGTCATTCTTAAACTTTTCCTTCTAAAATTATCTCTGATTTTTTTTTCCCAAACTAAAACTTGAAGTTACTAGAAATTTTAAAGGCAAAAATTTGAACATTTTTACTGTTGCAAATGATCTGTAGCATGCCGTGGTTCAGCTGGATTATTTGTAGTTTCTGTATGACCGTGTTATCTTCTTCCCTCCTACTTGCATTCTATAAATAAAAATAATTCCATTTTAATACAGCCTGTCCTTTGATATAATGTGTATGGAGCAGAGACCTTTCTGTCTATCTGTCTAGCTATCTATCTGACTAACTAACTATTTGCATTATATTTACAACAGCAAAGACTCAATTGGACTCTGTGTAGTACAAGTATTTACAGCAAGGATGCTACAGAAAGTGAGACTTGACCATTGTGTTGCTTCCGTTCTAATTCTAAACATTACTTAAATTCTGAAGTTGAGGTTGTTGTAGAAAACTGGTGATTCTCTGAAAGAATTGGCCCCAAGAGTTTATTTTGTTTTCACTTAGGAAACTCGTAATGCAACTTCCAGGATGCTAAAAAAGACATCTCTTGCTTTTTTGTCTTGCTTGGAGAAAGGAAATGCTTGCCTATTAGTGGTTCTAATTAGTGTAAATTGGCTCCTCTGCTGTGATGGAATAGTCAGTCAAAGCCTGCATTAATATTTTCCCTGAGATTTTTAGAATTTGTAACATTAGGGCAACGTATCTCTGGCTACTATACAAGTCCCCTGAAAGTTACTACCACAGGTCTTCCCTCTCTTCACTACTTGGAGCAGACAAGCTGGAAACAATAAAAAGATTTTAGAGGAAAGCCATTCTGTCTCCTACCTCTGTGCATAATTCTCAGATGCTTCAGTGCAAGTTCAGCTTCTTTTCAGGAAGGAAGAAGCAGCAGCTTATGCTTGTGAAGGTTCCAAACTGGATCTTGTCCCCATGATCAGAGTTCCCCATGACTTCTCCCAGACTAGATAATTGAATGAAGCCCAAATACAATCTTATTAAGAAAATGATTATGGAAACCTGAACCAAACCTGCATAGGTGCTCTGTGCACCTTAAGCCATAAAGAAGTGTCTGGATGAACCCAAAACTTCATTTTCTGCTTTTGTCTCTGAACACACCTAACCATGCCAAGACCTGGCCCACTGTTCAGTTGTGCCAGAACAACCAAACAGATGTCTGTACTCTGCCTGGGGTCCAGGCAGGTCCTACTTGAGGAAGCAGAAATAAAAGCTTTAGAAACACCAAGACATAGAAGGTGACAAATGGTATTACATACAATATTTGCACATCATAGGGAAAAAAAATAAAGGCAAAAGAAGTTTAATTACACACAGTCTTTAAGCCTCATTTGGGCTTTTTTTCCTGCAGGTTCTCTCCCCCATCCCTCAGATGGAAATTAGGCTCACAGAGACCACTGACATCCTCATTTCATGCCATCCAAAAGTGCAGCTGGATTGAGTGTTCAAGAATATGTTTCTGGGGGAAAGGAGTTAGCACAATCACCACTTGCAAATGGTCTATGGAAAAAAGAGAGAAATTAAATGGATCTTAGGCCCATATTTAGTGAATAAAATACTGAAGTTCCCTCACATATGTATGCCAAAGGTAAGTTTGGCTTCTTCAGCTCTGTGTGTACATAGAAATATAAAACCACACAGGTTTACAAAGCAGAAGCTATGCTATGTTTTCTTAATAGATGAAATATAGATACTTACATTAAAATTAAACAGTCAAGGCTTTGTTATTGTAGTAGAGCCAAACTAATGTAAAAATCCATAGAATAAATAATCTATATAATCCTCCAGATAAAGTAATTCAACAGAATAACTCATATCTACTCCAAGAATTTGCTTATGCCTGTCTGCATGACTAGGTCTCCATCTTTAATTTAAACTGCAAATAGAATATGCAGTTATCTTCTGCAGGGCTTTGCAATTGCTTTTCTCTAAATTGCTTGTAGGATTCAGCTGGTCCTTAATCTGGACAGGACGAGATATGTCATACAGAGAGCCCTGTTCACAATTTCGGTTTAGGTTTTCGTAATCAATTTCTTAATAGGATTATGTTCAGGGTTCATTCAATTATCTCAGCACAGAGCCCAAAGTTTTCCTCCACATGATGCTTTACAGCAACATTCCTATTCTTGCTCTGACATGGAATAATGTCGTTTACTCCTTATGTATTTTTTGCTATTGGCAAACATCCCAAGTGACAAAATGCTGAGCATGTCCTTAAAAAAAAGATAGAAGAAAAAGAAGGTAGACATCATTTCCAAGCCAAGTATACAGCATGAAGGAGAGATACTCTGACTGCTTAGAAAATATTTAATTCAAAACCCTCAGACGCGTGAAGTGGTAGCAGTCAAAGAAAGCAGAAAAGCAGGAATAAGTAAGATCACACTTCTCTGAAATCTGGAATTTCACTGCTGGTTTCCATAAGAACCAGAGGTACTTCTTTGAAAATCCTGATGGATGCCACTTGTAACCGCTCCCTCGCTGTGTGACAAGCTCCTGAGGGCTGCTACAAAAAGTCCTCAGGCAGAAAGCAAGCCAAGTTTCTTTTTGTTTTCTTTTTTTTACAGGTTCTATCCAAGTATTTTGACCCCAAAATTGCAAAGTTTAGAAAAGAATAATACTGTGGGTCAGACTCTTTAGTGGTTACACCAGGTGCAAGGATATTAACTTCAAAGAAACACCATGAAAGTCAGCACAGGACTTTGTCCTACTCCTTCATCTTGATAAAGAAACACAAGGTTGGGGAAGGGAGGGAGGAGGGAAGGGGTTGTTTTTTTCGTTAGGTACACAGATGTATGCTTGGAACACCTTGTCAATGAAGGGCCCGGCAGCTTGCCAGTGGAGCACCGTGGTGGTGCCATCACCCCTCCTCCATGGACACCTGTGAGGGATGTGGGACACTGGAGGTACCCGGCACTGATTCTTACAGAAACCTGCTCCCTGAGCGGGAGCCCATTGCCGCTGGCTGCCACTCACCCCTGAAGACCCCCACCAAACCTTTCACTGCCCCGAGCCATCCCCCCGTGACTCCTCGTCTGTCTGTCCATCCCTGATTCAGTCCACCTGACTGTCTGCCCATCTGTCCCTCTGCACTGCAGGCTGCGCCAACGCAGGGCCCTGAGCGCCAGCTGCACTTTTTCCCCCTGCTAAAATTTCATCCTCGGAGCAAAGATTTCTCCAGAGGAAAAATTTAGAACTGAAAGAGCTTCTCAAAAAGTTTGTTTCAATTAATCATTATTATTAATAATAATATTACACAAAACAACATTGCACTTTTTTCCTTGTTGTTAACTTTAAAACCCAAACTCGATGTGATTTTCATGAATTTAAAAGCCAGTGTACACCTCATCTTGCACAAGGGGAGAAACCAGGCATTACGCTGTGAAATCGGATCAGAGGCATACAGTGGAATATGTCTTCCATTGCAGACACCTTCCACTTCAGCAAAGCACCTGGGTAGGTGCCCCTTGGTTTTTTCTTTTTTTTTTTCCCCTTTACTTCTCCTACCCTTATAACCCTCCAGAGCATCAGTCCTCAGCGAGGGAAGCTTTACACAGGGGTCAAGCACACCTCAGGGCATACTCTTTTCTCCCAGCACACTGGAAGGTGAGCTCAGCTGTGTCTAAGGATCTAATGTTCCTTATACAAGTATGAAAAGTCTCAGACACTTACTCAGGGATTAAGATAAGGGAGTAGCAAGGCAGTGTTACCAAAGAGCAACCAGAGTTCTAGACCCATGATGCTGAGCAGTACATAGGAATAGCTCTGCATTTCCCTAGATGATCCCTGGACATCGAGCCTTCTCTATAATCTCTTCAGACAACAATTTAAAAACATAATTTCCTAATAGCCTAAGGCAAGGACTGCCCATAGCTCCTTTAAATGAGAGGTCACCAACTGGCGTGCCAGTCCCACTGCTGACAGTTCTGGGGTGCAGCAAGGCCTGGGGACTCTGGTTTGCTGCCCAAGGGGACAGCCAGACCTAGGGCAGTGAGTGGCCAGAGGTCTGGGGCTGGAGGGGGGACCCTCTGGGGTTAGGGATGAAGAGTGGACATATGGGAGGAGGATGTGGGGAGAGGAGGAGACATATTTTTGGCACGTGCAGTAAAGGTAGTAGTAACCCACGGTTATTGTGGGTATCAGAGAGCTTAATTCTGGGGACCTGTGCTAAACACTTATTGTCCAAAATTCTGACGGTTCTGCCAAAACCCTGATGACAGCAGAGAGTGAGGGTAAATGAATAGATCCTTCACTAAATGTATGTATTCCTGAAGTTCAAAGTGGTTTCCTAATTCACTGAACAAATCCTCATTTGCTAGGACATTTCCAGCCACTTCAGTTTAGAAATCCGGTCAATTACTAAAGAAAGGGAAATTGGATTATTCCTGTATTTATCTTCTAGTAAAGAAAACTCTTGCAGACTATACTTAGCAACCTAAGAGGGGAAAAAGCATGCAGCACTTCAGAAGGATTTTAAATTCTTGTGGGAGAAAAGACCTTATCCTGATTGTGACAGTATTCCAACAGTATTATAAGAAAAAACAACACATCTCTTTAAATTCATTCTGTAAAATAGGTGTTATACCTATTTATTCACTAGAAAATAGAAGTGAATCATAAATCAAGATATGATAGGAAAGATAGGAAATGCAGTGTAAAATACACATTAGATGGTTAAGACTCGTGTGTCTAAGAAGTCAAAGCCAGTCTCCAGTATAACTAGCCACACCATCAGCAAGAGCTGAGATAAAAGGAGAAAAAAAGGCTTTCCCAAGCTTGAAACCCACAGTGGAAGGCGCTCAGAGGAGGAGGATTAAACAGGGCAACTGGCTCTGGAGCTGTCTCACACCATTCACTTATTTAAAGAGCTGAAACTGCTTATTCCAGGTGCAAAGCAGTAGTTTTTTTCTCATGGGTGAGAGTGGGTGTGTGCATGTGTGCAGACAGGTTTCACACAAGCACACTTGAAACTTTGCTCTTCTGGCAAGAAGAGTGTTGAGCAGGGCATGCAATGTGTTGCATGGAGGTAAGGGAAGAGCAGATGCTCAGGCTTGACACCATGGCAAAACTCCCAATCTGAAAAAATGCATTTTGAGATGTTTAACATCCATTTGGTGCAGACAGGGTCTGTGGATGGTCATTTGAGCTGAAATTTTAACCTTCACGACTCAGAGGATGTTTAGTAGGGCTTCCGGAAATGCACCCATACCTGTCTCCAAGGGCTTTAAAATCGGGACAGTAATATTTAAATAAACTGAAACAGCTACAGAATAGAATAAAAATCTCCTCGGGTTAAAGTAATTACACTTTGGCAACTCCCTCCCACGTCCCTCAGTGTTTACCTACCTCCATGCACACATACTCTAGACTATGGTCGCATTAATCACATTTGGAAACCTCTCTTTTGTGAATGCCAGTTGTTTTCTCTTCTTGATAGAGCAGATTTTTTCTGCTGATGTTATATTATATAAAGCATCTGTTTCCAAGGACCACTAACAATTTTAATATGACTTCCCTATACACGCAGGTGCCCTTAACCGCATTCACAATCGTGCTCACAGAGCACAACTTCACTGTGAGGACTGAACGTACTCAGAGTCTTGTATGTTTTCAGTGAGTATAAATTTCTTAATGCTTGCTCTGCTGCTGTTCTGGAAGAAGCATGCGAGGGCCAGATTTTAATGTTACAATATAAAGACAGGTTAAAGATACACCCGGAAGAAAGTCTCGGTTTTCAGCACAAATTTACATGGCCAACTTTGCAAATAAAAGCCAAGTGTTTCACATGGCCTTGATTCAAAAATCCTAGAGGGAGTTCAATTGTTTCTATTCCAACAAATCAAAACATTTCATTGTCCTCTGGGATTTTGTCCATATTATGCATAAACCTTCAGACATCAAAATGAGTGCAATAAGCCAAGCATACAAAGTAAATGATGTATATTTTGAATTGTTGTCTGCAGCAAATGACCATGAGAATGAGCAAGAGGACTATAAGTTCTTACTTAGCCTATGGTCATGCTTTTCTGCTTTCTTGAATTCTTGCTTGAATTATTTAGCAAGGAATCAGCTCAAAATTAGCTGGAATAGATGGTTATGCCTATAGGAACAAGCCCTACTTCAGCATGATCCAAAACATCAGAGATAAGAAAGAGAAGATACCTTCTCTTTATTTACAAGAACTGATTTCTTGTGCAAGAAATAAAGAGCATCTCAGTCCTCCTGAAGATACTTGGAAAACCCTGGCCTGAAGACCTGCATTACTGTTTTTGTCCATCTTGCATCTGAATAAGCACTTCACTTGTAGGCAGCATCATGTGCCCTGGAGCTGGCCTAAATAAATAAAGAGCAGATCACTGAAAATTCTGGTTTTGTTTTCTTGTAAATAATTCCACATTTCATTCCAAATAAAGCAAACACTTGGCAGGACCTAAACCAAATATTTCAGTCAGAACTGGTGCTCCCCCAAACACCCTCCTTCAAGCTGAGTGGTGAGGATACTTAGCGGAAGCATGGAAAATTTCAATTCAATCCCATTCTCTAGGTAAGGTTATTTAATTTTTATCATCACCTTTCTACATGCCTTTCTCTTCCAGCAATAAGGGTCAGCCGGGCACAGTTCCCTCACTCCCTTGTTCACACTGCAGAGCTTTGTTGAAAACACTGAGCTGCTGCCTTGAGGAGGAATTGGATTGTCTCCCATTCCCAGCTTGTCTCACCTCTCAGTGCACGTCCTGTTGCATTCTTTTTTCCAATGAATATCTGTGTGCTAATAACTCATGGCATTGCACTACCAAGCCACCCTGAGGAAGACCTGTCCACAAATACCCTTTAGCCCTGTAGTTCATACCCTGTCCTGAGGGGAGCTGGACGGGGAGGAGGTGAGGAAGGAGGTGAAAACTGTGCTCAGGAAGAGGAAGGTTTCAAAACTGGGTCTTCCACATTCCTGCTGGACTGGCTATTGAGGAAGTTACAGAGATCCCTGACTCCCTTCTATTCATCTAGCATAAAACAACAGAATGCACACTACCCAGCAAGTTCAGGCAAATAGCTTTAAGATGCCAAATCGGCATTTTTCCTTGAGGAAAATAATCTCTCTCCCCAGCCTCATTTCCAAAGGAATTAAAAAGAATCTGCCAGCCCATCCCTCCAGGCTTGCCTGTACAAAAGCAGCACTCCATAAGGGTATTTATCTCTTGAGTCAGAGCAGTTTTCCATCTAGTAAATAAAATATTTCTTGGTCCTAATAAAGAACAACAATTCATAGTTAATATCTTTAACAAGAACTTTTGATACAGTTCCAGAGAATAAACCTGCAACTAATATCCTGGGACTGAGAATGTTACTGATCTTGCCAAGTCAATCTACTGCATGGCTTTGGAGAGTAAGGAAGATAATATAGACCCTCTGGGTAGGATTTCTTAAAATGAGCTTGGGGAGGAGCACTTTTAGAGACAGAAGGTTGAGGGAGAAACTACATCTTTTGCTCTCTGACACAGCAGTGTCTGGCTGGTTCCTGAGCAAGAAGGACATTAATATTCCCTTCCTCTCCCTCACAGCAGTGACACATACATGCACTGTGACTCCTGTCTCAGGTAAAACCCTTACTTTACCCTCTGCCTCACCATCCTTATTTCACTTCACTGAGCACAGGATGGCCCCAAAGGACAACTCCACTCTGAGCAGTGTGAAAGCTTCTGGGGAGTTCATGGCCAAGAAATGTAGAGGTGTGGAAAGCACAAAGTGTACAACAGGACAGAACAGGAAAATAAAGATGGACAGAACATATAGAACAGAGAAAAAAGAAATTATTCAGAAGCGGCTCTGTGAGTGGACCAGGTGGATGGAAACAAAGGCTACAGCAACTTTCCTTGCTACAATGTGATGGGATTGTAGGGAGAGAGGCAGTTGCGTGTCACTCCAGTCCCAGGAGGAGATTTTACACACACCTCCTTGGTGTCTGTAATATTGGGCACAATAGGGTGAGAGCAAAGGACTTGAAGCCCTTGCCCAGCACTTTCCTGTAAACCCAGGAACCAAAATGAGTGGTCTTCTGGTAGAACTGAACTTCAGCATCACATTATCTGGATATGATTCCTATGTCTGGCTACACCAGTGGGTGGAGATTGGACTCCCTGTCATGGACACACGTGTCACCATCAATCAGGGCAGCAAGAGGTGGCTGGATTATCATTCAACCATGTCAGATGAAGCCAGAAAACTCAATATAGGACACCTTTAGTTAATGCATGGTTTTGAGCATGGATACCCAGTGGTCCCAGAGACTTTGTGAAAAGTTCAAAGGATCGGAGAGGGCAAGTGAGGATTCATTTGATAGGGCTGGGCTCTGAAAGAAAATTAAATGGTAATTTGACCAGGTAGCTTAAGTGTAAGTATGCCCACGGCACAAAAGGATTCGATGCAAAAAGTCTCCTCACTACTACAGTTGGCTATTGAACTAGAAGCAGTACAGCTGCTTCATCGCAGTACTGTATAAGCACAGTAGATTTTAATCAACTGATTTAAAAGGCAAAGCTTCTTACATTGTCCCTGACAGTACATCAGAATTGTTACCAGCTGGACCTGATCTAGTATTTCCACACAGAGCTGTGCCCTGTCTTGTAGAACTACAAGGTAAACCATTTATCTTGTGAGTCTTTTCCCAGTTCTCCATTGCATAATCTGGATACACCCTAAGTATTCCTAATGATGTCTCCTGGAATGAGTCCTATATGAGCCCTAGATAAAAATACAGTGAGAACTACTTAGTAAGAACTACTAGTAAAGTGCTATGTTGAAAATGTCTGGGTAAAGGAAGACCTGAAGAAAGATGAGTAACATCTGATCAAGGAAGTTTCTTTTGTGTTTCCAGTGTCCTATGACCAGTTTGTGGTGATCAACTCAGACAGTGCTTGGAGTGCTTGAGTGTCACAAGACACAGGCAACTACTAGAGGAAAAAAAAAATATACATATATATAGCGCCAGTGGAGTATGAGTATTGGTATTGGGCATCTACAAGCAGAGGGAAAAATATTCATTTATGGTCACACAGTTACAAAGGCCTAAACAAGCAGTGACAGCTCTTAATGTAGAATTTCTATGACTTACACCTACTTTCATTTTTGCAGTGATTCTTCTATGCAGTATCACGACTCCTTTAGGAGATGGCATTTCCTCTGCCTCGACACAGTGCAGCTCAGCTGGGATTCCCTTATATTTCCTGGCACTGCAGGCATACAAATGCTCCTGCTGAGCCAGATTCTTCTCAGAGACACAGACACACGGCAACGATATGAGAATGGTCCCAAGCAAGGGAAATCCCGACAAGATATAAGGGAAAAGACTTTTCCATCATGACAGTGGTCAAAGTTTTGAAATTCCTGCCCCAAAACAATGGGGGACAGCCCTGAGAAAGCTGCTCTGACTGTGAAGCTGGCCCTGCTTTGAGCAGAGGCTTGGACCAGATGCCTTCTGGAGGTCCCTTGCCACTGAACTGTGCTGTGAGAGTGCTCTCTGCTCTCCCCTCTGTCCTCATCGAGTGCAGCTGATCCCGGGTGGGACAGGACAGTGCGTTGTTTGCCCAGTTACACACTGGCTTTTCATACAGCTTGTAATGTTTTAGCAGTTAACTCCCAGTCAGCCTGTGGGAGACAAAGCTCAGTTTGCTGAATTTCAAGCACCATACATGAATGACTAAGGCCCCACTCTTCCCTCACAGGTCTGGACAAAGTGAGAAACTTGAAGCTATGACTGTGCTTTGTAAACCCAGGTATTCAAGGTAACTCTATAGCTTCATTTCTTCCCAGCAGTCTCTTAAGGTCACATTGTGTTCCTTGCTGATTTGACCATCCCTTTTCATCACAGCAAAACCAGCAAGCTACTACATCTGCCACGTAATCATCACAGCTCTTAACCAGCTGTGTGTGGACAGATCACAACCACTCTGGATGGAGACTTCTACAGGTGCACAGCAACTAATGATCTATCTGTAAGTAGAAGTCCTAAAAACTCCTGCTTGCACAATTGCTTGCAACCAAGTCATACCTGAAGCAACAGAAGCTGTGCCTTACTCTAAGCCAGGCCTCAGGTGTTACCAAAGAACCACTTAGATCTGTTCATGTCTCCATATGCTCAGAAGACTTAATATTACCTATGAGCTCCCCTTGAAAATGCTGGGATTTGAGGCACTTACTGGCAATCTCTTTTTCTTCCTTTATCCCTGCTGAAATTTAGCTGCAATTAATATTCACATGTTCTGCTAGGTTGTGTCTAAGCAGTGCTAACAGCCCTCACAAAAGCCTTCAAGGCGTCATTTTGATGTGGTTTTGCTGGACAATACAAAACCTGGATGAAATTACAGTCCGAGTAAAAGCCATAGCACATCATCCTCTTTAAAATCCTAGAGCTTCCTGACATAGTAATGGGTTGCTTTGGAATATTCATCTTAATGTTTTACATTAAAAACCAGACAGGATAACATCCTACTTGGATAAGACAGAAGGTGATGGGATCACTTGCACAAGGTTGAAGCTGAACTTTCTGGTCTATCACATGCATGGGATCGTGAAGAGCACACGAAGGTTTTGGTATGGTTTCTCTCACAGCACACACACACTTGCTTTATATATTTCCTTCCAACAGCTACAATCTCAGTTCTCCAAATGACAATTTCTTTACATTCAGTCAAATGAGATGGTCAATATTATGTGAGTCTGGCATGGCTTGCAATGCCGTTCTGTTGACATGAATCTCTAAACAGACTGATTTTCTTTGGCAGTCCGATCATTCAGTGTTCACTTCAGAGTAGCACTAGTGTTAAAAATGTGACAACAACAAGCAGAAAAACTGAAGCAGAACTTAACACCCTTAGAAAAGGTCCCTCAAACAAAGCCAGTTTTGTCTGTCCTGCTGTAGCTACAAGAGTATAGTGTTCAGAAAATGTGAAAGGCAGCTTAGCACCCAGACTCACAGTGAGAGCTGGGCAATGAGATTCTTCCCTGGTTAATCCCTATGTGGGCACACAGCCCCAAACTCTCATACTTTAAGAAAAAAAAAAAAAGGTCCACAAGCTCCAACATGCAGTAGATATTTGAGTTTTCAGTTGGCCTAGCTACGTGACCTGTGTCTTAGTTTACTGAATTAAAAGATATGCAGCTCAACCAAAAAGCTGAAAATCAAGGCCCATATGGATGCATTTAAGAAAAGCCTTTTTTTCCCCTGTCTCCCCCTTCATTGAACATCTATTTCACATGGGAGAAGGTTGGCAGGGTTTGGGCTCCGGCCATGAGGAACTCAGCCCAGCAGCCTGTTTGCTGGGTGGAAGAATTGAGGCCTTCGGCACGGCACTTGTTGATCCAATTACAATGGGTTTACGCTAACACGGTTGTGCGGTGAGCAGAAACTTCCTAAGTGGAAAGGTCTGCTTCAGTTGCCCCACTAGCGTGTTTGCATGTGCCTGCCAAATAAACAACATCTCCTGTTGGGTGATTGGAAACAAGTGTAAGAAATTCTGGGTATATGATGCTAATCTTTATGGTATAATCTCATCTCTGCTCTACAAAGGCTTCTCCAATCACCAGATCTGACATGGTTACACAGCAAAGCCTGTGGGTTGGCAGTGAGAGCTGGGAACGCATCCGCCCCGAGATCCCTCCTGGAGCTGGACCAAGAATGGGAAACTCCTGGGGCTTGTACCCTGCCCACCCACCTCCCTGCAAGAGTGATGCTCCTCAAACAGACTCCTGTCCTGCACAAAACTTGCAGGTGGTGAGGGATGTGCTGTTGAGGGGTATTGGAGCCATGGAGAGATGGAGAGGCAAGGTGTGGAGGTAGTGTGGAGCTCCAGGGGCCTGTGGAAGGGTAGTCATCGATCCTGCTGCTCTGCATGACTGTGCGGGGCTGATGTTGCCAGATAATATCAGGGCCAAAGTTAGGTGTGCTCCTCAGGGTAGCAGTTACAGTTAAGAGGTGCTTGCTACCAGAGAGGGCTGTCTCTACAGCTGTTGAGGAGATTATAGCAAATCCGCCAAGCTGCCTACAAAGATGTGGACATTCATCAAAAACATCATGATTGTGAGTGAAGTGTTTTCTCTCTCTCTCCCTCCCATCAAAGAAACCTCTTAAGATTTATTCAGAGGTGAATGAATACCCAAGGGTCAGCATGAGTCAGCTTTTGACTTTGAACACCAAGTCCAAGCCCAGCCCTACACTGGACATGCCATAGTCTTTGCTATCCTTTTCTAATATGCAGAATCGTAGAGAAATTCCCTCCTTGCTGTCCCTAGATGAGTTTATAGTAACACTAGGTATTTTTTTTTAAACAAAGAAAAAAAAAAAGGAGGAAGGAAGGACCCCATCCTTTATCTGTAAATACAAATTTTGTCCTGGAAACTCTGATTTTATCTATTATCTATTATCTATTAGCTTGGAGAGGTTCCTAGGGGTTTACTGTGTATGTTGTGGCATACCCCAGCAACCAGGGAGAAGATACCTACCTTTTACAATTAAGAAAAGAGCTCTGGTACAGCAGAATATGGCAAACAAACCTCTGACCACAAAGCCGCACTAAATTAATAAGGTACCTTTATTGTCCTCAGTGCCCACATTTATTTCCTTGGCTTATACTGCACTCAGTTCTGTTCCATTCCACTGGGTGGGGATTCCACTGATCAGACTTGACACTGGGTATCTATTGCTCACTTGTTTGAGGGAAGAATGGTCATAGGAGATATTTTTTCATCTTTTCTATGAAAAGGGACAGTGGGTCTTTCTGTCTTCCCAGTCTCTTTGGTTTACTTTTGTTCATCCATTGCCATCTGCATCTCCGGTGTTCCTTATCCATGTGCTTAACTTAATCCCTTATTATCGGAGGAAAGGATAACTACATGATTTCCCTGCCCACTCCCCAAAACACTGAGCAGAAAATTGCCTGGGGCTAGTATGAATATTAAACCAAAAAGCTTCTGAACAGCTCCACTCACGGGGGTGTAGACTTCTGCTCCCTCTTTCATACACAAGGTAGATCCAAAGGTGTGCATATGAAGATCAGAAGGACTGAGGGGCAGAGCACAGAAAGATTAAGTAAAACCAAGACCCCCACAACAATCATTAATAGGACACGCACCTCAGCAGAGCCCAGGTGGCAGGGAGCTGAATGCTGCCCTGCCTTATTCCAGGGAGATGTGGGAATGGAGGTATTTAAGAAACGTATCGACATGGTTCTTCAGGGCATGCTCTAGTGCCCAAGATTATTGGTTTGTCGTGGG
>JAOTQQ010000001.1:129946385-129992887 GCA_026546715.1 Gallinago undulata | reverse complement strand
CGTTCATTCCTTCTTTCTTTCCTTCAGTCCTTCCGTCCATCCTTCCTTCCTTCCTTCCTTCCTTCCTTCCTTCCTTCCTTCCTTCCTTCCTCATTCACTTTCTCATTTTCCTTATTTATTTATTTATCTAGTTTGATTTTTTAATTTACTTATTTTTGGGTGGACACTTGCCCACTCATCTCTGTGAGGCTGAAAATAGTAACCGGGGCTCAGGTGATCTTCTCTCTTCATGATTTAAGCTTTTTACACTCTAAAGGAAGCTTTGATTTTTTTGGTAGCCCTTTTTCAAAACAGACAAAATTTGGAATTTTATCAAGATGATGAAGCAAGAAATCTTCCTTCCTAAACAGGGAGACAAAGCACCTGGGCAGGGACCAGTCTGTTGGTGATTACTGGCTGGGAGTTGTGGTTTCCGTGTCTGTAAGGCACTTGGTCTGGGCAAAGGTGATTCAGCTTCACAGGGTCCCATCTGACCAGAGCAGTGGGGTTGTCCCCGTGCCCCGACTGCAAGGGGGCTTCACCTCCCAGATGAATGGAACTGGGGTTGGTCTCGGTGCATTGCCCCATGCCTGCATGACCCTATGCACATCCCTGCTCACCATCCTCTCCTCCTGGTGCCTGAGTGCAAAGCCCCATGGCTGCCGCCCGGACTCACTGCCTCCCGGCAAGCAGAGTTCAGTTTCCCCATGTTCTCAGGGAAGAGGAAGGGGTTGCTCATTGTTCAGTAGGATAGGGACAAATATTTTCTGATCTTTTTCCCAGATCTGATTTTTTTTCTCCTACCACAGATTTTTAAGCAAATGCTTTGTTTTCTAGACCCTTTAAATTATTTTTTTTTAATTAAGCCCCACAGCTTTTCCCACAGGGAAATGGAAAGCCAGGCAAAAGGAAATAGTGATCTGAGGCATCTGCTTAGTTTAATAGAGACACTATTAAATTATTTTTCTCTGTTTTATTTAAAAGTTTAAATAATCATTAGAAGAGTATCCAGAGTCTGGGTCTCAAGCCCTCAGCAGAGAGTGTGGCAACCACCCTGCTTGGAGATAATGCTCTTGCCTACTCTAACATGCTCTTTCACCCCCTCCCAAAAGCAATTCTGAAGAGACAGCTCTCCTCTTCTCTCCCTCCCTCTGTGACCCTAAAACTCCAGTGGCAAATATGTTTGCTTACTCAGCAGCTGAAGAAAGAGGATTAACCCCGTCTTTCACAAGGAAGATTTTACCTCCATTTGCCAGTGCCACTTGGGACTCAGCACAACCCCCCCTCTCCACTGTATTTCTAAAATGCTCAAATCAGCTTGCTTTTGTAATTCCCGTATTCATTTTTTAATTCACTGAATGAATTCATTCCCATACAGGAACACTTTCAGCTGGAAAGAGATCAGCTGGAAACAGAGTGAAAAAATTCCATTTTTAAAAACAAAACCAAAACCAACAAAAAAAAACAAACCAAAAATACCCCAACAAAAATAAAAGTGCAGTTGCAGACCAGGGAGTGTCTCTCCCTCACTTTGTAAAAGCCTGGATTCTTACAGCCCCCAGCAGAGCTGAGTATGCCATCTCCTTCTGCCACCCACCTTCCCAGGAGCTGCTCTGTCTCTGCCAGTTCACCTGAGAGCCCAGGGAGTAAATAGCACAACATCACGAAGGCCTAGGGATAAGTTTTGCTTTCCCCAGGAGCTGGAAAGCTGTGCTGAACGTACTGCCTTCTTTTCCCTAGGTTTTAATAATTGGTTGGCATTAGACAACAGCATTATTTAATGCTCCTTCTTACTGCTGCTGGGACCGTCATCCATCTCCTGTTTTACCAGACCCTTAGGGTGGGATTCATTCAGCCAAACTTGGAGGGCTACCACAGAGAGGTGTCTATTTAGGTAACATATTTAGGCTTCCTTTATACAGGCAGTGGAAAGAAAGGTTCTTCAGAAGCCTACAAGAAAACAGGAGAGCGACTTTTTACAAGGGCACGTAGTGATAGGATGGTAACGGTGTCAAACTGCAAGAGGGTAGATTTAGATTAGATATCAGGAAGAAATTTGTCACTATGAGGATTGTGAGACACTGGAACAGGTTGCCCAGAGAAGTTGTGGATGCCTCATCCCTGGAAGTGTTTAAGGCCAGTCTGGATGGGGCTTTAAGCAGCCTGGTCTAGTGGAACGTGTCCCAGCCCATGGCAGGGGGGGTTGGAACTAGATGATTTTTAAGGTCCCTTCCAACTCTAACCATTCTGTGATTCTATTATTCTATAATTCAATGATTTTATGACCATCCCTCAAAGGCTTTATGGATGGTGGCACAGAAATACCTGTCTCTCTCCACTAAATAAAAAGGGAGCTTGTGAGCGACTCTCCCAGACGTAGATACCACCTTTGGAGGTGCTTTAAACTTCAGAAAAATTGGATGAATACTATTCTCAGAGACGGGGCATTTTATGACCCAGCACTCTGGGTGTCTACATGCCTTGAATAGCTCTGCAGTCTCTGCAGCCCTGTCTGGACGCTGAGATGCCTTCCCCTAAAGCAACTGTAGCACAGCAGTAGTTCCCTATTCTCAGTGATGTTGTAAACAGGGTTATGGATATCAAGATACTCTTTAATGTGACCAAGAACCATTTCCACTGCTTTTTAGTTCCGTAAGGTTATGGCATTGCACAATGGAGCTACTCTTTTCTTCTTTTTTGGAAATGAATGCACAGAGAAGGGAAAGAGAGAGACAGAGAGAGGGAGCAAGGTAAGTCTTGGACATCCTCTGTGTTTCCCAAAGGAGAAAGAAGTCCCTGACCCTCTGCCAGACCAGTGCTACAGGACAAGATGGTGCTCCAGAAAGGCTGGAAATGAGGGGGGTTTTTGACTTCTACTGCTGCCTGTGAAACAAAACAAGACTCGTCCCCCTCCCTAGACTATACAACCACAAATTCCAGCCCACTGAACCGTGTCATTTCAACAGCAGAGAAGTCCCGAGTGGCACTGAGCTGTGCCATGGTAGCAGCCTAGGCTCCTAAGGTAGACGGCAGAGCACTTGGGAGCTTTCAAGCACCCAAGCCTGTGGTCAGATTGGCTTAGGCTTGTAACACAGAGCCCCTCTCAAGTGCTTGGCTGGGCTCTGGCCTACATGTTGAAGCAGCAAGCCCTGCAGTAGCACGAATAGCTTAAACAGGGCTAACCAGAGGCTGCTGCCAGACAGGGTGGCCAGTCCCACCCTCTTCCTCTCCTTTACCTCTGACCCTGTCCCTTTCTCCTCTCCATTTGTGAAAACCACTGAGCCACCTGATTTTATATGTGTTCCTTGTACAGGGCAAGTTTCAGCCAGAGCAATAAGCCCTGGGATTCCTCCCACCACTCAAAGAGGTGGTGTAAGGGATAGGACAGGAGGCTGGGAAAGATCAGAAGGTGCAACTTACCCCTCAGCAGTGAAGCATGGTCTTGGAATGGGAAAGTCACCTGTGTAACCACATCTTGTTTCAAAAGACAGCAACAACAATAATTTTGAAAGTAGTATTTTAAAGTCTGAGCTTTTCTTTTTCTCCCTTGGCTCAGGTGTTCCCCGCCACATTTGGCTTGTATCTAGAGCTTCAGTGATCCTCTCATTTTTTTTGTTTCTGCAACAGAAGAGAGAAGAGCAATCCCTGTCCCGTGAGCAACCCACAGGCATTCCTGTCCTTGGGGCAGCCACATCTCACCTCTCCTGGGCTCACCTGCAAGTGCAGCAAACCCTTCTTCCCAGCTGGGAGACACCTCCCAAGAGAACGTAATGCAGACTGTTGAGGAAAGGGGTTTTTCTTCAGTCCTGCATATGAACCAATGTGGTGCAATAAGAAGCAATAGAAGGGAACCAAACTGCAGGACTTTGCTCTGAGGCCTCTAGAGGAGACCTTCTTTACCACACTCTTCACTGAAGAGAGGCCCAAGACCTTTTGCTATGACAGGAATTCTTCTGCCAAGGGAAACAGTCAGAGAAAAGACTTTGATATCCCCACATTCTGGACTTTCCCCGTAGGAGGAATACTATGGCTGTAGAAGAGCATGTCACAGAAAGAAAACCATTGCAGAGATCGAAAATGGAATAGCCCATGCAGATATATCAGCTAACATAAACTAGAAACAACCTTTCACAGCCACATTTCTTGTGAAATCTAAAAAAGACATAAAAAAAAATATGTCACTGATTTCAGCCTAGAAAGAGGCACAACTAAAAATTGCTACATCCATTGCTTGTGATAATTTTGCTTCATCCTGTTGAAATGAACATGTCAGAAATGATGTAATCTCGGCAAGTGTTACTTTAATTCAGCAGAATTTATTCTATATCTCTTTTCTTCCAAGCAATTATATATTGAAATGTGTGCAAATAAGGTTGTCCTCCAAAAGGTCTTCTTTTTTGTTTTCGATCTTCATATTAATGCCATATTAATAGTAATATACACATATATACAAAGAGAGATACTGGTGAAAAGCAAGCTCTTTATGAGACTGAGTAACCACGAGACAGCTTTCACTAAAACTGTTAAAACTGTGCAGGTGCTTCTGTATTTAGAAAGGGATTTATAATGAAGAGATAGATGGACACCTAGTGAATAGAGTATCTTCTGCAGCACAATTTACACTATGATTGGTTTTGAGGACTATTAAGGAGCTTTAATTCCCTGTAGCAAATCCATATCAAGTCTGGGATAATATTGAGACAAGATCAAATAGTGAAGATTGCTTTTGAGAGCTTGTTTTTACCCTTCTTTATATTCCACTATCTTTTATTTGGTGTAAGGGTTTTTTTTGGTATTAAATTGACACAGAGCTGCTTCAACAAGCTACATGCAAGAACCTTTTCCTATAAAGTTTCATCTGAAGACAGTATTTGGAAAAGCCTTGCAACCACCAGAAGAAGAGAGATAAGATTTATACTGAATGCAGTATTCATAAAAAGAGCTGACAGTGCTATAGCAGACAAAGGACAAATCCTGCCTGTCTCTGCTTGAGTTGGTGCTTTTATCTTATAACTTTACTTGGGAAATGGAGATATGATGGGCAGACTCTTTATATGATGGATTTTAAGCTGAAAACTCAAGTAAAACCTTGGATCTTGTATATTTAAGTCATATTTTAAAGTGGTTGTTAAGCTCCTAAGCCTTTTAGATGTTTTTGACAGAGAAACTCCAGAATGCAGTAAAACCACATTAATTTTATATAAACCTTTCTTCAAAAAAAGGAGCAAAAAATATGCTCTATTTTGCTTAGCTTTTTATTCCATCATTATGGCACAAGATAGAACTTAAAGACAACATCACTGAATAAGTCTTCAACTCCATTAAAATTAAGACTAATACGTTTTATAAAATTCTTTTGATATGATACACTTTCCCTTATCAAGTGATAAAAAGAATTTTCTCTAGAATACTGAAGTACATTGCCACCTGCTGGCCATAAACAATTTTGCAATTTAAAAACACCAGAACGTGTATAAAACAGCAACATTTAACAATGCAACATACAGTTATTGAAGAAGTACTATTGACCCAGACTTTGGCACAATTTTTATAGAAACGCAGCTGTGAACTTCTCCAAATGTCATGTTTAATTCTGATACTCTGTGTGACTCCCTTTCATATGTCTGTCTTTGCATTTTTTTTTTCTTTGTCTAACTATTTTCATGCTGAAGCTTTGTCATTTCAAAGGAAAAGCCATATTCTCTCTCAGTTGTTACACACCTCAATTTATTTGGTTTGGTTTTCTAAAATTTGGATTCCAGTTTATTTATTTGGTTTAGAACAATACATAAAATCATACATTTATAAATATATATATTATATCCTGTATACATACCATTGGTTTTCCTCTAGAATGGGAGGGCAGACCTTTGCACTACATCCTTAGTTGGTTTAGGCACGGCCTTGCTCTTAGTTGATTCTCTGAGCTGCTTCCTACCAGAAGCTAAAAAAATATTTTTACAATATTGTATCAAATTTTAATTTTGTTTGCAAATATATTTATAAGAAAAAAATATTTGGTATTTTCCCCTCTAAGCTTACTACTACCCTTATAAAATATATGGCTTTTCATGTTCCACTCTATTTTAGTGTTTTTCAATAGGCAGTGAAAAGAAGGACAACATCCCCCTGTAACAGGTCTTTTTTATATAAGCACAGAAACCAGCTTGTGCACTTTCTATAGAATTCCAATGCATATCACGGTAATGTAAGTGCAGTGATTTTTTAAAAAAAAAAAGCAGTCATGATTGATTGACATCTGTATACGAAAACATAATATATGATTATCATACAATACCCATTACAGAATATACAATCATCAAAACTGCAGATATATAAATACATTTTTAGCAACATCAAAGCAACAGTTTTATCTTATACACAGCGTACGCATACAGAGTTATTAGACTAGAATTCATCTTGTTTTGTCTCAAATGCTTGCTGAAAAACAGGAACATACTGTATTTGTAAATGGACTGCTTGACAGCGCTGTTAAGAAATTAAAGTGAACTGAGTTTTTTAAAAAAAAAAAGTATATGCAATTTAGTTGGTATAAAACAAACAAGCCCTCCCCGTTTTCCCATGTCACCATTGTTTTCCTATGAGGTGGAGGCAGTTCTGCAGGGTCCGATCATACAAGGGTTTCTGGAAGGGCATCGGGGTTATCAGCCGATAGCAGCTCCCAAATTTGCCACCTCTCCCTTTGCCAGTCATGCCAGTCTGCCTCTGAAACACTTTTACTGTTCTGACTGTGAGGTGCCGTGGAATAGATGTGACCCACTTGGGTGTGCGGGGCCGGACGCTCCTGCCTGGAGGTGGTCTGGTCAGGGGCTCTGGCTGGCGGTCCTCCAGCTGCTCTGGTCCCTGAGCTTTTTTCTTGGCGTTGATGTCTCCACAAAGAGTGCAACGTTGAAGAAACGCTCGATCGCTGTGACAACGCAGAGCTTGTTTTCGCTTGGCCTGGGTAGGGGGGTGGTGGCCGCTCTTTTCTGTAGGAGGGCTTGGTTGTGCTTTGGGAACAACCTGCATTCGAGTCACGCTCACTGAGGTCCTCCACACTGCTTAAAGTCAAGTGCCGCTCTGACTTTGAGTGGGACAGGCCTGAACTCCTACTGCCGACTTGTGGGTCCACTTCGATTTGCGGGTTACTGCACACCCGAGACACCGTGGGATGGAGCTGACACTCAGGAATGGCAGCAGTTGTCTGGCTCCTTCGCATGACCTGCCTGCCTGTGTCCAATTCGGAGGTGCTGCCCTGCCACCGAGGAGAATACATGGTGAGGTTCCCCTGGGAAAGAGAGCACTGTCCGGGTCGTAGCAAGCTGCTTTCATAAATGTTCCCGTGAGAACCTGGGGAGCCAGAGTCAGAAAGACAACATCATTCTGTGTAATCCTTTCTGTGACATTCAACAAGTTATTGTTTTTCTCCTGCATCACACTGTAGAAGAGGGATGGGGGCTTTTACCATCAGGCTATGTGACTGAAGGTGTATCAGCCTCACCACTGGCTGAGCCTGGGGACATGGAGCAGCAAACACCCCTATATCTATCTGAACTATGTCTAATGTATTAGTTGGTGACTCTAATACTTTACTCTCACATAAAGCCTTGCAGCACTTAACATCTTTCAAATGCTTGAAAAGCAGGGGAGTGTTTTAATCTCACTATTCTTCTGTGAGGTGGGTGCAGATAGGAAAAAAACACAGACAGCATGGATCAGGGACTTGTCAGAACCACACCGGCCAGCAGCAGGGTCAGCACCCAGGGTTGCCAACCTCACAGCCTGTGCTTGTGCTACTGTGGCAGCTGCTCTCAAACCCTCACCAGGCATTCACCTTCCACTGACTTTTGTGTCCAGTTTTGGGCCCCTTACCACAAAAAAGACATTGAGGTGCGGGTCCAGAGAAGGGCAATGAAGCTGGTGAGGAGTCTGGAGCACAAGTCTTATGAAGGGAGACTGAGGGAGCTGGGGTTGTTCAGCCTGGAGAAAAGGAGGCTGAGGGGAGACCTTATCGCTCTCTACAACTGCCTGAAAGGAGGCTGTAGAGAGGTGGGGGTTGGTCTCTTTTCCCAAGTCATAGGCGATAGAACAAGAGGAAATGGCCTCAAGTTGCACCAAGGGAGGTTCATATAGAATATTAGGAAAAATTTTTATACTGAAAGGGTTATCAAGTAATGGAATGGGCTGCCCAGGGAAGTGGTTGAGGCACCATCCCTGAAGGTATTTAAAAGATGAGTCGACATAGAGCTTAGTGACATGGTTTAGTGATGTTTTTTTATCAGAGGTAGGTTGATGGTTGGACTAGGTGATCTTAAAGGTCCTTTCCAAGCTACACAATTCTATTTTTTGAAGCAACGTTAAAACGACTCTTCAAATTATCTTGTGATAGTCTGACATGTTGCCACATTTGTCTAACTGCTGCGCTTCTCCAATTTTTTTTGAACAGTCAACTTTAAGAAGTCCAGCTCTGGACAATGCGAGTTCTCCTACTGGTTTCACTGTGGTTTCTCAAAACTAAGATATTGTTTATGTCTTTGCTAGATTTGGGCTTAAAAATTTAGAAATAACTGACCTGTTATTGCTGGATCTTTGCAGCCACTTTTCAGTGTTGAATGCCAGGTGCCCCAGATATCAAAATGATCTTCGGAAACATCTAAATAGCAGTAAGAGCAGGAAGAAGAAGATGAATTGAGCTTCTTAAATCCATTATTTAGAAACATACAAATGGAATGGTAAAACCTTACATAAGGTATCAGACTCGTTAACATATACAATCACCTAATATACCATCCACCAAACACAAACATCTCAAATACATTTGTTCACTGTTATTTCTGTCAGGCTCAGATCCCGTAATGGATTCAGTAAACTCTGTATGGACAGGACACCCCAGTTTGCTGAGAGAATGGAATTTCCCTTAAGTCCTCTGTTTTACTGACATCAGTCAGAGAATTTGCCCAAGAACAGCAGGATTTGGTCAACAGAAGGTAGTTCATGTCTTTTTTATAGGAAAGAATGGCAAAGCTCCCTTGCAGTCCCAACCCCAGGGGTCACGGTAAGACATGGTCTATCAACCTGCAGCATCACTTGGGTCTTACTCATGAGTTCTGTCTCACAATAGAGGCTTAATGAAATGCACGCATCAGGCGTTGTGCTGGATTATAACTTTCATGCCTTTTTCCTGATTCAATCTGGTAGTAAATGAATTTCCTAATTTGTCATAGTCCAGAATTGTTGTCATGCATATTAAATTCCAAAAGATGGTTAATATGATAAAAATTCATGTAATTTCTTGTTCATAACTTACTAGAAATCTGACCAAATTTTGACACCTATTCAGAGATTTAGATACTGAATAGGGAAGATATATTCCCATTGACAGTTACAAAATATATAACTGAGATAATAGTCTAAGTCCCATTAATTCCACAGGGAATTAAGTGCCTAGCCACAGTATATCTCTGAAATGAAATGGTTTCAAAAATACTGCAAAACAGTTCACATCCCTAATCATTGAAAGCTCTTAAAGTTCGGCTCATTAAGTATGCATTCCACTAATGTAATTTTTTAAAAAAAATATATTTTTCATTGCAAAGCATCATGAAGTCCTGGGGAGCTATCAGTTTAGAGCACAGTTCTTTACAGAAGAAATCATTCAGGTGTGCACTCCCTAGACAACTATGGAAATTATGGATCCCTGCATTGTGTAATTGGTAGCATATGTAAAGCTGATGAACACAGCTCAGATGTGTGCTCCAGTGAGAGGGTGTTGAGGTCATTCTTTTCAATTACAGAAAATTTGTAGCTTGACAACTTAAAGTCTCAGATTTTTCCAAAGTCTGGACCATAACTTTGCAACTATTACAGTCGTATGGAGCAGGACCAGAAATCAGTCTTTGCCATGCTGTCACAGACAGGCTGAAAAGTAAAACATAGATAGTTCTATTTTCCTAGATAATAGCTCCAAGTTTTGAGAAATGCCATACCAAAAGCATCCCTAGCAGCTGGCTAAGCTAATAAGGAGGACTGAGCACAGAGACTTCAGGTTCAACACAAAGAAAAGGTGTTAGTCAGTCATTTCTTGTATAGTTAATTTACGCTATTGCTCCTCATGTCCTGGTAGCTGTTAATACAAAAATGACACTTTTCAATTAGTTCAGAAAGCCCCATCAGTCACTGAGGTGGACGGACACAAGCAGGACATACTCTACCTTTTCCAGCCTGTGATGCAGAAGAATTCTCCTTTGTCTTAGGCTGCAAATGTCCAACCAGTGTGTACTGTTCAGGTACCTTGTACAGCTTATCTGGGCTGCGGGCAACTTCTTCTTGCATTGCCGTCAGCGAGCGCTCAGACAGTACCGGGGAATTGTTGTCATAAGGGGAGACATCTCCGCTTGAAGCTTTGTTGGAATCTGTGGAAGAATGTCTTCCTCCTGTGGAGTAGGAACCTTCTGACCGCAGCATCTCAGGGCTCCTGAGAAATTTTGATAAACAAACGAATGTTAATGAAAAATGCTTGATGTTCACAGCTACAGGTGCAGTTTGACATCGTACAAATAAAATCAAATACAGGATTATGATCACAGCTGCTGAAATGAAAACACTTCAGAAGCAGTACAGAGGTGAATTTTCCATGAGTAAAACTTTTGCCATGAAGTGGCCAGCAGAGGCCACTAAAAATCAAAAGATGTTGCTGTCAAGAAAGGAAACAACAAAAACCACACAAGAATACAGCTCGCCACAGGAAATTAAATAGTGAATCAATTCCTTATGTTACCTTGACAATTTATCTTGTTGCAACAGTAAATCTGAGGACATGATAGGGAAGATTAGTTTGATACTAAGCAGCATGCTAAAATCACTTCTTCCATTCTAAAGTATTAGTAAAAGTCAGAGAAATCTAAACTTTAGCTCCCCTATCACGCTGTGAGAAAGATCCTCTTCTAGAGACATCAGAAGGTAAATATTCTATAGGAGACAAGAAAATACATCTACTGTACTTCTGATGGGGGCAACAAAAAACTGGCTCTGCTGATAACTTCTACAACTTCTGTTATTCTTTCATCTTTACATCACCAACAGCATGGCTTGCATTTAATTCTGAGAAAAAAAAAAGGCAAACAAAACACCCAGCAAAGTCTAGTCAAGACCCAGAGAGACAACTCTAATTTTTTGAAGTGCGTTGAGAAGACTAAGGGAGATTTCTTGAACTGTTACAGTTTGCTACACAGATAGGAGGCAGTTCATGAGTCACTGAATGTCTGAAAGAGTATGTAGAAACACTCTATAAACAAATATAACTTTTTTTTTCCTATCAGTCTTCCCTAATTTTTATTTCTATTACTCATTTTTCATTTATCTGCACCTTAATCTTTGTTTCTTAGATGCTTATCTTTTGCTTCTCTTGAGTCAAACACTTCTCTCAGTGACCTCATGTTAATATCTGCTCTAATTGCATGTATTATGACACAGGCTCACTCTTGTAAATGTGCACTGAAAACAGTCAGCCCTTCTCAGAGTCAAATCCAAAGACAGCTTGAACTGAGTGAGCAGTCAAAGCACATTACTTGTTATGGAACAATAATCCTCTTTCCAGACAAATGAAATAAAACCGAAGAAAGAAAACAGTGCTACAACAGGCTAGTCACAGCACACTAAATATTAATACAGAAATAATGACCAAACTTAACACCACTTTCAAGCTATTGATTTTTTTTCCTTGCTGATTTACGTGCTGCATGTCCCAAAACATAAAACACACATATTCAACATCATGATTGTTAAGTTATTCAATACTCCATTTTTTCCAGTATTAAAGCAACTATAAAGCATTGGGAATGATACAACTAAATTTAATCCTTGGTAACTCCCAGCAAGAAATGCACCACTGAACTGAACCTTGACTTGGGCCAACTCAGAAAAACAGACCTACCATTTGGCAAAGTAGCACTCTCCCAGGCTTCCCAATATGGTTGATATGGTAACATTGGGCAGTCATTAAGAAAAAAAATGCCTCAATTACGTAACTTCCCATCTCAACTTCTCATCTGAAGATGAGTCCAAATTAATGCATAAACAGCCACACACTGAAGAATTATTGTCTTTTAAGTATGTAAAATTCTGTCACAAATCTTTTGTCTCTTCTTTTTGTCCCTTACTCCTTTCTTTCTGCCCTCCTAAATTCTAAAACAGCTTGTGCAGTGAGTGTGAGTAAAGATGAGATTTAAACAATGTCTTGAGACTTTTAAAGAACCAGAAAGACCTGAGAGAAAAGGGGAAAAATGTTGGTATCTGTAGGTATCCTATGACCAAATGTCTTTCCCTCCAGCTTTCTAGACTGAATAACACTAAACCTCACCCTGCTAGCATACAGACATACTTTGCACTAATAGTCACAACAATACGGCTTATTGCATGTAAATCTTCGCAGAATCAAAATGTAACTATGTTGCACAGGGCAAAGAGAGAGGTATACCACCATTTAGACCTGGCAAGGTAACACAAGGAATAGGGGAAAGGGAAATGGAAATGAAATAATGTGGGAACATAAACTGGAGCTTTGTGAAACACTGATTTCATGTCTTACCTTGAAATGATCTGTTATAGTCTATCTCTTCTCAAGACAGAGCTCCTGATAAAAATTTACTCAAATGGAAACTGTCAAGTCTTTGGAAAGCTCCAAATGTTCAAGTTCCTAAATTCATTTACAGTTTCTGCTCATTAGCTCGTGCAATTATATATATTATATCACTTTCAAATTTGTTTGGAAAAAATAGTTTTAAAAATCAAAGAAAATCTCTGTGGACTCTGCCAATCTTACTACAAGAAACTATCAAAATGGATTGAACACTTTAGAGATGAAAATTGATCTCATACATTTGCAGCTTTACCCTGTTCTTTGCAAACAAAATAAAACCCAACTTACAAAAGACTACAAGACAAATGAAGAATGAATTCTCATATAATCCTTAAAACAAAACTTTCACATCTGTTTGCTTTATAGGTTGTGCTCAGTAGCAAATGGCTGTTTACTAAAATTCAAAATTAATCTTCCCCTGGATACCTGTGAGATTCTCTACCCATACATTGGGGAAAAACTAAATTGGGAGTCAAATGTAAATATTGCACAAAATACCCACTTGCCTATATGCAGTCTATGAGTAAGGGCAGATTATGATCTCCACAAAGAATAATAGAAGATTATGTACTATCAAATGTGACAAATGGGAAGACAAATAAAGTATTTTTTAGTCGTTATGAACTATGTTAAGGAAAAGATTTTAAAAGTGATTGCATATAAAATAAAAATTTCGAAAGCTGCAGAAGGAACCTATGCCACATGTGTTCAAAAATACTATTTCAGATTCCAAAACAAAAATCAACTATGCTAAGGGAATCTTGGGCCATCCTTTTTAATTCATATCCTTCTGAATTGACATTATCCACCAGAGTCTACTTACATGGGTGAACTGGGAAGATGTTAATAATAATAATTACTTCTACTGGGGATATTTTTGTCAGAAAAGTAGGAATATCCTACTTTTCTACTGCCATCAAGATCATCAAAATAGGAAATCCCTTTCTGCTTTTGGCAGAAATCCTTTTCTGTTGCACCTTAAAGCTTTTGAATGAGAAAACAATTATTTCTTACAAGAGGCAAATCATAAGGAGTGTGATGGCTTGGCAGCATGCAGTAGTAATTTCCATACAATTTTGAGCAACATAGGTGCCACCACCAAACAGATTACTATGGGATCATGATGTGGTTGCAACTGTAGCAGGGTAGAGGACTCAATGATTCAGTGAGCCTCTGCAGCTTTGAAAACTGCATTGATGCATAGTTTATGGTCTACTGTATGCCTTCATTTTTAAGCCACATATTAGGATGGATTAAAATCCACCATCACCATCCAAAAGCACTTGAAAATTTACTCTAGAAGGACTATTAACCATGATAAGCAATAAATAATCATAAGAAACAGATTTTATTTTTGCTTTTGAAGATGTTTCATCTTACAGCTGGAAACCCCAAATTCCATTGTCATTGAACCAACATACAAAAAAGTTAGGAAAGTCATCCACAAAAGCACACTTCATAATTGCTGCCAATGATAATTAGTGCTTTACCATGAATGACTTCCATAAACTCCCTGATACACCATTCATGATGCTCAGCTCTTAAGAGAACTGAAAGAACATCTGATTTGTCCTCCTCTGGGGAGGAAAAGAGATTGTGTTTTCTATGTTAGATCAGAACCAAGAAAGCATTTGTAATGACAAGCAGAGATGTGAGGGCATTACAGAAGCAGGAGCCTCAGAGCAATTAATATGACATTAAAGTCTTGAAGTTGAGTCTATAATCTACACTATGCATCCAGCTAGCTTTTCTGGATGAAGATTGTCACAAGAATATGCAAAGTTTTCTGTTCCATAGATCCCAATTTGGATATTGAATGCATGACCAGGAAATATCCAAGACTATTAAGGAGGTATTTTGGATGCTTGTTGTCTGCTGCCTCACATTTCTTACAGGAGAAATAACCAATGAATATGAAGCCTCAAAATTGAGATTACATTCTGCAATAGATTCATCTCTTAAGAGCATCACACTCCTAGCAATCACACTAAGCAACATTCCCTTTAATTGCCTGTAATATCTTAACCAAGAAGTTGCAATCACAGTGAAGACATATCTCATTAAGAAAAAAATCACTCACATGATAGCAGAGTAGAAGAAAAATGACAGAGAGTAAGTTTTTCCTATCTCAGAGATACTTCATCTGCCCATTACTGGAAATACAATAAATTGGTACTAGTGTAACTATACATTCCTACTTGGTTTTGAAAACTTTTCTTAAAAAACACCTTTTGTCACATGTGACCAGCTTTGCACAAAAGATGCTTTATCTCCTGTTGGTGCTCATGCTGGCTGAAAAGTAAGGAAGCTCAAGGAGGTCAATTAAATTAAAGGGAACGGGATCTAACAATAATCTGTTACATCCACAATGATTTGTGACAAATTTATGCTCAATTGGTATATGTACCACATGTGAGATACAATTTTATGTCTATATTATACAGGCAGTGAAATCAGGCATGAAGGTTTTTATTAGCTTAAATTAGAAAAAATATGATCACTCCAAACCGAGGGCTTAAAGAAAGAAGTCTCTACAGACTTTGTCATGCAATTTGCAGTGTCTCTCCTAATTGTGGTCTTGCCTCATGGCAAATGTGAAACAAGTGTAAAAGATGGCTAAGGTACCTCTGATTATCCTGCATTTATTGTGATCTAAATATACATCTAGGTACTTGTCAGTCAGACATAAACTGACTGAAATTATTTCATGTCTGTGGTACACTAAGAAAACACACAGAAACAACTACCACAAATATCTGTGATAATTTGCAACTGCATGTTATGTGTTCATGTGGTTAAGACAAAAAACTAATAAAATCCCTTACAATGTGATATGTTCTGCATGTATTTTTGTTTTTAATTTTTATAATTACAGAAGTCTTTTTCTCCATGTATTAATTATATTATTTCTTTTATAACTCTTTCTTTAAAGCCAGGCACACTATTATATTACCTCCAACTATACAACGTTCAGAGGGAGAAAAAAAATCATAGCTAACTGACTGTACAAATTCAATTTTAATTCTATTCTGAATGCACTAGGCACTTTCCACAAACACACAGGAAGACAAAGTCCAATCTGTCCCAGAGAGCTAAAACTCTAGGAAATCTCTTAAAGATTAATTAAAACAAGCTTGTCAAATTTTGTGATTTTGGGGTCTGACATATTGGGATTCACTAGAATAAAGGCAATACTGTGTGTCCCATGAGAAAGCCAGGAATCCTGTTAATCGGAACGTACAAACTCATAGCATTAAGGCACATGGGTGCTGGCATACATACACCATACACAAAGTTGGAATATGTTATGTATCGTAACTGCAATAGTGACAGGTTTGATTTTTTTTCTCTTCAGACCTTCCACAAAACATACAATTAAATAATATCCAAAGAGTCTCCATAAACCTGCTGTAGCAGCAGTTGACTTGTTTACAATGTCCTATGTGTATACAATAGGAAAAGAACAACAAACTGGTCAAACAGCTAGCCACGATTGTGTTAAGGCACTCTAGGGTGTGTTTCAAGGATAGTGGAATACACGCCTCCTGTTACTGAAGACTAGAACAAACCCAAGACACAGACCAGCAGATCACTAGAATACATCCTGTCAGATAATAGTGCACTGAATACTTTTATGTACATGTCATTCTGTTCTCTGCAGCAGAATGCAATCTTTCCTGTGAATCGGGAAACAAGATTTGTCTTTAGAAAACACTGTACAAGAGTCATAACTTCTTTGGCAGAGTCTGTTTAATGGGAGGATATTTCTACTCCACTGTAGACAGTGCAGAAGAGCTGTGGAAAACTAGAACCTCTTGAACACTTCCAGTGGGAGAAAGAAATTCCCAGCAGAAACAGGGAGGATGAAAAAAACAGATTACTCACGATGTCTGGGAAGCTTTCCTCCTCAACAAGTAGTCCACAACATCTGGATCAGTCTCTAATAGGCTAATAAGCACTTCATTCTGTAGGTCAGGGGAAACCTATGAAGACAATAAAAAATATGTAGTTGGAGATTAATATCCTTTCACATACATTCATTTTGGTACTCTGCTTAATCTAAAAGACCAAGTATGAGTACCTTTATGGAGAGTATATAAAAAAAGTATTCAGAAGCTTCTATTCAAAAAAGAAATTTCATGTAACAACAGGTGAAGTTGGACTAAAGATCACTTTGTACAATGTCAAATGCCGAATACTGTTGAATCCATTATATGTGATAACGACAGTGAGATTACTCATGTATCACAATCTCAAAAGCTCCAGTTCAACGTCCCCACCTTACATCACCATTCAAAGATCTGGCGACATTTACAAATTTCTATTCCAAGTGACTGTACTTTTCTTATAGAAAAAATGTGAAATATAATTACATAGGAAAAAGAATGTTTATTCATATATTCTGTGGCATTTGACTTATTTATGTCCTTCTCATAAGGAAATTTCCAGTAAATGTTGTATCTGTGACGTTCTTCAATTGTTTCATTTCAGTGAGAGCTGACAAAGGTCAATATTTTTCTAAATGAAGCCTTATAAACATTTAATGTTCATGTATCCATATGGCCAAATCTTGGGATCTAGAAGCACTGAAATTCCTGCCTATGCTCAATCAGAACTTAAATAATTACAAAGTTCATCTGTCCATCACTCAGGTTTACAAGCAGGTCCTGTTGGATCTCCAGCCACTCTGGACTTCGGGTAGTAGCAACAGGCTCAGCCAGAATTTGTTTCATCTTTGGAGTTTAGTCTTCTGATTTGCTAACTCTCTCTAGTGGTCTTTATATGGAAATGAAGCTTCAAAACACTTGATAGCTTCAGCTGCTGCAAGATGTAGCAACATCTCCTGGGCAGGTAGCAGGAATGGCACTCCAAAACCCGCCCAAGCAAACTTTGTGCTTCCAACTGCATTTTACATGCGTCTAATTTATCCTTAAGTGAGTTTGTCCACATCACAGTGGACAATTCAATTCAACCTTCAACAACACTGAAACAGAAAAAAACATCTGAGAAACCTGAACTAACAGCCCAAGTTCACTCATGACAGATGGAGCTGGAGGCAAGACGATCTCAGCAATGGGTCATCAACTGTGCAATACGCTGCTGGATGCAATTTGTTAGAGCCTGAATCTCTTGACCTTTAGGCATACTGCATGGGCTATTTGTTCTCCCTGACATTTCCTGGGAAATAGGAATAGAATTACTAATAGATTCCTCAGGGGAATACCTCAGTTTGGGAGACAGTTAGGGAGTCAAGTTACAGAAAAGGACTATTTCTTTAAAAAGGGAAATAATTTGAAAATAAATGAAGATATGCATCATTTAATTCAAATTGATCTAAAATCTCTATGAAAAACTTGTGTGACCCCATATTCCTTTTCTAAAAATTTGATTTAGCCTTGGATGGAATTGGATGGAAAAATATCTTACTGATGGTCTTACTAGTATACCTTACTGGTATACTAGTCCATAAATAAATTATTTTCTCTTTGTAGAAATACATTTTTTGAAAGATGATATGCTGTAACTTCTCTGTTTAGACAGCCTTTCTATACAGTAGAATAAACTCCATATAAGCTCAGATAAACTTTGAGGGTGAAGCAGAATCCATGTCTTTCTGTATGTTACTTACTATTCAGCTTTATATCAAGTTGATGAAGTAAGAATCTACTGAAAGGACTTGGTCAGAAAAATAAAAATATATTTTCCATTATTAAAAAAAAATTAAAAATTCATTCTTTCACTCTATAAAAATGAATCTGAAAGAGTTCCAACAGCAAATTCATCTGCAAACCCCAAACCTAACATTTTTATTCAGTTATAGGACTTCTACTATCTGAGTGAACGAGAGCATATTATTCTTTGATCTTTCATCTGGGTTTGTACTGATGGTCTCATTGCTAGCTATTTACTGAATTTTGGGTTTCCTCCTGTGTAGCAGTTTACTTCAGTTTAGTTAACTAACTTACAAGTGTAGAAATGACATACATGCAATTATAAAGTTACATTTACAGAAAACTACTATATTGGTATCTCAGGAAGATGTTACAGAGCTGCAATAACTATTATTAAATTAATTGAAATTCAAGGACAGAAGGGAAGCCAAGGCACTGCTGAAATAACAGCTGTTGAGCACATACTGAGATGCATCAGAGGGCTCTGGTGTTGTTGGCGTTGGTGTTGTCAGGACACCAGTAGAGTAATAGATATTCTGAGATTTTGGAGCTGGGTGCTATATAAGAGTCACAGAAGGGTGGAGGGACCCTTGAAGTGTCTCATTTGTGATGTCCCTTGCTACTGATGTGGCACAGAGAGGCACTGTGTCTTCTCAGGGGGGACATCACAGTAGCTTCTAACAGTAAAAATAATAAATTTCAGACAGAGTGTAGTGCTTCTGTGCAGCAGGGCTGGATTTGGGCATCAGAAGATGAAAACACATGACCAGGCTGCTTCTCCATCCTCCTGGCCAAGTTATAGCCAATGAGACAAAGCGTAGTTGAGTTGTACCTCCCCACACTCAGCCACTGGGCATAGTTCTGAGACTGACAGAGAACAGTCCTTTGTATATTCCCATAAAACATTTTAATGCATCCCTAAGACTCACTGAAATGTATAAGAATTGGATAGGAAAAACTTTAATGTAAATGAAGCAAGGTCAGAATCCATCTTCTATATGAAATCCACATTTGCATATTATTGGTGTTAATGATAACTGCTTAGTAAAACCAGTCGCTGGTATCCTGTGTTGTTCTGCCAAACAAAACTCACCAGTATGTCAGCATAACCCTGATATTGTGGGTCTGGGCTCCACAACACATCCTGGTTTCCCAGGTTTTATTTCACAAATGTTACAGTTTCAATGCTTAAGCTAATCAGAGTTTTACAACCTCCCCATACACAAAAGTAACTGAAAAAAAATATAAACCAACACCTTAGCAGCAACACACTGTATGTTATAGCTGTAGCTGAATGTTCAAGTCCAGGTGTTTTTCTCTTTGTAAGGAGCACAAACATCAAATATAAATAGCAGTCTTGGTTTGGCCCCACTCATGGGTTTGGAAGACAAATTGCTGCTGCCTTATTTCAAATGAATGGAGGTTTATTACAATTACAATTCTTTTCCTTTCAATGCATCTATTACCAAAGGATGCATCAGGCTAATTATCTTCAGAATACAAAGACTCTCCCTGTGCTGCCAAAAAAAACATGAAAAAAAATGAAAGTTAACCTTGGTAGAAACTTTAGAAAATACTCACTATGAGCAATTTGACACAATCCTACAAAGTAATTATCTTGTGTACGTCTAGACATTGTTCCAGAAAAGAGGCAGAACTTGTCATGTCGTTTGTTAAACTATGGCAACATGAAGAGTGAAAGCACCCTGAGATGCTCATCTGTTAGACATTTCTATAAATTCACATTGATATATTTCAGCTTTCAGGAGAGCATCTGAAATAGGTTTGTCCTTCTCTCATATGCAGCTAGCCTCTCACTTTGAAATCTGATTCTAATCTCCCTCCACAATCTGAAAAGCTACTCTGGAAAACAAAAGAAAACTCTTTTTTTCCACACTGTGTTTAACCTTCAGCTGAAAATGCAAGCACTGAAGAGATAAATAAATAAATCCGTCACAGTTAAGAGAGACCATATGTAGGTTAGTCTAACCTTAAGTCCCACCCTTTCCACATTGAAAGTCTGAATATGTGCCTGAAGTATTATGTGCTGAGATGTGCCTGTGCTGCAAAATGTTCTTAAAGAGAAACAACAACAAGAAAACTTAAAGTATTGCAAGTATTCTTATTGAAGTATTATTTTAAACTTGCTAGTGCCAGTCATGCTCTGGGCCAGCAGACCTTCGCACATGAATGCCATTCTGTTACTTTCTTTTCCTCCTATGGAAGGAAAAATAGCACCTAAAGTTTCCCCAAACTGTGAAAAAAAAAAAGGAAAAGGGAAAAAGGGAAAAAAAAAAAAAAGATTGCTGAATGTCTTACTGTAATAAATAAAAATAAAGGATGTAATGAAAGGCAATAGACTGTGGGGGAAAAGACAAGAAAACCACAAAGAAGTTCATCTGAGGCTAAGATTGATAGGCAGGGCTCATGACTGCTTTTCTAATGCTTTTCTCCCTGTTGGAATCTGGTAGGCACCTTCCCCTTACAGTATTATGTGTCTATCAGTCCCACATGCCCACAGTCCAGGCTTGTCTATCTTCTCCCACCAAAGCTGTATCCAGTACCCAGCTTTGCTAGACCACTAAAGGACTTTTCCAGAGAGTTCTTCCTCTTGCTTTGGGAACCAGTCTCCCTCAGTATAAAACACAGTGTTGCTTAGTTTCGAGATCCAACAAACAAAGCTATTTTCACCTTTTCAAGACCTTTTTTTCTTAAGACCTGTATGCCTATTAAAATGAAAACAGGATAGTGCCCACCACTGAGTCTGACTGGCCTCTGCTACCACAGAGAAGGGCTCTCTCAGGCACAAAACCATGCTAAGCTGACCCATAATTTTGCTTACAAAAAGAGAAAAACGTAAAGCCACAGAATGAGCTGTCCAGAAAACTGCTAGGCACAAGGAAAGTGATCTAAGTTGCACCTTAAGTAAGCAGCATGACCAAGTCCAAGATCATCATCCCTTATATGAAGGACTTTCTTGCTTCAGCAAGAGAACAGAAAGGTACTTGGGAACTACATGTATTTATTCTTTACTACTCTTATTCAACTGACAAAAGAGAAACCTTTGTCTTTCCTCCCCATCCTCTCCTCTCTGTCTTCGGTAGAGGAGATTGTTCCTTAAATTAACCAAGGCTCTCTTCTCCCTGCAGACAAACTAGCTCCCTAACTTCCAAAACTGAGAGGTGAAAGGTCATTTTCAATCTTGTCTTCAAAACTAATGAGCAATGCTGGTGTGTTGTTTAGTATACAGCTGAATAGACAACCCCATAATTTCCACAGACAGAAACCTGCTAAGGAAGATACTCTTATCTATACAGAAACCATTCCAGGCAAAACATAAGTACGTGTTTTTAATATTTGCTTACTGCAAAACATTGTCCTTAATAGAATGTTACTTTTTCTACCACTAATAACTGACCCTAATTTAATGCAGTTTCCACAGGCTATTTCATCCTACTCTAATACCAACCATGTATTTCCTCATTTAACTTAAAAATGCATAGGAGTAACATGAAGAAACATTGACCTACCATGAAAAGGGCTTCATAGTTTTCAATCATCTTTTGTACAACAGCTATGATAGCAGTACTCTCTTCAGCTCGAGCTGAGCTCTGAACCGAGAATTCTTTGTCTGTAGATTTCTGCTTGTGCAACAAGTTAGGGCCAAAGATGGTTGCCAGGTTAAGTGATGTCATTTTGTTCCCAGTAATCTAGAAAACAGAGTATAAATGAGGTAGGGTCTCCCAGGGTCTAATATATACAGATACAAACATCTACACATGCTCTCTCTCTCCCTCCCAATTTGGCAGATGCTTCATTCATCAAAACCAAAAACGAGTGCTAGTCAAATAAAAAATTAGCAATTTTTAGAAATGCTGAAACACCTTCCTTGGACATCTCTGCAACAAGCACTGTGGATATTCTGGAAATATTTTCAAATGGATTAAGAGAAGTAGAACTCAGGGAAACCTCCCTCCTACTTCACTGCTTCAGCATTTTACTGTCTCTTACTACCAAATACTGAAAACCTTTAGCCTTTTAAAGTAGCACTCAAGACCTGGAACAGATATAGTGAGGAAAACCACACTTTTCCATGTTTAAACAGTTTAGACAATTAAGGAGCATGCTCATTATTTTTATTAGTATTTTCCTGCCTTTTTGCTTGTTTCCCAGGACATGCCAAATGATAACTTGTTTTTTCACTTTTGTTTTGTTGTGTTTTTTTTTACTATTTCCTACTTTCATAACTCTGTGTTCAAAGAAGCAATAGTAACCTAATTTTGAAGGAAGCAGAAGGTTAGGAATAGATACTAGACTAGACAGAAAGTATCTGAAAAATATGTCATATAGGTTATTAAATCAAAATTTTCATTGTCACACTTGTGATTAGACTACTTTATTCCCCTTCGATTCTTTTAACAGACTAAAAAACAGAGGTCATGTGCTTCCTCTCTGTTTCTCCACTTGGTTGCTATTCTGGGAATGCAGAAGAAGATGCCAACAGTTTGACTATATAAGACTGTAAGTGAATTTCAGCTGTTGACCAAGTATTGCTTGCAGGGTTTTTTTAAGGAACAAGGAAATATCATGAGAGTTATTTTTCATTTGTTTCAGATACATTTGAACTAATTAATTAAGAATAAAAAGCCAGGAAGAGCCACGAAAAAGAAGCAGTAAAAATAGCATTAGAAGAAAGGAGTGGTACAAAATGAAACCTTTCAAAGCAATTTTTTTTGTTGTTGTAGCAGGGTATTTACCGAACGTTCTAGTTTAACTTAAAACTGTCCACTGACTGCACCTGGTTTATTTTTACAGAGCCAAACCAGAGAGCATAGAGATGTTAGTAAAAAGAGCTTTTCTTTTTATCGGTGGGGCCACTGTGTAATCTTGGAAAGACCTCCACACTGAGTAGGTACACAGGCAGTCGTAATAAACACGTTGGCTCTTTGCTTAGAGACTCATGCCAGCATGACTGTGAGTACAGCACACTCCCTTATTTGCGCACCACCAAATAAGCTGTTTTTTGGGTGACCTGGTTTTTAAATACCATCAGAGAACTGAGCCACCAAGGATGCACAGGCACGTGGTGCCTCCAGTGTACCAGGGGCAGCCTCTGGCTGTGCCTGGATCTGCATGTGCAGGCTGTTTGTACAAACAGTCTTTCCTTAAGGGCAGCCTTGGGGCATCCCTTAAAAAAACATTGTAAACGTATCTGCTGAAATTAACTAAATGAGTAATTTTAATGAAGTTAGTCATCCATCTTCATCTTGGTGAGAGAAGGGCTTTTGAAAGAATTGTGAAGAGGGCCTGTGTGCCAAAACTTGGCTGTTTTCCTTCCAGTGAGAACAAACAGTCCGATAAAATACTTTCTCTTGCCCTGTATGTCTTTATTCACTTAATTATTAATGATTAGCTTAAATAACTGTGAGCAGAATACTATTATCTATAAAAGGTATCCAAATTGCACCATGCTTACAATACCACCAAGATAGCTTACATAAATTTGCCTTGCCAAAATACCTGTAGCAGAGCTGATGTGCTGTTAAGGGGGATGAAAATACCTTTAATACAACTGTTGTGCCAAACCAACTCTCTTAAGCAGAATCAGACTCTAGCCCTGCAATAAGATCCTCTTGGGTACATTCCTGAACCAACAGAGAACTCTTCATAGGACCAGGGGAACCACGACCCCTGGCAGGCTTATACGTGTGATCTTTTTAAGCATAGAAAAATTGTTATAGGCTGCTCTTTTTAAATGCTTTCTATCATAGTGCTGTAGCTTTTTATCAACTCCTTGCTGAGGACAAAAATAATAGCATTTTAAGTGGATTTAAAAGATAAATACGCCTTGAAGTCACATACAGGACACTGAAAGTTAGGATTTGAGGCAGAAATTCACCAAAACTCAGTCTCAAATGCCAATTGTTAAAATCAGCCTACTGCAAAAGGTGTCCAAATTTAACAGAAGTCAGCAGAGTTTTCCATCTGGAAGACAAAATTCTCTAAGAGTTTCAGAAGAGCCTCAGAAGAAACATCAGCAGTGGTCTCTGCTGCAGTTCAGAGGACACAGATAAACTAGTCCAATTTTGTCAAGCAGTGACAGACTGTATCCATCCCATTCAAGGTTAACAAAGTTGCCACCTTTTGCAGAGCAGCCCACTAGTTAAGCATTTTCCTGGTAGAAAAAGGGATTTTCAAATGGTCTCTGGTGTGGACGGCTCAGCTGAACACGTGTGAATGCTCAGTACAGCTTAGCTACGCGGCTGTGGGTGTTCTTGTCTCTGTGGGATGTGTGCACTCCAACTTCCCCACTGTATTTGGTCCAGAATGCAACAGAAAGAGACCAGAAGGAAAACAGGCAAAAAGATGGACCCTGACTCCAACCAGTGATTGCACTCCAACAGTTGCAAGGGCAAAGGCTTAATTCTTCTCCTTTATTTTTCATTCTTTGCTACCCAGTGAATACAAGGAAACTAAGGGAATTAAGAAGTGAACTACTGTGTCCAAAGGTCATATAAGAAAGCAACAGAAGAGAATGAAAAGAGAATGAAAAAGCATACTCTGGAATGCCTGACACTTTCCTATGCCAGTCTTTTTTCCATAGAATATAACAGGATAAAACAGGGTGGGGGAAAAGGATGGATAACATGACACATTCTTAACAACATGGTCGATTGCTCTGTGAATCTCCCAAAGGAAGTGGTAGATTCTTTACTGATTAAGTCATATAAAAATTAAACTCTCACAGCCCTAAGAACATAGTAAACAACTAAATGGCAAATGTGCAGGCAAGAATATGAAATTACTCCCATCTTTCAGGGGTATGCCACCACTGTGTTTGTTTCACAGCTTTAAAGATCTCTTTTCAGACCACGAATTAAGCAAAGGTAAAGGATGCAAGTGACAGGGACTTACCTCTTGGCCATCTTTGTCTGTGGTGTCTTCTGCATGCTGAGCCACTGTGGAGAGGAACTGCAGCAGCCGGTGTAGGGTATCGCAGTTACAGGGAGGTAGAAGATAAATGAGAAGCTGTAAGGTGCTTAGCTGTTCATCTGGCTCTAACACTAAGAGGGGAAAAAATACATTTTGAGAAAAATCACTCCAACTAACCTAAAAGTAGAACAAATACACTGTTCCCAGCCCAAGGGAAGGTGTAAGATTAGCTTTGTTTAAGGATCATTTTCCTTATAATGTCAGAAGAAAAAGAGAAAACTCTAAGCAAATATCAAAAGTGTAACAACACTGTTATGGGACTTTTGCTTTGGTTGGTCAACTTTTTGCTTACAGGTTCATAGGATCTTTTCTTGGCCTGTAGGAGAGCAAAATCCACGTTTCACACTCCTTTACTGTCACCAGACACAAAAATTCTGTTTTATTTGCCACTTACTCCATGTTCCATTCATTTAGGCGTAGATACTGGTATATTCAGGCCACCGCTGAGAAGCGTTCCAGTCAAGTTTATTCTTTAGCCATTATAAAGGGGTTTTCTTACAATTTCATACCTTGCAGAGCTAATGGGAAACTGGAGACTGGAAAATCAGCTACAAATATTAAGGACATTCTGCAATCACCATCACTTTAACCATCTAAAATGCAATGGTAGCCAGTGACAAAGATGCGACAGAGGT
The DNA here is from genome assembly GCA_026546715.1 of Gallinago undulata. NCBI lineage: Eukaryota > Metazoa > Chordata > Aves > Charadriiformes > Scolopacidae > Gallinago > Gallinago undulata. Next base: position 129,966,971 of record JAOTQQ010000001.1, on the reverse strand, counting down.
AGGATCTGAGACGTGGGAGCTAGAAAGAATCTAAAGAACATGGACCAGGCAGCAGCTTAGGCTTGAAGGGTCCAACTTTACTTTTTGCCAGATTTATGAGAGAGTCTGCACCTGGGTCTTAACATAAGGGAACACATTTGGGAGTATTGAATATGACAGCTTTGAAGTCCATTAATTATGATGAAATTTGAACTTTTGAAGCTAGGTTTTTGAAACCAGACTGGAGTTTTTGGTCAGTGAATAGCTCTAAAATTTAAAAGTGTTAGTGGTGCTAAGATACCAGGATTCAAATGGGCTCTGTCACCTGCTAGTGCTGAACAAATGACAAGGTCAGGATTTAAGAAGTAGTATGAATCCTAACCCATACACGATTGCAAAAAATAAGCATAATAAGTGAAATCTCTGTTGTTCTAGTTTTCTGAGCTATACTTACACAGTATGAAAACTAGGGAAAGACCTCAGCAGATTTATACTATATAAATATTTGGAGCAAATCAAGACCAGAGAATTAAATGCACAGAAAAAAGAATATTGTTAGCAGAGATTACAGAATTCAAACAGGTATTCTTTTGAAAATCAATAAATCAAAATGCTGCAGAGCTTACAGAGTGTGTTGATGAAAGGTGTATAAAGTTCTCTGGTGAGAAGTGGGTCAGGCATGTCACGCAAAAATTCCTTTAATAATGCAGCAACATCATGAATGCTGTGCTCTTCGTCTAACACAACATCTATGCCCCGGTCAAATTCTTCACGTAACTGAAAAAGATCATGACACAGTACCACAGTCACTTATCATTGTCCCAATTAGTACATCCCAACACAGAAGATCTTTTAAGATGCAGATTTATTCATTTTCACTTTCCAGATTGTACAGGACTAGTATTTGGTTAGGTGAAAAATATAATTCATATCTAATTGCTGCTTATTCCATGATACATAACTTAAGGTTTTTACTGGACTGTAATAAAATACAATTCTTTCTTTCCAGCTAATACATGACACTTAGGAAAAAATGTGTCCAAGTAAATATAATTTTTGCAAAATTTAAGATTAATATCAAAGCCAAAAACCAGGGAGAATGAGGAAAAGTGCAAGAAAGGCTTTAGCACCTTACTGCATTTTAGGACCAGAATGATTAAAATTGCATTTCATAACATCTATAATTTTGTACAAAACCATTAAGAGTAATACTACAACTGAGACAACGTTAAAATCCACAAAACTCACCTTTCTTTTGTGATTTAAGACTGTATCTAAGCATAAGCACAAGCCCCCATGTTCACTAAGTCTTCATGGCATTTGTCCATATGTATCTTCCTCTGCTTTCCTAATTTAGTTATATTCATTAAGTGATCATCATTAGGGTATTAGCAAGCTAATACCATTATGAGGTATCACTTCTTTTTTTTTCCAGCTACAGTCCTCAGACAAATTCTATATAACTCAAAGGCATCACACTTCCCAAAGGCAGAAGAAAGCCCTCTCCCACATCCAATGTGATTGTTGGAAACATAAAAGACTGCCTTTCTGGAGAGATTTCCCAACACCAAGAACATTATGTTTTCTTCATGCTGAGAGGTCCACCTTCAATTCTCTTTTCATTTTGAAAATAGTCAGGATGTTTTAAAACTATTTCCTAGGAAAATTTCGTATCTTTGCAAATATGAGGTATCATGATCCCACATGATCTCAGAGAGTAAGTCTATTAAATCTTACTAAACAAGAGGGAATTTGAGGTATCAATTTTCTTTACCAGGATTATCACAGACATATCACAAAGAAGAAAGAAGGTAAATCACAAGAAAACTATGTGTCTGTGATAATCTGTGGCAAATCTTGACCACAGGCAAATCTATCTTGAGTGTGTATAGTGTGCAGGAATATAGAGAATCCAATATTTTCAGCTGAAATTGTGCTTTCATAACAGGTGTCAAAAGTATTCTATAATAACTACAGCCTCCTTTCTAAATTATTAAGACTACTTTTAACATTATTAATATCACTAATTATTAATAATGAATAATTATGTTATAATGACTAGAATTTGTTCTTTATCTAATATTATGCTTCTCCCCACTGATATGCAGTTAAAGATCTCCCATAAAGTCTGAGAGACTGTATATTTCTGGGTTTAAACTTTAGGTCTCTCAGACTTCATTCACAGGGAATACTTTTCAGACTTCTGGAAAGTACACCCAGTGAACTACAGCATCCACCAGAATTTAAGATGTGAGAGCTGAGGAACATCCCTGCTGGGAGAGGGGACAGAAGAGCCCAACACCAACCACATTGCTCTTCAAACTCAGGGTCCGGAGGTTGCTTGACCCACAGAGCAGGCCTAGCACAGAGGGCTGCCCACCCTAAGCTTGGCAACGATGCTCTGCTCAAGCATCTGTATAGATTCTGGGCACAAGTTGGTACCTGGCATCCCACCGTACCAGACCTACCACCTTGAGTCAACACTAGCTCAGGAATCTGTCCTACAACCCCCTTAATGTGAAGGAGCTGGTTTGTAACAGATACACTTGTTCTAGATTTTTCTCTTCCTGCTCACCAATCCAAAACCCCACTGGCATATACATTTACTTACTTATGTATTTATTGCAACAAACTACAGTTGAAATAGGACATCTTCTAACTGGGAAAGGAAGAGGAGCAAAACTATCCCTTCTTTCTACACAAGAAAAACTAATGAGCAGCTGCAAAAGCACACAAAATCTAAGTAGGGAGTTTGGCTTTCCATGGTTCAGAAAATGAGTGGAATTTTAATTGAATCCAGACTTTCCCATGTGTTCATGTTGACAGCATTTATTATTGTAACTGCAAGGGCCAAACTGATGCTTCCATGTTGTTTAGTGAAATATATTAGTTCACCTAATTCAAGAAATTAGTCCATGTAATAGAATACATAAATACACAAATTTCTTGATTTCCTCAGCTTTTGAAAACAAAGTAAAAGAAAAACTTTTTACAAGTAAATGATACAAGCCCTCTGCTTTTGACCCAGAGGCATGATGCAGTTGTACTCACTCCTGAATGATAATGTATGTTTTGACATTGAAGCTTGTAATGCAAATGACAGGCAACTTACTTTTCAATACTTTACCTAGTTTAGTGTTGATCTAAGGACTACCTCTGCAGACCATGAATGTTTTTAGCTTTGTGTTACACTGGCCCCTCAGCAATAGAACCTGCTAGAGAATACACTACAAATCCCTAGGCTATACTGTCTTACCAGCCAGAATTGAGTCGGTTTAGCAATTCAAAGTTCCAGAGAGTCAACCGTTACGTTGTATAGTTTTGCAAAACAGAACTATTATTTCTGGAATCAGATGCAGTCAAGCTTTCTTATGCTTTTTTCTATTTGGTGTTTTTGGTCTTACACTTCCTGGCAGGGGTATATTCCCGTATCTTTTTATCCTCTCTTCAAGCATCACACAACCACTAAGCACTATTCTCTACTGCTCTAATTCAACATATACTCCCAACTTCTGGGAATAACAATGAAATATCTAGGCTGAGGAAACACCCACTCCTGACTTTGTCTCTGGAACCTAACTGTACGCTGTCTTTGCTTTTTCAACATTTGGCTGAGACTGGGACTTGGATGGGTCTGCTCTGACCTTCAATTTTAACAGGGGTTAAAAAAAAAGGTGATACTTGGGAGCAGCGATTTGAGGGTCAAAGAGATTGTTCTGTACTTGCATATTTTCTCATACTGTAAGTTTTCCAAAAAAGATTTACAGTTTTGGTTTACTTTGGGAGCTTCAGCTGTTTCTGAGATGAAACTAGCAGCCAACATTTTTTTTTTCCCTACAGTGTAACCTTTGGAAAATTTCATCACTGTAGTCTGTTTTGATCTCCAACCCTGTGCTTCTTCTGCAGGGCAAAACATACAAAGACTGTTAACCTTCTGAGAATTTGACAAAGATTTCACCAAATATAAAAGATGACTGGAAAGGGCCTGTTATGAGCCATGAGAAACACAATGAAGTCACTGACCCAGAAAACCTGACTTTCACCAGGTGATGGATGGTGAGGAAATCACCTAGCAGAAAGGAATCAGGTTTGTTTGTATCATAGCTGAGGAGGGAAAAACATACCCATATCCACTCACCTGTCTTACTCTCTTTTTTGAGCTTCCAACTCTGAATATTCCTACTGTCTGGAGACCTGCAAGTACAGAACATCAGACAATTATTTTTATTGTTTTATTTTCTGCTGAGAACTGCATTGAACCAAAGCAATCTGGGCTATGGATGTACTCACAAGAATAAAAAAAAAAAAAAAAAAAGTATTTCTCTATGACCTTGTACTTGCCACACTGAAGCAAAACTCAGCTCTCTCAGATTAAGAAGCCAGCCAGCATAGTTCTTAAAGACTTCACATCACCTAACCCACAAAACAGCATCTTTATGACATTTCCTATGATGCCATTTTGGTAGTGCTATTGCTCCTTTGAGAGGGACAGAGGTATGCAGAGTGTGAGGCACTGCTAAGAGTTTGGAGGTGGCACTTCCAGGACTGATATCAAAGGAAACAGGTAATAAAATAACTAAATACTTGGGCACTGAGTTGTGTCTTTGGATACAGGAAGCCACTGGCATACGGGGTTACCTGCTGGCTCTATAGCGCCTGTCAAGACAAAGCTGAGAGTTTCCTTCAAAGGTACATACATAGGGCACTCAGGCAGATTACAATGGGGAAGAGGTCTGTCTGGGAGTTTTGCCCAGTTTATAGGGTAGGAGCAGCGATTATATATGGGGAAAGCTATGAAGAAATGCTATTGTACTTCAGGCAAAGCAGGGAAGGTATACCTCTGTCATTTAGACTGGAAGTGATTTGGGAATGAATGTTGCCTGGTATTCCATAAGAAATCAGTTCAAACCTTTTTCTAGCCCTGTAGATAGTACCAGAATATCAAACACATGATAAAGTGGTTGTTGAACAGACATACTTTACAAGGAACAGAAACAGAAAGATTGAGAGTAAATGTTACCTCAGAGTTGACGTGGTCTTTAGCAATGAAAATGTAAGTGAAAATCTTAGAGGCTTAAGCAGCTGTGTACTTAGTATCATTTTATACAGTTAAGACTTTTTTTTTTTTTTTTTTTTTTTTTGCAAAAAGGAGTCATAATCTACAAGCTTTGAAAAGTTTATGGTCTAACAAAGGGTACTCTGCAACATTCATTATTTTCTCTATTGACATACAGGACATGTAAAAGAACCTTACAAAACAAATGCCTTTGGACAGCCATGAGGCTACCCTTGCTTGCTAGAGATGTCTACCTTCACAGTAGTGTTTGGAGCTGCAGATTTTCATCAGAGAAATTCAGATAGCATTCTGACATTTAGTTTTTAGTCTCAACATGACATTTCTCTTCAAATATTCTTCTGTCTTTGGATAACAGAAATTAAATTGATGGAGTAACAGTTAGTAAGCCTGGGAACATTGCCAGGGAATAATCTGAGATGGAGATAGTCATATTGGGCAAAAAATAGAGGCTGGTTAACAGTCCCGGCACAAACATACAGTATTTGTTTTACACTGCCAGTCTGCAGGAAGTCAAGTCTTTACAACTCTAGGACATGATCCCAGGAAAAACAGAGAAGGTGAACAAGGCCGGTGGCTTTTATAGCTAAAAGCATAACCATTTTTTGTCATATAACACTCAAAATGATCATTAAAAGCTTTCATGAGAAACCCCTAGATGATTTGCTGCTGAAAAACTGGCCTGAAGAACTTATACATACAGGCAAATATTTTCAGAATCAGAAACTTGGTCCATCATAAAGCCTGGAATGATGTGGCTATGGGTTTGTTGCTAGAACAGAAAGTTTTCTAATATCCCTAAAGTCAACGATCAAACACTAGTGTCCATCTTCTGCAATCTTTAAATTTCTCAAAGTCAACAAATCCTAATGACTGTTTTGTAGATCACAGATCAAAGTGAAAAATTAAGAACACCGATATTTGCCCCAAATTGTCTCAGATTATTTTATTGTGGGGTACTGCAGTGCACTCTTAGAAAATACACCCCCAAAAAAATCATAAATTTTCTGTAAAAAGAAAAATGTGATGTAATGCAAATGATTTAGTAAATAATGTTGTATAGAAAAGAATCTTTTTTATGACAGTGGGTTAAGTGGATCAAAAAATTTGTCACAGATGTTCAAGTGACATAAAATCACAGTATCCAAATGATACTCAGCTGGCCTGGATGGCTTTTTTGGTTGACTCAGACATTTTTATGTTCTCCAAACTCAGCTACCCTTGCTTAAAGGGACAAGAGTCATTCTTTTCAAACTTAATCATCCCTATTGTTATCTGTCAGCCATGGTATCTAATCTCTGTAAAAAGCTAACGATGACTCTCTCCCACAGTTTTCCTTTACATATTTGTAAGCAACATGGTTTTCAGTTACATATTGTAAAAGCTTAGCATTGTTGTTTAAATTGCAGTCCCTCATCTGCAAAAGCCTTTCATTCAGATTCAGTAAATGATTTCTTTCTGGTCAAATTAGGCACCAAATGCATCATTTGGTGTTGCAGTCACCATTACTTAATGGTTTGTTTATTATCTGGCCATGTGATAACTGTCTTGCTGTGGCTAAGCTATTTCAATTCTCATTAAACATCTTTACAAGACTAAGATACATTGGGAGATATGTTGAATAGATACCTTGATTAACTATTGTTTCTGCATTACATAAAGCTGGTGGGAGGTTTGTGTCTGGATGATCATGAAGACATGAAAAGAATATTGGCAGGAGTTTATAATTCCCTTTGCAGAGAACAGGCCTGAGCCTGAGGCTGGTCAGAAGGACTCAAGCCAAAGACAAACTGAGTGGGCAGACTGCAAGCTATGTAGTGAACAGGAAAAAGCTTCTGGGAGCTTAATATAATTTAGCATCAGATTTTTTTCTCTGAGTCTCTGTCTTCAAATGCTGTTTCTAGTTAAGTGTTGCACTTTAGGACAAATGGTTAATTTAGCTCTTAAGATCCTTTGGTAGTGAAGAATGACTCCAGGCTGGCCGGCACACTTTTCATTCTTGCATTATGGGTAAACCCGTGGGGTCTGAAGAGCCTTTTCTGCAGAGCTCATCGCTGCAGTATGAAATAACTGACCTCCAAGAAATGTCTCTTCCCCTGTGCTGTATGGGCCAATTTGCAATCTTGCAGCATAGACTCTTAGTTTGTGAACATATCATCTAAGCATTTATTTGTGAAACAGTATCTTTAGCAAGAGGTAAAGTGTCTGACTTTCAAAGATGTCCTTGCAATTGGAAGTATGTGTTTGCTTCTCAAAATGCACATTTATTTATATTATAGCAAAAATACATCTGCCACTCCCGAGAAAAGAAAATATTCTTACCATGCTTTTCCAAGTGCTGGCAGCAGCTATCTACAAGCCGGGGAACCTGCCTGTAAATCGGATTCAGGCTTAGTTTCTTATCTCTTGCCTTTTCTTTCTTGCTCTGGGCTTCTGCTGGCAAAGACAGCTGGAGAGCCTCTAACAATCGCGACTGATTGTCATCAAGATCTGTAATAGAGTCCACAGACATCGCGCCCTGTAAAATACACACACATGAGCAATCAGTAAGGATGGAGAAATCTAAACACCACAGGACCTTATCTAACAAAGGTTTTGCCTCCCTGCATTTTAAACAACAAATTTTTAAATATAAAAATACAACAATACAACTTGCTACAATTTTTGTAAATTAAGGAAGTTACAATACGAGTGTAATGGAATTACCACATTACAAGGAATACAAATTAGATACTGAAAAAACTTAATGCTTTCCACTCACTCAGCATACCTCTTTATTGTTTTAATTTTATTGTTTATTTTATGTTTAAATTATGTTTAAATTTATTGTTTTATTGTTTTAAATACTGCAGGAAAAGGATGAACCATGGCCTGTGTCTGCACCTCAGCAGTACAATATTTATGTGTGTGGAGTTATACACACATTTTTAAACCTGATTCTTTATTTTCTGCAGCTTGGGCCATTATACCAGTGAAATAGATGCACATAGATTTACAACCGTACACTGCATACAGTTAACCAATAACACAAATACATACAACTGCAGAGATTTAAATAATCCCATGTTATCAAAGAACAAAGTCACACCAGAGAAGCAGAAGGGTAATATTTTTTAGATAATTCTACATCATGTATCTTAATATTTTAAAGTCATTAAAATTCCAATGAAAGCTTTGAAAACTATGTTTGGATTAGAGCAAGGCACAAAAGTTCAAGCAGTCTGTAAAGGATACAGTAGCACAAGCATTAGGAGGTTTATAGCATGTTTCAATGCTGAAAATTAAGATTATTTTTTTCAAACCACAAGGTTACTGTCACTTCAAAACAACCATTTCCCTCAATTGTTATTAAACTTACCAGACAAAAACATTTTAGGGTACATCTAGGCTTATAAATAATAATAAAACAAAATTTTAAAATTTTCTCATTAAAAATGTGTTGTAAATTACTTTCTTTCTTTCAGAAACAGAAGATACATTTTACCATAACATAAAATGTAAAGGGATCAAGCATGCCATACTAAGAAATAATGAAGAAACTGTAAATGCCAATTCAAAACTGTGCTGACAATTCCAATTTCTTAAAAGCACGCTGTTCTGATGACAGGTATTTCATAGACTGTTGATGAGATCTCTCTGTCTCTTAAATGAGAACTGTATAGCTGCTAGGGAATTTCAAGCTCAAGAAGTATTTTCTTGCATCAGCCTAGACAACTGAACTTTACAAAGATTTCCAACTCATAGATAACTCATACAAAGTCCACTGAGATTTCAAATTAATTTAAAATTTTGTAGTTCATAATATCTTTTTTTTTAAAAGCATCTAACTGAACAGGCATAGTTCTGTTTTTTATAACTCATGGAAGGCTTATAAATAAAACACAGTGAAGTTCTTAGATTTTTTTGGACCCACATCTCTAAACAATTACTAGACCCTTTATAATGCAACTTTGACCTTGATTTCTGTTGTCTCTGAGGAGTACATTTGCTTGATTCCTTTCAGCATTTCCTGCCAAAAGGAAACAAAAAAAACCACCCCAAACCAAAGAAGAATCTCTGGCTAGGATCCATGTGGGTAAAATCCCAAGTGAACAATTTTTCTATTTCGTTTTTAAGAGTCTGAGGTTTCAGACATCAAAATTAGTCAGCTAACACCATCCTCACTGCTGCAGCTCCCAGGCATTTCCTGTACCACAGGTGCCCCCGCCTTATACCCTGCCTTTACTGGTCCTTCCCTGTCTGCAAAGCATCCTCACCTCATGAATCATTATTATCACAGAGTCACTTAAGTCGGATTCAGGTCCCTAAAATAGATGTAAATACAGTCAGTTCACCATTATCCTTGGGCATTTTATCAAAGTTGTGGATTAACTGGGGCACTGAGCTGGCTTTAGGAAGAGTGACCTTGAGTTCAGTGGCTGAAGTACAGCACTGCTTGGCAGTACCAAGTCCAGGTCAGCTCTGATTTTAAATGTCAAAGCACACAGGAAAACACTACCAACAAAATCCCTGCATCCAGCTAAAACTCAGCCAAACCTACTAGTTTGGGCTTAGCTAGACCTGCTGAGGAAGGATGAAGGAAATCATAGTATCATCTAGGTTGGAAGGGACCTTTAAGATCATCTAGTCCAACCATCAACCTAACTCTGACAAAAAAAATCACTAAAACATGTACCCTAGCACCATGTCAACTCACCTTTTGAACACCTCCAGGGATGGTGCCTCAACCACTTCCCTGGGCAGCCCATTCCAATGCTTGATAACCCTTTCAGTGTAAAAATTTTTCCTAATATCCAACCTGAACCTTCCCTGGCACAACTTGAAGCCATTTCCTCTAGTCCTGTCTCCTGTCACTTGGGAGAAGAGACCCACCCGCGCCTCTCTAAGCCCTCCTTTCAGACAGTTGTAGAGAGCGATTAGGTCTCCCCTCAGCCTCCTTTTCTCCAGGCTGAACAACCCCAGCTCCCTCAGCCTCTCCTTGTAAGACTTGTGCTCCAGACCCCTCACCAGCTTCATTGCCCTTCATGCATGTTGTCCTTCATTGACCTTCACGGACTTTGCTGCCCACTACTTCAGGACCATTAATACAGACACGGTGTCACTTGAACTACGATGCCCAGCAACTGAAGTAAAATCAAGTTCCATCTACTAAGCATTACCTTTGCACACAAGGGATACCAGTCCTTCCTCCACCATGACAAGCAAAAAAACTAAATAAACCAGCCAAATCTTAAGCTAAGCATGCAGAAACATGAAGTAAAGTGAAGATTAAAGAGGAGATGGAAAGAGCAAAAAGAAAATGAAGGCCAGGGGGAGAGATGTGGAATGAAGGTCAGATTAAGCTTTTTTTTACTTTTTAAGGGTTACAGATAGCTTTTCTCTTTCAAAAAGATAAGCAATATTACAGAGTATGCATGGGATCAAGTACTATCCATGGCAGATCCATTTTCACTCCATACACTATGCTATTGATCAGTAAAGCAGTATGACTGAGCTCCTGATACTTGAATAATTTTGGCTCCATAATATATATATAAGTAATATATTAACAGAACATCAGAATATTCTGTATAATAAGCAAACAGAAAATGCCTTGCTAGATGACCAGGGTCTGAGCTTCTAACTGCTGGGCAAAAATCCTACCCAGAAAATGCAGCAACAGTGATCTTTGTCTACCTCTTGGAGGAAAGATAACCGCAGCACTCATATCATGAGCTCTGCAGCCAGCATTACCTTATATCCCTTACTGAAAGCCTCAGCTGAGTGCTTAAAGACTCACTGGAACACATGAAAGTTGCAAGGAAATGAATGGTACAGTGATAAATAATCCCTCCAATTTAAGTTTAAGGGGACTTTGCTCCAGGTGTCTGTGCAGTATTTATGTCAAAAAAAATGGTTATATCTAATGCATACTAATGAAGCCATTTTTTTAAGGCATTCACCTTGATATAGTTGAAAACAAACAGTGCAACACTGCACAAGAGATAAAAGGTAAGAGCAGACTTCCTTACCATCCCCTAAAAAACTCAGGGGAGTAGAGTAGCTACACTGGTAAGCAGAAGTATAAAGGCCAACAACAGACAAGATATGGGTATGAGTTCGTATTAATGTTAAATAATTGAGAATTCAGGAAGCATGTTATTGAATAACTGAGGTTCGTTCCTGAGAGAAGATGCCAGCTCCCTCCACATCACACTGCCCACCTTAGTCTACTCTTACTTCTCTGTAGGTGAACCATCTGCTATTGCATCCTTATGACTACGGACTAGAGGCTCAAATTCAACACCTCAAAAGCTGCAATCCTGGTATTAACAAAAAAAACAAACCAAATAAGCAAAACGCCCATAAGGTTAGAACTTGGTCCTGATGGAACTCTCTCCCTTGGATGTAACAAAGGATCCAGGTTCCTTCTGCTTGCTGGCTGGTCAAATACATGTCAGAGATCTTATCACACTCAGTGAAAAGAATGGCAGATGAACCATATCTGGACACATGAATTATCTTTCCCTCACATGTAAACAGGTTCTGAAGCCAAGGTGAATTTATTTTTTCATCATTGCCTATTCCAAATTCTGAAAGAAGTTGGCAGGTTTCCCTTTGCACTTACATTCAAGTGTACTTTGCACTTCTGTTTGAACACAACTGCCTGTTCGTATGGTCTGGACAGGCCAATAGATGTAAATTGTGCGTATATAAGAATGCAAACATCTTCAAATATTGTGCCCTCAGCTATTTTCAGATAGAATGCAGGCACTTCATGTATAAGCTTCAGCTGACAGCTGGAGGGAAAGAAGGCAGGTCATTGGGCCTTTCAATATTCTCTTATTTGCAATTTATTACAGTTCTACCCCACTTAGCACTGTGGCTTGAAGAGCCCTACATAACATTTATCTGAAGCAAGCTTCATCCTAGGGATATGAAAGTGCAGATCCTAAGAAAATATTTTCCAGGGTCTGTTCTTGTACCCCAAACTCTTTCTCAGTACTTAACAGGGAGTTTTGTTGACATTATTTAATTATGCTTTTTTTTCTCCCCCCATTGCAAACAGAATTAAAAAGTGGTAAACTTAGAACCTCTAAATGGTAGCAAAAAAAATATTTTAAAATTCTAATACTGTTAGTAGCTGCAGTACTGGAAAACTAAAGCTCAGGGCATAAAACTTACTTACAAGGAACAGAACCCTGCAAATAAGCGGTCTATGAGGTACCTATCTTACATGCAGGATTAACATCCAATCCAGACTATCATACTGTGTTCTACTGTCAACAGCATTTTCATAACCTGCATACAGAAATTTCCTTTGAAAAGCCAGGTAGAAATTTAGTTTGACAACTTCTTTCTTACCACTGAGGATGTGATCAGAATTGGGCCGTAGGGAATTTTATTCATATTAGGATAGGGATTAATATTTAGATTTATTTCTAAGTTTATGGAGCTAAATTAACAGAAGCATACATATGTATCAATCACACAGGTTTAGTCTCCTCCAGCTGAAAAAATGAAGTTGAAGACAGATGGAATTTGTTGAATCTAAAAGACCTAAACAGAAGGAGATAGGTAAAGGAAGTGAACAGGAAGACTTCTAAATAATATCTCCATCACTTTGTGATCTGTAAGGCCTGCACGACCCATGTGATCTTTTCCTGTCAACACCAGAGAAAGAAGATTTCCACTGGAGTTAGAATTTTCTGGTATTGACCAAGCCAGCTTCCACCTGAAAAAATATCACTGTTTGAACATGACAGAAGAAATACTCCACAACCCACAGACACAAAAGGTTTTTTTTCCTGCTCCAGCTAAACCCTCTGGAGCTACTGACATTCACCACGTTGTGATGGGTCTACTTACACGCCTCCTCGCCCGTGGCGCTGGCTCGGGTGTGTTAGGGGAAGTGGATTCGTTCGGTGTTTCTGAGGTTGAGCTAAGAGATGAGTTACTGCTTGAAAGTTCTTTGTTCTGCCTTTTAGTTCCAAATGGTAAGAGAAAGGCCACAAAATCTGAAACATCTTTTTGCTCTTCTCTCTGAGAATCTTGCTTGAGCTTGTAGGCCCGGTCATTAGCAATCACTTGGGACAACGGCATTCCAAAAGCCTGGGGAATAAATTCTGTAACAACAAAAAAAATCACTATTTACTGAACATCTGATATTTATTTAGTACAAAAACAATTAAGTATTAAGCTGTTAAAAAGAAAACCAATCTGAAGTTCCTTTAAATATATAATAATTCCAATGGACTGCATAATAATAATGATAATAACAAAATTCAAACTATAAAATAATAGTGGAGACATGCCAGGTAATTGTAGCCCAAATCCTGTTTCCAGTTGGATCATGCAAGATATACCACACAGAATCTTGGAAAATTAACTGATCGAATTAGGATCTTAACTTCCACTAAAAGCAACTGGAAGTCAGAGACACCTTTGGCTACATCTGTGTGGTGCAGATGGCTGTCAGAGGCTCCAGTAACCTAATCCTGAGACACAGGAGCCTAGCTGGACCCTGCCACAGCTCTCTCATATTTCAGACCCCTTCACCATGTTTCTTTCTCATAAATTCTAGCTCTAGGCAATCCTGCTTCAGCAGGGGAGTTGGACTAGATGATCTCTATGGTCCCTTCCAACTCTAAAAATAATTCAGTGAAATTCAGTGAAATGGTGCAGGGCACCAGAGTCGAGGGGTACAGGCATGTGCATGGGTCTCCTTACAGGTAAGGAGGTTAAGCACCTACCTGTACAGGGAGCTTAGAAGTGCCTCAACTATACAGACTACACCTTCAAGGATATGGTTTTAATTACATTCAAGAACTATACTGCTTTAACATAATGGTAAGATGAAACCAGTTGAATAGTGGTATATCAGTATAGAGGCCCTTTGTAACATTACAAAAATGTATATGAACATATAGATATACACGGGAAAAAGGTTTCTCTCAATTGTCAGAAAGAACACAATCCCATCCCACATCAATACAACTCTAATGTACAAAATCAGCATGTGCTTCAGCTCTCAAAGTGAAATGCTCCGGTGTTTTACAGACCAGAAAAGCGTTCTACAGTGAATCAGCCAAAAAGTACTAATGCTGAAACTCTAATCATTAGGTTTCAATTCTAGACCTACCTGAGATTAGTAGAGTCAAAACCACTGGGTCAGACTGCAAACCAGAACAGTTTTTGGAATGAAAAAATAGCTACAGAATCTACTCACTCTAATGAAAACAAAGTCTACTAGGTTCCAGCTTCAGATCTGCCTGTATCAGGAATAAAGAAAGCACTAGAGACTAAAAGCAAATCTATTTTAAGTATGAAAAAAGGAAAAAAAACAAACCAAAACTAAAACCAAACCAAACCACAAAAAAAAACCCAACCCAAAGAAAAATCCTTATATATTCATCCTCTCATTAGTCTAAACGACTAAAGGCCAAAGTTTCTCCTGGGACTAAAAGTCTGACTATATCTTTGATGACACTTTTAAACTTTATCTATGCTTGCATTATCATTAAGATTAAAGTAAAACATTGAAAGAAAAAAAGAGTATATTTTATGAATCTTGAATGAAGACAAGACTAGCCTATCATACTAAAGAGACAAGGGTCCATTGTTTTGATCTGGTGAGAAACATTACTGCCCTTCAAAAGTATGAAATGTTAAGACATGAACTAAATTTGATGGCCAGACAAAACTAAATCAGGAAGCAGAGCCTCACATATCAAGCAAGTCTGGAGGTGACCTGTGAGTAAAATGACATCTAAAACCGTCTGCATTTAATTTAGGATAAGAAAGAATATCATCACATGGTCATCAAGCAACGCAGTGATTGCCAGTTCCAGGAGTCCAGAGTTAGACCTGACCCTCCAGCACACAGTGGAGTGTGACTATAAAATGATGAGAGTATTAGTATTAAAAAATTCTACTGTTCTGAATTCTCTTCCCAATGAACATTTATGACCACAAGCTTGAAAAACACATCTGCAACCTCTCCTCTTCTGGCTGTCTAACTGGGTACTTTGTTATACCTCTAGCATCCCTATTTATCCATCCATCCACAATATTTCCCGAGAAGATCCACTGAGGCAGATGGAATCCTGAACAAGAAATATTTGTGGTTTTAGGTCACAGCCACTTGTGCTTCAATTTAGGATGGGACCGCAGTATGTAGCCCCATAATGCCCAACAGCATGCTGATCCCATTGATCCTACAGTACTAGGATCAACTATGACAAGATCAGCAGTAGATTAGATCTCAGCTCTGCTTCATTAAAAAAAATTCATTAAAATGACCCTCTCCTCAACTTCGTTATGTAAAGGCTGATATTTTGAGGTAGGTATTGCTTCTCCTTGAAAACTGTCAGGTGTGAGATGCCAGCTTTTTAACTGCTCTTGCTTGAGGTGCCTTTGGAGCAGTGAAAAGACACTGAACTTCTCTGCTCTAGGCTGCTTTGCTGTAGGGCTCCTTCTCAGAGGCCATGAACCACTTCCCCGATTTCTCAATGTCTGGCAGAGATGAGGAATTGGATAAAAACCAACTGGCTAATTTTCAGACTAAATACAGATGGAAGCGATGCTGGCTGGCAGTGTAACTACGTTAAAGATTTGGCAAAACCAGCAACTTTTTGTTCATTTGTGGAAATTAAGAGAATCGGTTACACCCTCTGAAGACTGGCTATACCCTCAAGCTCCCACCAAAACTAGTCTCTGTGTATGTCATAGCGGGGGTGGCAGTGAGCATGTTTTCTCCACAACTCTTCAGAAGTATTCAATCCCAACAATTTCTTTGCTGGACAGAAATGGACAGGTAACGTCATGTCCATTAGAGCAAATGCGAGCCCTTTTGAGATTTCAGATTAATTAAAAAAAAAAAAAAAGAGTTGTAATTATGCAAGGTATTTAGCAACTCATTGATGAGGGAGAAAGCACACTGACTCAGATATAAGATGTGTAGGTCTGAGTCTCCGGTCTCACATTCAAGGTAAAGGTACCAACTGCCTATTTACTGCTGTAGGCTGGAAATCCTCCCTTGTTGGAGATGTTTCATTTCTTTAAAGAAACGTTCCCTAGAGCAAGGCCTCAAACTTTGGTCCACTGTATATACACTGAGTGCCAAAGCTACTAAGTTAGTTACTCTCTGTAAATCCCTCAAAATTTTCATCACTTATTCAATTAGGAGAGTGGGCAGCTTACAAAGAAATTTTGCAGAAAGCACCACATAAAAATGTGAAACAACCTGGCAGACTGGCCAATCAGCTTGGAAACGCAGACTCACATCCTTAGCCAGCAACACACAAGGCCTTGCCTTTTGATCCATTCTGGTTTTTAGTGTTTACTGGCAAAGGAGAAAATTTGCTGTTTTGGAGAAGTGCATAATTTTTCTTACCATAAAATCCATCTTGCAGCAGAGGGATGTTTCTTAACAAAATTTTGATCAAAACTGGTATCCTCCTAAGAAATCCTTCTGTGGTGGCAAATCAGCATTTTCTAATAAATAGCAGCATGTTGTAGAAAAACTCCCAACCAGATCAGTGATCAGAAATCGTTTTCTTTGGTAATCCATTGATGATATCCAGCATGTTGACCCATTCAGTGAGTTTACTTGGCTTCATGCCACCCCATCCAAGTACAATTTTGAAGACTTCTCTGAAGTTGCAGCTGGTGAAGATTGTGGTTTCCATCCCACAAACCATAACAATCTATTAAGAACCAGTGAGGTCTGGGCTCCAGACCCTAACAAGGCTTTCAATGTTAATAAAGTGAACAGCATAGAATACAGCAACTTTGGATCGTTTCCTTAGTACTTTGGGGTTTTTTAAATACACCTTAACTGCTGGTTTTGAGCTGCTAAAACCCAGTGACCAAGATCTGCTCAGGTGCTTGTGCTACCTCTATTTTAATGATAGGAATAGGGTGGGAAACAGATCAGAGAATAATTTGCTTTAAAAATGGAGAGAGGTCTTTAAGTCAACCTCCCCAACTAGCCAGATTGGGTAACTTCGTTTTGATAACTGAAATTAATTCCTTTGGATCCGTAGAGAGAGTGATGAAAGCAAGAAAATAAGAAGAATGGAAACCTTGATCCATAATGGGAATGGCAAAACTCTTTCTACCCAAAGGTTCATCAAAATTCTGCACTGACTTCAGAAGACTCAAGTTAAGATAACATTCTCAGCATCAGTTCTGTGGCTGAAACTCATTTCTCCAGCTAGTTGGAGCTCACAGCTCTTCAAGGAGCGATACAAGGTCTTTTCAATTACTTAGGCTATTTCTGTGCGTGGGTCTTTGGGTTTTTTGGAGAAAAAAAAAGAGAAATTCTTTAGTCCTTTAATTGACTTTAGTACAAAATATGACAGCGTCGCTTAAAAAAACCCACTTTTGTGTGCCTAGAGAGCATGAGAAACATTTCTGAAGTTTTTTTAAAAGCACAGCGGGGTGCTGTAAAGGGTTGGAAAAAACCACATTTCTGATAAACTGAAAAGAAATTTCATCTATTCAGCTCTCTCCTTAGGCTGTGCCAAGGCACACTGACATCACGATAGGTTGAATTACTGAAGAACAAAAGCAAACATTAAGAAATACCTCTAAAATTTACTGAGCATAGTTGGGAAGTAAACATGGAAGACATTTTCAAGAATTCTGAACTAAAGAAAAATCAGACATCTACTGCTGCATCTGCATATGCCACAGAGTTAACAGGACAGCCTTTTCTTAGAACTCCAGCATAAGGAGCAGCTCTGCTAAGGCCCCACAGATGAACCTGAAAAGTATTTACATTCCACACAGAAACATCAGCAAAAGGGTTGATTCTCAGTTGCTCAACAAATCATGTAGCAAGTGATTATTATTTCTGAGCAAGTCTTAGTTCACCTGTAGGGTTTACTGGAACTGAGGCAAAATGGAGCTGGTTTACTGATAAAATATTCTAGGAGAAATCATTCCTGGGAGGCATCCTTCTCAGGAATGCCTGTGTGTGCTTTCCAAGTAGGCACGCTGATGCTGACCCCCATATTGCTGGCAGGAGATGGACAAAAGGCTCCGCTTCTGCTGCCATCAAAATTAGCAGTGAAATTGTAAGGGAACAGTACCCAGCCGCCAGCATGCAGAGCATCCTGAGAATTTCTTATTCCAAGCAGCACTGACGTTTTACAGCTCCTCCAGCCTGAGTACCGTTTGTCAGCAGCTAAAGCAAACGTTTGGAGATATATGTAGACAGCACAATTGAAAGTCATGATGGTCACTAATAACAAGGAGGCTGGGCAGAGGAAACAAAGACATTGAATGAAAGCTGAAAATATTGCTTAAATATCCGGGTGGGGTGCTGCTCTCCTGTTTCGTCTGTTTACATCCAGCAAGTTTTCTATATCCTGCTCTGGTGAGTGACTCAGAGATGTAAAAACAATTGAAAACACACTTGCTTTAGAATTTTCCCCCTTGTAATGAAATGAGGACAGATGTACCTATCCAAAAGGGCAAAATAAAGATATGAATCTCATTTAAAATGCATTCAATTCTACTTTAGTGGCTTTGTTGGTCTTCAGAACTATAACAGTTTGCTGAAACTCTCACTTAACAGGCAGACAGGTTGATTGACTGATCCATCTAAATAAAACATGAAGTCAAATGAGTAAAAACTCCACAGACTGGACCAAGTCCTAAAATATGACTGGTAAGATCTCCAAATAGTCCTAGAAGAAAAGAGCAGCATATCCTTTTGGTTATGCTTTTTAAGCACAGCCACCTGCTGGGGTGGGGTGGGTTAGAACAGTCTTGGGCACAAACCGGAGAGAGGTGGCAACTCCCCAAAATGAATGACTTCAGATGTCTACACCACCCGGGGTGACATTCAGTGCTAAAGGATTGAGACTGCCAGGCAAGACCAAGGATGCAAGTCCTCCCTGTTCTTTCTCTGGAGCTGCCCACAGGCAAAGACACTACGCTGACCACACACACTAGGAGCTGCGCAAGGTTCATGCCTCGTTCACCCCACAGGAAGGCCTCCATCGTGCATCCCTGGTGACCAGCATGGTGGCCTCTTTTTACACCTCTGTGGCTTCACCATGCACATCTTGGCGATCTTTGGCTGCAGCCCACACACAGGATCACATGACGCTGTGTGATTATCAGGATTAACCTTCAGGAGCCTATCTATCTATCAAAAAAAAAAAAAAGATTTTTCAGGTGGCATGTGCTCCAGGCGAGACCTAACAACATGTCTGCCTCAGCTGCTACTTGTCCTGGTATGTGGGGTCTCCCAGGCTGGGATAAGGGGAACTCAAAATATTTGGAGTTAATAATGTACTCTTCAAATTGCAACTGAGTTTGTAAACGTGATGCTGAAGGGATGGAAATGCTGTTTGCACTGATTCAACTTGTCAGTTTAAAGTGTTCTGGAAATCAGCTTCCCTGCTTCCCCTCCAATGTCTTGTGACCTGGTCTCTCTGTTTTCTTCTCACAGCGGTGCAGCTGGACTAGTCACCAAAAAAACCCACCCATAAAACCCCAAAAAGAAACAGAAGGAAGGCATTCCTTATGGGCATAAGGACTAGGGACCTGCGTGGGTGGGTTAAGTGCTCCCGGCCTTTCTTGTCAGCACACCCCCATCCACGGTGTGGAGTATTTGTTTTGTACTGGTTGCCCAGAAATGGAATATACTCTTTTTATAAAATAAACGGTAGAAATGCTTGTTAAACAAAACATCATGGAGCAGATCAGGGTAATACTTCCAGCTCGCTGTTCCTGGTTGGGAACCTGACTTCTTCCACCTTCCTGGCCCTCTGTACACTGTACATCCTGAAGGGAGGAGGAAAATATAGATTCTGCTGTTTGAGTAGCGCGGGGATATTTTCCCCTCAGGGAAAACTGTAACATTTTATACATGGAAAGAACATGTAAGACATCTCTATAAATGACAATAAGGCAGTGGAAGATGGGAAAAAGAGGATAAAAGCAGAGGGGGTACACATTTGAAATGCCTGATATTCAAATAATAATAATAAAAAAGGAATTAAAATTAAGAGAATCAGCATGGTGATTTTTAAAAATGCTTGGCTATAGTTAACTAGAAAATATGAGCAATGCTGAAAAACAGGAAGTAGATAAATATATACAAGGATGAGTAAGTACAAAGTGCTGACCTTTGCTGTGGGCAACTACTGAGCCCTAAATGGCAAAGTGCACTCAGAAAATCCATTGGAATAAAACCAGAAAGTATATCCCCAAAGTTATTAACTGAATAGAGTATTAATCCTATGATGCAAGGAAGACATACACAAAAAAATCCCTGGACAGAAGTGTAATAGCAGAAAATATTATCTGTAAGCGCTCAACCAGTACAGATGTGTAATTATCAGAAACTGAGGGCAGCTGAAATCATAGAATCATTTCGGTTGGAAAAGATCCTTGGGATCATCGAGTCCAACCATCTACCCTACTCTATGAAGTTCTCCCCTACACCATATCCCCCAACACCACATCTAAACGACTCTTAAACGTGTCCAGGGATAAATAAATAAAACAAGCAAAAATGAAATCACAAAAGAGTA
>JAOTQQ010000001.1:129909072-129946285 GCA_026546715.1 Gallinago undulata | reverse complement strand
CTACACCATATCCCCCAACACCACATCTAAACGACTCTTAAACATGTCCAGGGATAAATAAATAAAACAAGCAAAAATGAAATCACAAAAGAGTACAAGGCAATGTAAGAAAAATTATTGTTTGAAAGATCTTAGGCAACAGATAATTTAGAGGAATAAAGAGCAACTCCAGGTTAAGCATTTGTACAAGAGTTTTGGAAGTGTAATTGCAAAGATCCAGCAGGTTTGGGTGACACAGGAAAATTCAGTCTTTGGTGAATTAACAAATCAATTTATTGCTAAAATCTGCTACTGCAATGAAAAATGTAAAAATAAAAAGATGAAATATATTCAAAGGAGACTACTGAAGTCATCCTACCTATACAGGTGAAAAGATAAAAAAGCTTTTAGTGCATCAAAAATTTGTGAGAGACAGAACATTTTTTTTAAAAACGCAGTAAGTGGTTACCCATTTCCAATGCAGAAGAGCACCTCACAGAATGCTATGAAGATCAATACCTGGCACTGAGAAGCAGGGAAAGTTTTGCACAGAACCATGTTGCTTTGCTTTTAACTGCATGGAGGACTATGGGGAAAAAACCCAAGAAAACTAAGCAACATAATCACTGATTAATTACACTGCAGCCAAATGTAATGCATTGACAGGGGCAATACAAGGTAGATTTTTCCCCAAAGGTGGCTATAAAATCACTGAACCTTTTCCTTAAAGACTCTTTCTGCATTTTGGCTCAGTCCTACATCAAATAATTCTCATAACAAATGAAAGATTTGGTACCGGCAATGCAACGTGGGAGGCCACTGGATTTATCCAAACAAATGTGTCAGGGGACTTTGAGTTTTAGAATGATTAATGCAAATATTTTCCATAGTCATTTTTAAACCAAGAAAATATTGATCCCATAGAACAAGTCACCAAACAAACAAAAATTAAAAGTCAAACATTTTCTTCCTGACAAATATCTAAAGTAACTTTGAAATGAGGATGTTCATTTTTTTTCAACAGGATTTCAAAGTTCCATCGTTCCACGAAATAACACCAGAGTAACGAAATAACTTCTCTTGTTATAAATTTGTGCATTTGTGTGTTTGTGAAACTGACATGTTAATACTGAGTTTTACTACCACTTTTCCAGAACTTCTTTTCCAGGATGGAATGCAAAATTAGACACACAATTACTTACCTGTAGAAAACTGCAATTTCAGAGACACTTTTCAGGTCTCAACATCTTGACTTGGTTCAAATGGCTGCAAATTACAGGTCAAGGCTAATGGATTAGGACCCATCCCATAAAGCTGATTAGTGTCCAAATAAAAAAGTACAACCATATCTGTAAATCCATGTCACTCTGTAAATCCATGACTCAATGTAGAGTCTATTAAAACCCAACTGATCAGTAGCACTGAAGCATTTATATACTTCAAACAACAGTTATTTTCCTAAAGTTAGAAAAAGAACAGCAAATCAACTGACTTGCTTGGGCAGGGCTGGGTTCCCGTGCTTTGTAAATTGAAAGAGGAGAGTGCAAATGCAGGTAAACAACGGGGTCATGTTATCCAGACCGAACTCTGTGCTGAATGGGGAGAAAAAGCAATGCAGAATAGATGTAGTCCTCTAACTCCTCCTTTTCTCCCAGGAAATAAGTTTTCAGTTGAAGAGATCTGGGTTATGCTAATGACAAATAGGAAAAATAAGATGTATTTCTCAACTTGGAAATAAATACTTATGCAGTACATCGTCTCAGTAACATTCTCCTACTCCAGAAAATATACATTTGAGACTAAAGAAATCTCACATGCAAACCTATGACCCGATCAGTAAATATGCACTCATTTTATTTTACCTTTGTCTCTGTTCTTCTCCTTCCCTAATGAATCCAGTTTCTTTCTTAATGATTTCTTCCTCTTTTGTCCATCTGTAAGAGGAAAAAAGAAAAAAGAAAAAAGGGAAGTAAGTGAAGAAAAGAGAAAGAATGCTGAACAAACTGCTGCACAAGCTGTAGGAACATGACGCGAGATGCCCACAGCTTGGAGTCAGGAAGGGTGTGGGGTATATGGCACAAAATCTAGGGACTGGCACAGTCCTTCTGCCTGAAGGAGCGCTGCTTTGCTCACCATAATACTGAGGTTGTACTGGGGAACCAAAATGTATCCCACAGCATTCTGCTGGAAACTTCTGCACATGTGTGGTCACACAGCCCATCTAGCAGAATGGAAAATTGATTTTGAAGACTTAACAATGGAGGTTCGTTGCCAGATGCCCTTGATCGCAAAGTACCATAAACCAAAAAGGTACTGTTTAGCCCTCATCCGTGGTCACAAGACTGTGATTCAGGTGTGGAGCTGAAAGCAGTATTTGGAGAGGGATTATTAGCCTCCAGGATAAATTCTGCATACTAGTCATACCAGTTGGGTGATAGCTGACCACTTTCACATGACCCATCTGATCTAAACTCACACTGGAAGCTTGCAGTTTGGTACAGCATGTCCAAATTGGTTCAGATGGATTAGAGTTTCAGAGAAATTATTGTTCTGCCACCTTATATATCATCCAAGTTTTCACTAAGGTATTAAAGACCAAAGATTTTAAGCAACAGCATAGGCAGGTTCATTCTTGAAACAATTATGTCAAAAGGTTGGCTATCGTTATTTCCTTCAGCAGCATCTTTTATAATCAAAAGTCAACAAAACTGCATTTTATTTATTAGGTCTCAACAAATACCAGGGATTAAGACCTAAGCCTGCTTTAACTTGTACCTTTTGAATTTTTTAAGTTCCAGAGCAATATAAAGGGTCTGACACTGGGACTATTACTAATGCTACCATAGGCACCACTCTAGCTAAAGGTTAACGAACACATACCTTTGCCTTACTGGTTTTGTAACGGCAAAAACTCAAAAGGAACACGTCGTACCTATGTTTCACTTTTATGGTAAGAAGGTCATCAAATAATCTGCCTCAACACATTTTTGTAGTTATGTAACCCAGTGTCTTAAGTGGCCTTTACATTAGAGGACGTATCACAGAGGAGTGAAGTGGATCTTTGTTGATTAACTCTCATCTCTGCAATTAGGGATGCATGAGAGAACACAAGCGGTTTCTCCTATAGCTTTCCCTCAACTCCTATTGAAAGCAATATATAGAACATTACCAAACAGTTGGACAAATTCTGACTTTTCCATAGCCACTTAATATTATTTTAGTTTAAAATTGTTTCTTTTTACCTCATGTAACTGTGGTTTGATCAATTCCACTTACACGTTGCATTTATTTAGAGCATATTTGCTCCCAGCGCTCACTTAACTATGATATTCAGTTCCTGTCTCTTGATGTAGATTGTCTTTGCTGGTTATGTTAATTCCCCTTTTCCCACACCTGCTCCGGTGAGAATTCATCTCTCTGAAACAAAGCTGACTAGAATGGATAGGGCATTCCAGATGAGAGTTTAGCAATATATTGGTGGTAATTCATTGACTGATACAGTCCATAAGTAGATTTTTCCATTTTCGTAGCCGCATGACAAGTTCATAACTCAAAGTCATACTTCGATTGATTAATATGCCCAGTCTTTTCACGCCTTCTGACACTTCCAGTTGATAAGATTGAGTTTATTACATAAATTTTTCTTTCACCTCTTGGCAATATGAATAGTTGGTAGCCTGCTTGCATACACCCGACAGTACTGCTCGTTTTTATACAGTTTCCTACTGCCATTGTGTTCCAGCTTTACATATATAACATAATTTTCAAATTATTTTTCATGTGATAAATTATATAAATTCAAATTACTGCTTCACAGTAGTCTTTTGATAGATGACTTGCATTTCTTTGGAGTCTGAGAGCCTTATTCTCCAAAGACCCCATGGCAAGAGAAAAAGCGTTGATATGAAAATCTCAATGAAAAGCTAAAGCTTAAGGGATCTGCCAAGATGTCTGAGGTCAGTTCCAGTTCTCCTCCTCCCCAGCAAAAGATGTGATTAATTACAATCTATATTCTGTAAAAATAAATGTTTTCAAATGATTGTTGATTCAGGTTACATCAGACATGAAGACTGCTGAAATATTCATAACATGCTTGAAGACTTGCATGCAACTCCAGCAGTTTTACATCTTAAATGAACCCGATTCATAATGGTGATGCCTAGTACCTATCTGCAGTGTGTTTTGAGAATATAATTAATATCCAAAGCATTCTTGGGAAACAGGCAAAACATTATTATGCATGCATGATACCTCTGTACATTTTAAAATTAATTAGTCAATATTTATGCAAAAATTGTATTGTATCAGCCCAAAGTAGTATTAAATATGGACTGCTGTTTTACTTCACAGTCTGGAAAAGTTTAAACCGCAAAGTGATAAATGCTGTCAGGCTTTTTCCCAGCTTTTTGTGTATATAATTATCACTTAATATCTTCTTTCTACAGATCAACAATATACTGCTCCTCCAACAGATTCTACTCAAGAATATCAGCAAAAGAAGTACTCAAAAGACAGCTGTCAAAGTGCAGGAAGCTCATTTTTTTTTTCTCTATTAACCCATTCTGTCTTTTCTGAAGAACACCCACCCAGGCAGCTGTGCAGATTTTTTTTTTTTTTCAGAAATGAACTTGGTTTGTTCAATGCTTACTAATTTATATGTTTACTGTATTTTTCACAGCAATGCATACATCAGTCTCTGGGTATCTATATATTAAGACTGACCTGATGAATATTTAAAAGACCAAGAGTCTACAATCAAACTCCTGAGTGCATGATAAATTAAGTTGCTACATGACCTGTTTTTCCGAAGTGGTGAGCACTTCCAGGTTCAGTTAATGCCAAAAGCCACTTTCATGCTGAGGATATATAAATTTCAGCTCTAAAAATTAAAAAAAAAAAAAAAGGACAGAAAGATAACTTTGTATTTTTTTGAAGGACAGATTGGTCGGTTGCTTTGCACCAGACCACCTACCAACACTACATATGACTCAGAAAGAGTGCAGGCTGAATCCTGTTACTACTATTTACTTCCAGTACTACTTTAGTCATTTTTAAAGTTATGGAAATCAACAAGTCTATTTGGTAGGTGGAGGTGTTGTTCAGCATAAGCAAAAGCATCACAAATTAGGTATAGGCAATTTGTTCAAGATGAAAGTTAGTGGCACACCTGGAGTTAACATTCAGGAATTCTTGGTCACTAGTTTCATATTTATGCCACTATACCGTGAAGCCCTAATCCAATATGTTTTTCGTAATTAATACAATAAGCAGGAAAAAGTCCAACAGCACCTGAGCTTTCTAGATCATTTTTATGACACTATTATAGTATTAGACTTCAGATAATGAAAAGTACTCTGTCAGGCTTGAAGTGAACCTGTAATAAAAATATGATTCTTCAGCAATTTCTTTCCTTATTACATGGGTTTGTGGATTATCTATAAGAATGAATGTTCATGTTACTTACATGCAAGTTTTTGTTGATCAAAAAGAGACTTTAAACTAATTTAACTAAGTGAGGTTTTGACAAAAGAGATCTTCTGTTGCTTAAAGCATTACTGAGTAAAGAAAACTCCCTTCCCCACATATTGGCAACTTTCTTTGCTTAAAAGAATTGTGTTTCTTGGACATTTAGGGAAGAAAATTTGTTGTGTTCTACAATTAAGGCTTGTTTTCACACAGTATGAAGAGAGGAGTTACTTGAGAGATGAATATCATACCCATAGCCCATTTATCAAAAGAGAAACGAACGAAGGGAAAACGCCCATGAATATAACTCTTTCTTCATGGTAGTTATATCCATAGGCATTTTCCCTTAACAGACATTAGTAATTCAATCTAATAGCATTTGAAGAAAATAAAAAAAAAATAGAATATATTTTTTAAGTGTAATTCATTCTGTCTTGAAAATTACTACCATTGCCATCACAAAACACCAAGTTTGACCTCTCATGAGGACTTGTCGTTTCACTTCACCCATCAAGAGTGACACATTTCCTGAGTGCCAGCCTCAGCCTGCTGAACTGAACTGAACTGCTGGACTGAACTTCCAGCTCCAGTCTCTCTTCCCTACACAATACTGTAAGCAATAGAAACTCTGCAATCAGAAAACACTGCTGAATTCTGTTGACACAGCACAATAAAGACGACATTGCACTTCAGTCACTGACAGTTACACTGTGTTTGTGGTTGATGTTGCTTCTGTGGGTCACTACACAAAGCAAAATTGCTTCTGCACACTTGGAGCCACTCTACTGAAGCACATTTCTGTGACTCTAAATGCCCATCTGGAAATATTTCTTCAGATTAGCTTCTGGTTGAAAAGCCCTGTCCCCACGCAGTAACTTTCAAAACACTGCCAGCTGGAGGGCAAATGCAAGGTAAACAATTTCAAACAGAGAACAAGGAGATACAGATTTTGGCACATAAAACCATAAGAAAATGGAAGGGCTGAGCCTACAGGTATTTCCCATCACTTTCTTCCTCCCTTTCACCTGTCATCAGCATACACACCCAAGGAGATCTCCATCAATGATGGATAAGCTTTCTTCAGAAGCCTTGGACTCTCCCTGTTTTTCACACTGCTTCTCCTTATGGCCTATATTGCTCTCTTTATTTCACTTTGACTTAAATCAGGACTCCTTTGTGGCCATCAGCCAGCAGCTGATGGAAGAAAAGCCATATTCCTTCAAGCACATCCCTCAGCTGTAGCCGTGACCTTCCAGGTGGCAGCCAGACCACACATGTTCACCTCAGCCCATGGAGCCATGTTAGGGCTGCCCACCACAGGCACCACAAACATGCTCGGAGATAGCTTCCCTCTTACATGCCACTTTCTCCGATGCAGCAAACAAGCTTCAGCATTTCCCTCTCTGGGAAGTTTCTGCTGAACGTGTTTATGGCAGAAGAAAGAGTGTGAAAAGGGTAGAGCTGAAGTCGCAGCCTGTTCTTCAGAAAGGCTGCAGCTCCCCATGGGCTGTGCACAGGAAGGACCAGAGCTGGAGCATTGGAGCCCTCTCGACAGGAGCACTGGCTGAACCAAACCATTCTCAGGGCAACAGTGAGAAACTAGGTGAGGTGTGGGGAAAGCCAACTACGTAGAAAACAATGTTCTCAGCAATACACAGTCTATATAACACCACCAGCCCACAATCACCATACAAAAGTGTGCTTTTTACTCCCTTCCTCATCCCATCAGATTCTTTGTTAACGTATGGTTAGTGCATCTTCTTCAGGACAGGCTTCAAACCCTTTAGGCTAAGGTGTTACTGATTGTTAAAATGAAACAGGAATTACAAAGCCCAAATGTGCAGGTTTAAGTGATGTAGCTGCTGGAAGTTTAAATCCTGCATTATAAACAATCTCTTTACTGTGGAACAGTAAGAATTTGGTCATGCTGGTATATGAATCAAGTTATTTATCTAGGAAGTAGTCACAAGATGCTGTGGAACTTGCCCCGAAGGCAAAACTGCTAGAAACCTCACCTGCTTCAAAAGAAAGCTGCATCCCTACAGGGAGCTGAGTTTTATTAATAAAATAACACTTTACAAAAATCTTTTCTGATTCAGATGCAAATTTCAAAAAACCCACCAACCGCTCTTGCTAGGTAGTGGTAGATTTTTGATGCTGCACACCTTTTCTGAAGGCAAAGGTCAATTTACACCAGCTGAGCATATAATCAGTGGACTGTCCTGTCTTTTAGAAAAACACATCTAGAAAGTGTAGTTCCAAACTAGAATCAAATTTGTTAGAGTGAAAAACACACCATTTCTTCTGAACCTTATTCTCAAGGTCTATTTATTTCAGAAAGAGTCATGTCACAACTTGCTGAACAAAAAGGCTTGCTCGCCTTACTCTAAATTAGAGTCCAGCGCTCATTAGTGGCTGCTTTTTGCTTTCGATGCTTGCTGTCCTGCTTGTCATCTTATTCTGCTGTGCCTGGGAACATTTTGATAACAGCAATGGCGATGCGCTCGGGCTGGCAAATGGCCAGGGCATTGCCGCTGTTTCTGTGCTGCTGTACTGGAGGGCAGCGTGAACTCCAGTAGAAGGGACTGTGACCTGTGGATGAGTCCACACGGGAACTGGACACCCCGAAGCATGCTGCAAAGAATCAAACCCCAAACAAATAACAAACAGGAGCCTTGATGCTGTCATTTGAGATAGGAAAAATACAAATAACACTCTAAAACTGCCTTCAGTCCACTGGGAACAGGGGAAAATTAACTGTCTCCTGGATTCAGTTACCTAAATCATTTTATAGTATGGAGGGGGAGAGTAGTTTGATACCATTCCTAATCAAAGTGACTCTTGAGTTGATAAGAAGGAGAAGAATTACCTTTAATGCCCATAGTACACAGTGGGCTAGGGGGAGACCAGACATCTAATTGCCAGCATTTAGCTGGTATTGAACTTTTTGTGTATTGATAAGATGGCTTGCTTACCCACCCACCAGTGGTCCCAGAAGCAGTTCAGGGCATCCAGGTCCCCACTGTCCTATGACCATAGCTTTACTGTTATGAACCCTTCACACAAGTCTTTCCTCTCACCTTAAAGAAGGAGCTGTGCAAGAAAATGAAAAATCCTTCATAACTTGCTCTCCAGGACTAATTAAACCAGTCCACAATACTCCTGCTCAGAGCCTTGATGAAGAAATTAAATGAGAGAGGAGCTTTTGATACAAAGAAGTGAAACTAAGGTGCAGAAGGTCTTTCACTGGGCAGGTTGGTGACCCCAATAATTGAGATGCTATCCCTTTGAAAAATGACCACCAAATCTTTTTCCTAATAATGTTTCATTGTAATAATTATCTGTCCTCTGTATCATCAACCATCTAGCTTACATACTTTTTTATCAATAAAAAGAAACAGGTGTTGAAAATGTAAACCACACAGATAAAAGGCATGATGAGCTCTGTCGAGAACACTTAGGTCAACTTCCTGCACACAAATAGTCACACAGACATTTGTCTAATCTACTCTTAAAAAGCCTTCAGCAGGAGATTAGGTCTCCATTAAATCTCAAGGTAGCCTTTTCAGTGTAAAAGCCTAATACAAAGATAGATATAGTATACAGCTCTGATAAAATAAATCTATCTGTAGTCATCTTATCTTTCCTAACCAGTATTTAGACACATAACTTAGACTTCTGGCACCAACTGCAGTCACTCCATGCCTTTGAAGAAACTTTAGAAACTAACTGTTCTACCTACTGTACTTCCCTAATGCAGTTTTGAAAGGAGCAATACGCATAAGAAAACTGAAATAAATTTTATTTTCACCTGAAATTTTTAAAAGATGTATACAAGAATACATGCGTAAAAGCAAAGCTCTGCCAAAGGAAAGTAAAACATGGAAATTAGTAGACTGCAATGTCAGTATTCTCAATAAAGGTTCAAAAGGTTCTCACATGGGATGTATTTATTGGTATTAATTCTTTGGCTCTGAATTATAATAAAGTACAAAATCTTAAGTCATTATAGAATCACCACACACTTATGGGGATTATTTGCAAAACACAGGACAGCTGAGGATTCAAAAACAAAGGGCCAGTACTGCATCAAGTATTAAAGACAGATTTGGCAGAACACAATCAAGAATACCTCTGTTAAACTAGTGTTCTCGCAAACACTTAGAAAACAAACAAAGAACCAAATACACCTAATTTTGCAGAATGCAGTGTTTTAGAGCCTCTGTATGTACATTTTGCTTTCCAGAGTGTTTTTGCTCAGGCTGTTTGTCTGAACTTCTCAATATAGCCAGTGGTCATGAGTAACATCTTAAAATGAAAACAGATATTTATGTGGCACACTAATACAGATAAAATACCAAATTATTTATATGTACTTATAGTCAATAGCTATTTCAAGTATACTATTAAGGAAATTACATTAGAGAGGATTTTTTTATATCTCAGAAATAATTTCTAAGCTCAATGAGACTTCACATCAAATGTATACATGCAGCAGTCTCTGGATCTGGATTTATAAGTGTAGTACCCTAAACCCACAACAGCCAGCATCTAAATAAGCAATCACCCTAATAATAAAGAACTCTGGCTGTGGTTCCATCTCCAGTAACTATGCCTCAAGACATGTGCATCTGCAAAGGTGGATCGTTATATTTTCCTGTTTATCTTTGGAGTTTCAGCAAGATCCCTTCCCATGATTCCCACTGAAAGACTCCTGCCTTTCAGCACCCCTGCCCATTAGGCACACCAGCAAAACATTCCTTCCAAGTCCATCACTGTGCCCATTCCCTTCCTCTGCCTTCCCAAAACACATCAACACAACAGGCAGATTCTCGGAAGATACATGAATGTTTCCTTAATGGTGTTGTGCGATACACTAGTTTTTCCATGCTCACATTAATGGTGCCATTGACTTCACCAAGACGCCTAGCATTTTCTACTTCTGTTCTGAATTCACATAACACTGAAGAAAATGGAGGCTGCTTCTTGAACAAAGCTCCTAGCTATTTGCTAAAATACAAATTAAATATTAAAAAGACAAACTTTTTTTTTGTTAGTAGTGAGTAAAAACATTTGCTTTTAAAATTATTAGCTTAGCTCTAACTGATGAAATAGATTTGTTGAATAAAGTATTCCTAATGTAAACAGACACATAAAACCTGCTATGTAATACAAGAAAATATTGAAAATCAATTTGCTGAGCATTACAGAGTCTTGTATAAATAACTGCCTCACAGCAAAATTTAAAACAGGAACGCATCACTAAAAACCTTCTTAAGTTTTGAAGATAATGATAAATTATTTCCCTGTTCTACCATTAGAAAAATTACTATCTTGCAAGTCTGATACACTTCCCTCTTGGTCTTGTCTCAATGATGGCAAAAAGTCATATTTTAAAAAAAAATCACAATAAGAAATTTCTCAAACTTTCCATATTGGGAGGAAAAAAGTGAAAAAAAATTTTTTTGGCTTTCTTATCTCCCTGCTCTTGTCACCTTCACTTTGACAAACTCCTGTGTAGCAGAGTTAAAGACTGCGTGCTCTAACAATCTCTACCCTGCAGCAGCTGAGAGTTTTCCTAGCTTAAACATTAAGTCAATTTTATTTTCTTTTTTCTGGACTGAGAGAGATTGTTTTGATTTTCTCTGAAGGAAAACAAAATTCTCAGAAAAATCCATGTTTCCATGGAAAATTTGATTTTTTTGGGGGAAAAAAAGCTTCCATCTAAAAATGAGCAAGTGATACAGCTTTCACTTCTAAGTCTAATATAGCAAGCCTGATACAGTAGATCCAAGATTTACTAAAGTGGTGTAAAGGAGCAGAATTTAGCTTACAGTCTTGCTCGTCTAATTTATATCTCCCTGAACACTGCTATATTGAAAGAAAATCCATGGACTCAAAGGATCATGTTAGAGAAAGTATTTATATGAGAAGAATTGGCAGAGGTTGGCATTAAGAAGGGTCGTAATAAGCCTCTTCACTTGAAAGATATACTGATGCCAACTCAAAAGCATCCAGTCTATAATCCCATAGCTCCACAAAGTATAGGCTACAGTTTATTTAGATGTTTTCCTCTGTTACAAGAGCCTATAAAGTATATAACAGTCAGTGATTAAAAACAACTAGCAGCTTGGAGCCCTCACAAAAATGCAAGTCCAGATAAAAATCACAGTCACTCTCGGTGTTAAGGAAAATGGATAACGAAATACAATGACGAGTAACGTAAGCAAAAAACAGATCCAAAGAACTAGTCCCTGCCAAAATAAACAAGAAGTAGAGAACGCATAACTCTGAATTCCCATTTTTATTCGGAGCTTAACTGGAATGTATTGGGGGCAAAGTGCACCAAGGAACAATAAAATTTCAGAAAGCTGAACTATGTATGCTTTCTTCCATTTCAGAGACGTGGTTGTCTCAGTTCTGTCTGTAATCACACACTTACCCAGCCCCTCTCCTTCAAATTTGCCTTACTGAAGCAAGCTGTGCAAAGGAACTAACACTCACTTCATGTGAGCAGATGCTCAGCGTCACACACCTGGTGGAACTGGCTACAAAACTCACATACAAAAATGTACACCACCACATGTTCAAGCAGTGTAAGTAATATCTTCCCTTAAATGACTGTGACTGCATTTAAGTCTAAATTATATCATATTCTTTATAACTAATAGATTTGGCAATCTCTCTCTGCAAATGTCCCAGTAAGTCTAAAAAAAATAATTCCCTCGGAAAGTGGAACGCCTGCTGTAACTACTATGTGAGACGTAGTTGCTGTAAACGGTGAGAAATTGTTGTCATTCTTGTAATGGGTGGCATCAACACAGGAAACAGTCTTTTTAGCAAAGGTAATTAATCTCTTTTATTGCATTTGGTACCTAAAATACCTGGGCATTGTTTAATAATGTTTATTGTCAGTTCTGGAAAGTGAAGACGAATTCTGCAGCTCACCTTTGGATTCTTCACTCCAAATTATATGAGAAACAATAAAATAAACCCAAAGGTAAAAAGCAAATGTAAGCAATACTTGTACCAAAGTGCAAATATACTTTGGTATGTGGTGCACGTTAAAACCAAAACACTGCATCAACGTCACGTTAAGGTTGTGACCCAAGCCAACAAAAGTAAGATAATCCCTCAGAGATGGATGTCCTGGCCTTAGCCCAACCTACTGTGTGGACTGCAATCTGTTGAATCTGACCTGTTAGCAGTCCTGGGATAACACACAACCTCAGCATTCAGTCTTATACATCAATCTCATATTTTGAAGTGAGATTGGAACAAAGATATTTCACCAAGTTAGGGGCCTGAACTCTTGTGCTAAGAGTCTTCCTACAAAAATGAGGTTTGATAACATCTCTGAATAGACTACTGAAGCATGGGTTAATACTGGGATTCACTATTATTAATTGTAAGACAAGAAACACATACGAAGACTAAAGAGATACTTCTAGGGTTCTTGCCTAGTAAAACTTCTAAACTGATGAGCCCAGACCTCTGAAACGTGATCTACTGCACACATGAATAAAAGCTCCCATGTCAACTTTCTCATATCTGAAATTCTGGCCTGAAATAATTTAGGAGGCTAGAACCAAAATTGTTTCATATGCAAAACAATGAGATTCTGTGAAGGTCTGTGCAAAACCTAGATAATACATTCCCTTAGCTGATTCAAATTCTACTTCATCCATTGTAAATTAATATTTCCAAACTGTAATAGGAGAATTCAGCATAAATTTTCTTTCTTTCCCCTTTTTTGAGAATAAAAGAGAATATTTTTTTTCTAAGCGTTTTTTCTCTACCTCAGTGTCTCATAATTGCCTCGTCCTATAGGATTCTTGTGATGAAGAATGTTTTCTGATTCCTGGTTCTTCTGAGTCTTTTCAGTATCTTCTCCTTCCCCATCTTCAAGAGTCACTTTGAACGTGTTATCCACTTGAGGATACACATTAGGATACCAAGAGGCCTCATCAATTCTGCAAGCTCAAACTGATAGATCTGCTGATGCTACCTTAAACTGATAGATCTGCTAAACTAACATTAAACACAGCTATAAAACAATCCATTCTTTAAACCCATATTCTTCTTATGGGATTCGGGGGACATTTCAATTCATACGTCAGTGGGGTAAGGGGCAACTCTCTCCTAGAAACAGGTCTTTTGATTTGTTGAACCTTTCTGGAACTGAGGGGCAATGACCCTATCAGCCAGGCGTCATCCTGTTGGTCACCACTTCCTCCATATTGAAAAGCCCCCCATGGCTGACTCACCTACACACATCCTGGCTCTTGCTCACAGTTCCCTTGTCCCTGACTTCTGCCAAGACTAAGTTCTGGTGGCCAAAACCACTGCAAAGTTGCCTACATCAAAATGAAGTCTTGATTCATAGCTGGAGCTCTAATGCATGAGTGCAATATAAACACAAATGGTTGTCCTAGTTGTAGCTGCTGCAGTGACCACCTTTCAGCAGAAAAATAAATGAGCCTATTTTTTTATTATCACCCCATAAAAGACACTTCTTTCCAATGGGTAACTTCAAACATGCAACCACAGCTGTAAAACAATAGTCTCCAGGCTGATATATATGAAAAAGCTTCACAACTTTTGTTTGATGTCTCAATGAATAATCATAAGCTGCCCCAAGCCCCTCAAAACAAATCAAAGCAAAGCTAACACACAAACAGATAGGTGCTCAGTGCACATGTTCTCTCTCTTTGGTGTCTGAGGTCACTTTTGAGTTCAAGTTGGACGTGTGGGCAATGGCAATGCACATGCCTTTACAACATCTTGCTAATTTAGTCTGGTTATTCCCTGGCAACCATGCACCATTGTAGTGTGACAATTAAAAAGGTGAGGAGAGAGAAAGGGAGTAGTTTGGTCTGTGTTCTCTTGATCACTGTGCTTGAATCATTGCACAATCACTATGTGAGAAAAACCTGGTACCTACTGTTATGAATACCTACTGGTTTCCTCTTCTTACATGTTCCCAAAGTGGGAGGTAGCACATGAATCAATAGCGAGCGATCGTTTACTCACAAAGAGCAAAATAAATAAGCACAAGTGGTAACACGTAGCTTTTATAATAGAAAGTCTCTGAATAGGGTAAAACAATTTTGTATAAAAGAAAATATCTACTTCTTCCCCCTCATCTATTAAGATCCCACTCTTCCTCAAGGGACCAACGCCTTTACTCCCTCTTCCCATGAGGATCCTACTGACATCCTGTCCCAGCCCTAGCAGTCAGAGTTGGGCAGGAGTAAGTGGAATGTTTTCTTCTAAAAGCCATCTTGGGCAATGCTGTGGTAGCAAGCACTACTGGTGACACAACTGCTTCATAAAAGTAAAAGCATTATTAAACAGACATGAATAGCAATACAGCTGTTTTCTGGGGCTCATCCAAAAATTCTGCCAGATTTTTCTATAACTGTTCAAAAAAATGCAATGGAAGAATACTATACACACTTTTGAGTAGTCAACAGCACTTACTAAATTGTTTTCTCAGACCAAACTTCAGGCATCAGTGCTTCTCCTTTATCAAGAAGCCCATCTGTACTTGGCTATGGAAGAAGCAAGAGGAAGGAGGATTGTAACTCCCTGGGGGAAATTCCTATTCCACAAGATTTCTACATGCTCATAACTCTAAGTCCTCTGCTAGCCACAGCCCTTCCCGAGAGCTTTGGAGATTACAGTTGGTGTGATAACAGCACGTGAGTTTTCTATTTTGCTGCACAGACACGTACATGACATGCTTGTTTTGCATCCCAGAATGAACAATGCAGGCTGCTGGATTGTAATTGGAGTAAAAATGCAATTTACCTCTTTAAGCTAGAGATGCCTACTATGCAGCAATGGCATCTGCGTGGCTACAGCATGAGACAGTATTACTAGTGAGAAATAACTGAGCAGGTTCTGGAACTATAAGAGATTTCTTCTTGTGAAGACATCAACCCTTTTCCATCATTCTTTGTTGACACTATGAAGAAAGCATGTCCAGCTTGTGCTGTCACAAGGGACAAAGCAACAGCAAATAGGAAAATTCATAAACCACAAAACATTGTTGATATACAGTGATTTGCATGTGGCTTTTCTTTACAAAGAGGTTGATGAACTGTCTCAGAAGTCAAAAACTTGCTGTCAAGATCAGAGACGAAGATGTCATTTTCATCTGAGTTACTGGAGATACTGGCCAAATTTGTGCTTGTCTTTGCACAAGAAAACAAGTGCATGAGAAAACATATATTGGTCTTACATTTCTGCTCTACTGAAACCAACAAAAGTTCACCAGTAGCTATTATGAGTATCAACATCAGGAAAGGACAAAACTCAGATGAAAAGCCAGGATTTCACCCAACCTACAGAAATAAAGAAGATAGCAGGACTAAGCAGACAGTGGTTATCACACCACTTTAATAACAGCAGTAGTCTAATCTGTACAGTTACCTAGGTCAAAGACAAAAGAAACAAACAGACAAAATTGTATACTTCTAAATATTTGCTGAGTATCCAGTTTGGTCTTTATTTTCACTGAGATGCACTGCCATTCAGCATGAGCCACTGCTTACAAGTCTTTGGTCAGCCTATAGTCTGATGAGCTCAAACACATGCTAAATCACTTCTAAGCCAATTTCAAATAGTACTTCTGGGGATTTTCAATGGGATGGTCAAGCTTTCTCTAGCAATTCAGCTACAGCATGTCTACTTCTCTGAACACTGGTACTAGCTACATATTTTTGCCACTTCTCTGATAGGTGTTTCCGCAATTTTCACAACAACAACATCATCAGAAGTCAGTGCTTATACATGCCTCAGAACATAGGCCATGTAGATCCAACAGTTTGCAGACAGTATTTATTTTCTAGCGATCCCCTCATCTTTTCTTTGTCCATGGCTGTATTTATATAAGCTTCATTATTTCCTAATTATCAGTGAATCTCCCCCTTTTTTATCTTCTTAATGAGTGACCACAAAAAGCAGTGCAGCCAATTACATTTGCATGTCCCACTCACTAGTGAATGCACACCTAAGCAATATACAGAATTAGTATCAAGCTTTATTTCCCACCCTTCCCAATTATTCCCTCTCTCCACAACTCCTCCAGCTCTGTTGCAAAGCCTGGAAGACAGTAATGCATCCACTGGGGACTGCTGAGAGCATGAGCGAGCAGTCATGGTCTCTCCTTGAATAAAGGGAGGTGAAAACTGCAACTATGACCCCTGACACCCAGATCCGATAGGTTCACATTGTACCTTAAAACCCAGACAGATGCTTGAGGAACAGAACTAAGGTTGGAGCCCTAATTCCTCATTCGGTCTTAGTGATAACGCCCTGCATGCCTGCCAGTGCTCCCAAACACAGGCTTCGTGAAGTGGGACAGGACTGTGAAATATAAGAGAGTTACAACCATGAGGCATTTAGAAAACTGATCCAATCAAACCTTATTCAATACCTCTTTTGCTCAGAAGATAACTAGAGCTTATGAACTGAAGAAAAATAACATCCTTTCCTTCTCTGATGCCAGTTTTACTTTGAAAAGGCTACCTGGCTTGAGTTACCATTTCTTTATGAAGACATGCTGTAAAAGGTTCCTTTCTCTCACACTTGCATACAAGGACACACACAATTGGAAAGTCACCAAAAGGTAAGCACACCTAAAGTGAATTTCATCATAGGTTTTTTTTTCCCTCCTATTATAAAGAGAAGATTGACTTCCTTGAAATGACAAAAATGCAATATATTTTAAACAGCAACTGTAAGGAAGTGTCACCAGAATTGTACTGTTGTGCCATTCAGAACATTAGACAGCAAATTAAAAATCTTCCACAGAGTAATTGCATTGGTGAAGAAACTGTGTCATGCTCTGCTCAGAAGTTGCCTCTTGCAACTCAACACAATAACCCAGAGAAAAGATAAATGATGCTTGGTCTAGTTTCTGGTGTCAGATGGAGGAGTGACAAGGGAGCTGAGAAAGATGTTGATTACAGAATCTGAAAGACAGATATAAGGCAGAAACCTGAAGCATCTCTGACATACATATGAAAATAATAACTCTTGATCAATTTTAATTCATTCTAATTCCCTATTCCAGTGCAATCATAGCATCTTTTAAATGTCATGCTGGTTAAATAAATTCCTGTGGGAGGTGGTCCTCTCTCTGTGACCAGAGGACATTTAACTAAGAGATGTCAGTAAGGTGCTTCATTAATGACAATGACTGTAGAACATCGGAGGAGAGGGATTAAATGAGGCATTATATTCTACGCCTTCCTCTACAAGTGTGAGAATAGCCAGATGTGCCCAAAAAGTGTTAAGTAAATTCAATTGCTGGGACAAAGGGAGTTTCTGAGCACGGAAGGACTGCAACATTATATGGAAGTAACTAATAATGGTATGACTGTGATTGTAAATACAGGGCAGATGTTTCTGTACTCTAACTTAACTTTCAGGCAAACACTTGTCACCCAAGAACAATGAATTTTTACTTTCTACAATACCTATGCCAGAAATGTAATTATTCAAATGCCTGCAGGAAGCAAATGCCCAGCAGGCACAAGCATGTTCTAGTGTCAATCATTCACAAGTTTTTAAGAACACTCAAAGAACTACAAAGAATCCCAACTTTTAAAACTCTTTCCTGTATTTTCTAATATATAGATTATTCCGCTAACCTCTGCTCCTGAGTATTAGAAGCTGTAGTGCACATCTTTTTATGCCTGAATCTCTTCAAACCTAGAGCTCCCCCAGCTCTACACACCACTTGTTTTCTTTTTTTTTTTTTTTAAATAAAAGTGAAAAAATTTAACAGCCTTCAGTCCCTTTTTAACTTGAGGCACAAACAGCTGTGATGCAGTTTTATGTTATTTGTATTCCTGCATGCCCAGAGTGACCAAGCCCATTTCACACAGCTAAAATTTAAATTCTCCATTTACACAGCCCTGTGAAGTTAGCAAATCAACTGGATGGCCACCTGCTCCCTTTCACCATACATTTTCATTCCATGCCATTCAAGAGTGATGGGACCATGAGGTAGACTTGAGAAGAGTGTCTGCAAAGGGCCTGAACTGTAGTGATTTAATAATATAGCAGATTCTTATTCT
The DNA here is from genome assembly GCA_026546715.1 of Gallinago undulata. NCBI lineage: Eukaryota > Metazoa > Chordata > Aves > Charadriiformes > Scolopacidae > Gallinago > Gallinago undulata. Next base: position 129,927,749 of record JAOTQQ010000001.1, on the reverse strand, counting down.
TCTACCAAAATTAATTACGCATTATATATGTACCCACATATACACGTGCTGTGAAAATAAAAACAACAGCTGTCTTTGCCAGGCTTGATCTCCAGCATACAGGAAACAATGGGAATTTTTCCATTAGTTTTAGCGAGGTTTAGATCCCTTCCATAACACCCTAAGTACAGGTCTACTATGTGCATATATCCTGCATCAGGACTCTGATAGCTGAGCTTTTCCTTTTCAGTGAATCTCCTGTTTCTTAGGAGTTCAACGTTTTTTTTCCTAGGAAATAAGCACCATTGTCTTTAGGAAAACTTGGGTAGGATTCATCTTACTCAATGCAGATGTCCACACTGTCTGTCTGAACTAGTGATACTTGGCTTCCTCCAGAGCCAGTACAATACAAACTGATAAAAGCCACTTCAGTGGCATGATCTATCTGACCTACATGCCTGTGCACTTTTGGATGTCAGGAAGTATAAGAAAAGCCTTTTTCTCTCAATCGAGTATCAAGACATTCTAGCGTGAGTAGGTCTGAATTGTATTATCTACTGAGCAGACATCTGTCCTTGATCAGATCAGATGATCCCACCCCAGGTGGCCCTAATTGGACATAGTAGACAAACAACTTTACCAGTCATTTTACATAGTTACTATGTTTCAGCAAAAAAGTAGAAGGCAACGTCTGTGAAATAAACAATCTAGTGTTTTCTCCCTTTTACTGCTGTGATATGAAGTCAGTGGTTTAGCAATCTCAACAGAGACGGTTTATCAAGCCCTTACCTTTGGGGATAGTAATCTGACAGCCCAGGTCACAGTCCTGCTGCAACTGATAAAAAGCCACTTCCTGCAGCCGAGCACGCTCCAGCTCCGAGAGGCTTTGAACGGGAACTGACTTCAGCCGAACACTGCGCCCTGACATGCTGTTCCAAGTGAAATCACCCTACAGGAAATCAAATGGAAAAATATGAAGCATCATATGGTATGCACGCTTTTAATAAACAGAACCATCTCTTCTACTGCTAGGGAAAACAAGACAGGTCCTCTTTTCTAAAAGGCCATTTTCTTGGACTTCTCTAGCCTTTCAAATATCTTTGTTTTCCTAAGAGCAGCATTCCTTAAAAGGAGCACAGACATGCAAAACAAAAAGTCAATTCTGTCTGAAACCATTTAACCAAGCATTGTTGCAAAAACATTAAGATTCCAGTAATCAGAAGCACAAAGCGGGAAGAAAAAAAAGCCTTTGTCTGCTTTTCCCGGTTTGCTTTCTTTGCACAGTACTCGGTCCTCACTTCGTGCCTTTCCCTGCACAGCTCGTCAGACACGCAGACCTCCACAGGTCCATGGACAACACCCATCTTATCTCTCTCAACCTGCTAATTCCACTCTGCCAGAATGTCCAGAGAGTACACAGGCAAAGCCCCTTCTCTTTTCTGATACATCCTCTCCCCTCCTTATGACTATACTGTGTTTAGACCACAATAGACTAAAGGATGAGCTGTTTCATGCTTTTGAAAAACCATAATAACAATGTACACGTTAAAATTTATACAGGAAAACAACACGAGATATGCTGCATCTCTGTAAGGTACCAATTATGCTTGGAAAGCAAATCAACAGCTTTAGCTGGTCTACCTCCCACCTGTGATAACATATACAAAAAGCTATTCTCTTAGATAGTATTTAGCTCTGGTGAGAGAAGTAATCATCTGTCAAAGAGAAGTGCAAGCACACAGACAAGGCTTAAAGGCTGACAATTAACTTCAAGCAAGAATTCCAGAATTCATCAAAGCATCATCAAAAAGTGCATCTTAGCACTACGTGGAAAGAAAGAAGAATGTGTTTTTCAATCTGTGTTAAAAAATAAACATCAAACTTGTCAGTAGTATAACCTGATGCAGCTGAAGATAATGGAAAAACTCTGATGTGTATCAGCTGAGCTGTAAAGACAAATCCACCAACCTGCCCTTCATCACAACATGGCAAACTTACAATTAATGAACTTCACTCTCATTTTAAGTGCCCATTTTCAGTCTAAATTTCAACATCTCTACCTTCACGGCATGCTCATTTTTTCACCATTCAGTTATAATTCACTTGTTTGCACATACATCTGTAGTCAAAGGATGTCCATTGACTTTAAAAGACCTTGGCTGAAACCCCCTATTATGAAAATCAGTAAGATTTGACTTCAGTTAGCAATATTAGACATATCACAAATATGCAGCACCATTTAGCAATATAGATCAAAGACACTACACATTAAACACCATTTCTTATGATGCATGAAGTATGTTTGAATTCACCAAGGAAGCTTTTTTCATACTATTTCATAGTCATTAGTCAACCACAATAGATAAAATTGCTACCTCAATATGAACAACTTCGTATCTGTACACTCAATGTATGTGCTATGCTCAATATCTCTATGATATTTATATATATGGGCCACATATGCAAACTTCTGCATAAGCCCATTATCTGACTACTGGAATTTGTTCCGTCGTTCTTTGCCTCTTCATGTCTTCTCACTCTTCTAGTGCCTTACTGTTGATTAGCTAGACTTAGTGATCTCAAACTAAAGGTTTGCACGGTGATACAAGCCGAGACAATTATCTTAATTCAAGCAAAACTAAAGCAGCAGGAGTCACATAAACCTGATTTGCAAAACTGCAAGTAAACATTTACATTTTTTAAAAAGCCTTTGTCATTTATAGATAAAAGTGATCCAGAACAGAATCCACAACCAGACAATGTATACTAAGAAACTGATTCCTTTCTAAAGCTGATAATGCAAAAGAAACTTTACAAGTATAGAAGTATGCAATTCAATCCTCATGAACATATACTGTACAAAATGTTCTACAGTCAAAATGGTAGAGAGAGATAAATACAGGTCTTTATGGTAGAGTTTGGGGGGATTTTATATTATCTATTTCTGTGAGATGAGCATTTTCATAAACAAAAATCTCGCTGATATATTTACCATAAAAAAATTCAAACTAAGATATTTAATTTTCAAACAAGAATGGGAAGCAAAAAAGGATACCCATTAGAAAATGCTGAGGTAACAGAATATTGAAGACTGTAAACTTTTTAGGATGTCCTCTTTCCCATAGAGCACAAAAATGAAGGGGTGGGGGGGGTTTTAGGAATTACCACAAGTGAAACGTGTTCTTTAACTGAATTTTGCATGTACATGTGAATTATTGCTCTTTTTTGGATAAAAATTACCAAGGGCAACTCTAACTCTGGAGGTAACTCCACATCCTCTGCCTTATCTCTGAGTTGGCTTTGTAACTGCGAGCAAGTCTCGAGCTGTACCACTGCAATGCTGCAGCTCAACTGGTAGCCCAGCCTAACCAGTTGAACTCCAAGAGAAAGGGCTTGCTAGCTTTGGTCCAGCCCTGCATTAATATTAACCGCATTTTTTTTTTTATTCTGGCAGTCTGCAAGCTCCCAGCATGTCCCTGATGCTCAGAGGGTCGGCCCTGTCTCACCTAAAAAACGGTGAGATCCAAGCTCTGCATCTTCCAACACCACCACGAGTCGCAGAGCAGCAATAAAGAAATGTGGAATCACTCTGTCCAGCTGCTGTGCACTAAAGGAGACATTCCTCTTTTACACTCGATGGGTTTGATAAAATCTCTGCTGGGTCACATTAACATAGGTTTTTACTCTGCTAATGGTACACATGACTAATTAAATATTTTTGGAAGGTCATGTGTTAGGGCCACTGGAATCTCCTAATGTGCTAAAGAAGTGAGGGGCCCAAGAAATGCTTCCTTGAAAAAGCCTGTTTTCTGTGGCAAATAAATATCATTGTCTTCTACAAGCCAAAACACAGAATGTGATAATTTAATCTATGCATAGACTCCTATGCTTTGCGTGACACAAGGTACATTAAAAGCCTCATCTTCCTTTGAAAGCACTGCACAACTTTACAAACACTCTGTAAATTACTGCAAAATCACCCAGGCTTGGGAGAGGTCCAGAAAAGTCATGCTCCCTTGGAGAACAGGTACTGGTGCAATTAGATCAGTCCCATCTGCCTAAAGGTATTCTCTACTCTGTGGGGCAACCAAAGGAGGGAAAGGGCAGAACAGACATGGAGAATATTTTCTGTTTCTTGGCATGAAGAGGCACATTTCATCAGCCTACTTCAGCATCAGCCTAACATGCAGAAGCTTAAGAGGAGCAGATCTTTAAGGACCAAGTCAGAATTTTCGAAGTTCATGCCCTGCTCATATGTTCAGACATACATACACAGCTTTTTCTCTATTATTTAGATTGTGGGATTGGAGGTCACAATATGACCTGCAAATGGTTCCTTCATCACCAAGACACTTCTACCAACCAGTCACTTCTTTTCCCTCACAAGTGTCCAGCTTCAGCTGCATTTTCTCTCTGGCTAGATACTAACATCTTTCCTCCACTCAACCAAGCAGTTCACTTATCGAGTGAGTAACTGAAATACCAGAGCAAAGGACTCAGCAGAGGAGATGACTGATTAACTGCATCTTGTGCCTTTGAAGAATCTGTCCACTTTTCCCGTATTTCTTGTCCACGGTCGTAAGCACATTTTTAATAAGATGCAGACTGCACTTTTACTAATTTTTTTGAGTATTTTCTTTAATGGGTTGGATGTTCAGTGGCTCCAAAATAAACATTAAGTGGTACATCCTGACTTAAGTAACACTATGCCCTTAAATTACTCTTAAGCATGTGTAGGCTATTCTTGTGTACTTGACCTCTTTCTCCTGAGCCTCCTACACACAGTCTTTCAGATGTCTTCAGTGAAGCCTCTTTCTTCTGTCCTTTGTACAATACAAAAACCAGATGACAATTATTGCAAGGAATCCTGAATGTAGATGCAAATCTACAGGCGATGATCGGCCTGTGTTAATCTCTGCAGAATTTTAAGCCTTAGTGAGTAACATGGATTGTGCACAGGATGGAAATAAGAATCCACACGCGTGGCAGTTTTAGATAAGACAAATTTTAATGCAAGATGGAGAAAGCAATTTTTATCTTACTGCATTATTATTATTGTTAATGACTTTAGTCTGTACTCATTTAGGTAAATACCATTATTGGATTAGCTGTCTACTTTTCATTAGTCTTTTGCCCAAATCCGTTTGAAACCAATAAGATCAAAACCAATTATGTCTACTTGTTTTTTCTCCTACCTACTGTAGCAACACTTAGCTATGTCCTTTTATTTAGATGGGTCTCCACTGTAAAATAATTCAATATTTTTGAACACAGAAAGATTATATTGCAATTAACATGGCAAACATAGCATTACAATGTGTAAATTCTGTTTGCTTAATTGCTTCTTTGAACTTCATGACACTGCATATGATTGCCACTTTATAAACCTTTCCGTTACCTTGGCTATTTTATTTCAACTCTTTCTAAAATTATTTCCAGACTCCTCAGGCATAAACTCTCACAATTTGGCTATCGGTGCAGGTAATTCCTCTGTTCCTCACTTCCCTGCTGTTGCTGTTAGTATGAGCCAAAACCAGTTGTGACATGAAAGCCAGTCACTCCAGTACATAGCTATGTACTCTATCATATGAAATCAACATACAAAATACTGTTCCTGGACAGGATGAGAGTTGAGCAGAAAGGGGAAATAAACTGCATTAAATATCCATTTTAGCATTACGTGGAACCAAGGACTGAATGGCTAGTTCTTTACTAACGCCATCTTAGATAACTACCTGCAGATTAACCGAGATTTAGGAAACAACAGGACAGTATGAGTGTACTATGGCCTACATCTTTCTGTCACCCTATTTCCAGATGCTCCTCCATGGCCAGTGCAGCTAGAGTGGCAGGCAGCAAACTGGTTTCCAGCTGGCATTAAAAACTGCTGTAACCCAGGATGCTCTGACATCCCCAAACACGGCAGGAATCACACGGCTGCTCCCAAGGGACTCCTAGTATCGCAAAAGAAGTCAAGAGTCTATCAGACTAATGAGATGGCATCTAAATACTAAATATGAAGAAGCACAAGACTTGCTGCGTGACATCAAAGCATTCAGAGGAAGACATCTGAGCACAGATGCACAAAGTATGGGGCCCCAACAATTAATCTTCATTAAGAAAGACTGACTTCATTAAGGTCATTATCTAGAGTGACATCCGGTTCCCCTTGACGTCAGTGGCAAAATTATTAATATAATATCACCACTAGTAAGGGAATAAGTACAGCCCAGATGATCCCGTGTCACAGTTCAGAGCCTTGCACTAAAGTTGCCTTATCTCATGCCATATTGTACTTCTGTGTATTAAATAATGTAACTGCAGAAAAAGCTATTAGTTTTGTCAAAAAGATCACACTTTACAAAACAGTGGTTTATATATAAAAACTATTTAATGGCAATTAATATAGCCATGGTATTGCCAAAGACAGACACTTCCTCCCTCCTAGCTAGCATCCTGTCTCATTCCCAAGGCTGGAAATCCACGTGCTCAGATCTGCACTGCAAGACAACCCCTGTGGGACACTGGAAAGCTGGTATTCCCCACAGGGGAGACAGAATTCACACTCAAAGCAGAAATACTTCATTTAGCAAGACAGCTTGAACCCATGCCCAGGTAAAGATACATATTTCAGAATATTCCAAAGGAGATTTCCATTTATCAGGGGGTGGCTTGAAGGGAAAAAAAAAAAAGAAAAAAGAAAAAAAAAAGCCCTTCTACTTTTGTCCAAGGATAAACAGGGAGCGGAAGAAGGAAGAATAAGCATGCTTTCACAGCAGGATTAAAATTGCTAAAATAAGGGGGAAAATATTTCCTGTTCTTCTACAATCAAGCTCTCCAAGTTTTCAAAACGCCTCAGGATACAATTTCATGTTTAGAATACTTAAAAAGAACTCTCTAAAAAAATGGTGTGTAATGGAGATGTATTTCATTCCTTTTGTGACATTAATAAACACAAACAATGTACAAAGGTATTGCCTAGCAAAATATTCATCCCAACATACCCACTCTGTATTGAACTTTTTACATATCCCAAAAAAACAACCCCCAGAACTTGGAAACCTCCATTAAAATCCATCCAAATACATGTTCAGATTTTTTTAATTTCTTATTTCAGCAGATATCAATATTTTTGGAGGAATTTATCCAGAAGCACCACAATTAGAGCCAGAAGGAGCTGAGTACTTTTTCGTAGGTGCCAAAATGGAGATAAAACACCTTAAAAAGCCGAGATGCGACTGTAAATTTACAGTTGAAGTTTTGTTGGTCTTCATGTAAACAGATTTCTGTATTTATTTTTTCAGTAAAAGAAAATTAAGTCATTTTGCAATACTCTGAATTTTGCTGCAGGTTGAAAGTACACACACAGCTGTGATAACCACAACTGCAATCAGTAACAAGCTGAACTGAAGTAATTAAACCATCTGAGACCACAGTAATGGGCGATACTACAAAAGCCAGCATTTTCATCAATCTCAAGACACGAGGTCTGGGATAGCCTGGGTTAAGAAAAAAAATTCTTATACCTTTCATCAGTTCACATACTATATATTTTAAGGGTTTGGTCCTATGTTTCTCTCAAGTGGTAAAAGAGTTTCCTGCTTCAGCAGAAAAATAACATTAATTCTGAGAGCTAATGGCAGTTGACCCAAAATCAAATACAATACCTGCTTGAGTATTATTTTTAGTGGCAAAGCTGCCTGAAAAAGACCTCATTCCAGTTTCTGTGACCAACACCAACATGCTCCCAACAGCCATCAATGTTCAGCTGCTTATGAAGCTGAACAAGGAACCACAGCCTGTGATACATAGAAGAAGGACAAATCCTCTCTGAGTTTTCCTGTGCCTCAAGTCATGGAAAACGTGGGCTCCATCTCAAGGACATCTCAATCTCTACTGCAGGTTGCAATATCTGTTCGTGCCATCCATTCATGTTACACTTTTATTAAATGTAAAGATTTCCAATGAGATTTCAAATGTGAAATAGTGTGCTTTCTCCTAAACCTAATGAGATTAATGTTAAGCATATGACAACATAAGGCCAAAACTATATGTGAAATGCATTTAAACAATTTGGATTAAACAAATATAATCATATCTCCTATTTGTAGCTTTATTGGTCCTGAAGTAGTATACAATGCCCCAGTGAAACAATAAGGATGTCTGCTATCAGAGCATAGAAGTTAACCACTTCTGCATCCAATAATAAATATTAATGTCTGCAGCAAATGCTTTGAACAGTTACGAGTGGCATCCATTATGTTCCAAAATAAAGGGCAACATTTTAGAGAGAAGTAAATTATCTACTATTTGAAACAGAGAATGCATGACAGAGCAAACACTGTCATTTCCAAGCATTCAAAAATCATATCAGCCCTAAGTATTGTATACAAGGCTAAAAATACATTTTTGAGTTCTTTAGTTTACCTCCTGGATTTTGAGCTTTTGAGATACATGTAAATAATATTATCTGACTTGAGGATATTGTAAGAATATCATCATTAAGTAAAATAAAATTAATTACATGACTCCAAGAGCTGGCATTTGACTAATAGTAAAGCCTTTAATTCAATAGAAACCCCTATTCTTATTGTTTCAAGCAGTTCAAACCAGTATTTTCTATAAACTGGTATTACTTACAGAAAGGGTTTTGGGTCTAAGGAAAACGAGATCTGTTGCACATGTGGAAAATAGCCATTCTGATTACCCACATACCAGCTCTGGTTGGAAAACAATTCTAAGGTTTTTTTCTTTTGTTTTAGGGGGAAAACAGGGGTGGGTGTGATTTAGTTGATAGCAACAAAATGCAAGATATTGCCAAATATTTCCATTTGGAAGCAGAGTGTGAGCTCTCAGTTACTCATCTAAGACATAGAGGGCTCAGGAAAAGGTCTGTACTACCGGGCTTAGAGCAAGTGCTTGAAGCGGGCTTTACCCCATCCCGGGCAAGTGCCTTAATCAGGACACTGCGGGCTACCCTAACACCTACCCCCACTACTATATTGAACCTTGGCAGAGATTGTCAGCCCCTCCAAAACGACCTGCAAACTCATTATGTGAACGGCAGCTCTCAGAGCTGACTTGGACACCTCCAACAGTGACTACCCACTCACTCTGTACCGCAATCGTGTCTGCTCCCTTCTGCATGTTCTCTTTCGTGGCCTGAGCTGAAATACACGTGCTGTATGAGCCGTTTTCTTATTTAAGGAAGTTTTTTAGGTCATGAGTTTGTATCACCAGCCAGCAGTGTTAGAGGTGTTAGTGACACAGAATAGAGATGCCTCTTGGAGGCAGTGGTCAGACACATTTCACACATGCAGAAAGTAGGCTGAGGGTTGGACTCGATGATCTTAAAGGTCTTTCCAACCCAGATGGTTCTATGATTTTAGAGATTAGGAGTTTTCGCTTCATTTGCTACACTTCCATTGTGGTTTTGTCACTCTCACGCGACATGCAAATGCCACCCTGTCCTACGCACTGATGTCAGGTAACCTGGCAGAAATCTGCACCACTAAATGAGTTGCAGTGCTCTGCCAATCTACTCCAGTTTATTGGGACTGCATTTCTTGCTTTGTTTTGTTGGTTTGTTTTTTTTTTTTAAGATCTGGGATATCAAATTCCACCCACATCAGCAGCTGTTTTGATGAGTATTTTTCTCCTGAACACCATGCAATGACAATTTTCTATGGAAAAGTTCAGAAAATACAAAAAGTCTAATAATTAGGGAAAATATTGTCAGTACAAAGAAGTGGCTTTGCATTTACTAGTATTATCATTACTTTCTATCTATGTAATTATTTTTCCTTTATTTTCTATGTATTGAAACAGTGCGAGCTCTCTTCTTACAACGCACAGCAAAGGACAATACTTCAGCTTATTGAGAAGCACTACTTCAGCATTTCTTACAAAAAAATATCCTGTTCGCACACATGAATCTGCTGATTTGTCTTTAAGTTAAACATCAAACAACTACACTGGAACTATACAAACTGCCCTGAACAGATATATAGCTATAGGTCAGATTGATAGGCCAGAGTACATACCTTAAAAGACCACCGAAAAGCACACGGACAGTCATCATTTACTATTAACATGTTGGCTCATTAAAAATGTGGTATTCCAGAGCAAGCAATGTAAAATGGATCCACACAAATAAAATGACTGTGCTGCACCATCAATTTCAGGAGAAAGGTGCATTTTGTAAACTGTCCCTCCAACCTGAGGCACCCCAAGTTCAAACTGCATGCCTGCCAGACAGCCCACGACTTCTTTCTTTGTTTTTAAGCAGCACATTTGTTTTGGACAGAGAAAAGGAAAAATAGCCCATAAAGTTCCCACTGTTATGAAAAACAGAAACAATTGCTAGAGTTACAAGCTCCTCACAGACCAAGCCAGAAGACGAACAGCTCTTGGTCTCCACTTTCTTCTAGGCAGCTAACCCAAATTTAAAAACGCAACAATAACACAGTCATGGCCATAAAACCTGATGCTTACTGTTATTTGCCAAACTGAACCTATGCAGCTGCAGCTCTCATGCCATTAGCCTTCACGAAGCTTTTCTCCTCAGCATATTTTGCTCACAACTGCCTAGGCTATGAAGCCTTCATGCACAGAGCCTACAGGAAAGGATAAAAGTGCCACTGTGGACTTCAAAGCATGCTACCTGACGAAGCCATTCACATATAAATCGCCCTAATTATGCAGTTTGCTTTAAAAAAGGGACACAACCTCTCATTGTGCAGTCTCATTCTTCTTGGTCCAACTATGAAAACAGGCAAAGCCATGAAACTGGTCTGAAAACAAACAATGTTTGAGGGCTCTCATTTTGCTGATGGATCTCCAGAGCCTGGTAAGTGGTCAGGAGTGCCAGTTTTTCCCTCTCACTGAGTCAAAGCTGTTCTGTTTTCTTCAAACATAGCTAAAGCCCAAAAAAGTTAAACCCAACGGCTCCATGACCAGCCCACTCAGCACATGTTCTCCAGCACACTCATCTCTACCACACTATGTACGAGATTATTCAGTTTCCTTACCCATCAACCAAGTTCCCTTGTGTCTTCAGTGTCCTTTAGTACTTGATCAAACCAGATTTGAATTAGGGACTTGAATCTGACTACGCTGTTTCGTAAAATAAGGTAAGAATAATGTTGTCGTGAAGCTCTGTACCGAGCATCTGAGAAAGCCCAGCTGGAGCAGCTATGACTCCCAGAACACCTTTTGCAGCCAGACGTCATGAATCTTGGGGGTGGGGGGAAACTGGATCTTTTCATTTCTCCGCTTAGAAGCAAGCCGAGAGCCCAGCCCAGAGGAAAGCCAAGTCACAGGGACAAGTTGTGACCAGGTTCCCCTCTTCTTATTCCCAAGGAGTTGCCTGAGACAGTGCAAGGAACAGTGAGGAAGGGGCTTGTCTCCCTTTTCCCCCAGGGCTGTGCAAGCTAAAAACCGACTGTAACTGCTCTAACTCCCAAACTCTCCCTCTAAGGAGCAGCCAAAAGAGTGCTGGATGCAGCTGCTGTGGCTCCTTGGAGCCCCGCGAGGAGCAGTCTGCAGTTTCAGCCTCGACCTCCTCACGCAGTTAGTTTGCAGCTTTTTAAAACACCTTTGAAAACTTTCTCCTTTAACAGGCAGGCCGGCTATATTTGTAACATGGTTTTGACAACAGCAACACAGAGCCTGAGCATTTTACACAGTTTGCTAGGGGGAATTAAAAAAAAAAAAAAATCCTTGATAAAGGCACTGCTTCATAAATAATGTCTGTCATGTTCACAGTCCCCATACACAATGCTGTCGTCTGCAGTGCGTGGGCAGGGAGCGTAGGAAATCTGTGAAAAACAAACAGTGAATCACGAATGATTTTGATGGCAGCTCTGCCCTACGTGGCATTTCACCAAGTCATCATTCAGAGCGACAACTTTGTTTCTCGGCTGGCACGACTTAGCGCTTCATCAGATTGCTCACAGAACAGGAGAAACCATGAGCTAGAGTTCATGGCAACGACAAGGCAGATTATGTAAATGATTTAATTTTTTTTCATATATCCACCTAGATGCATCTCTAAATCAGAGAAGGCTGCACAGCCCCTGCATCTGCTGGGGCTCACAGCTCAGAAACACATACAGCCCTTCCCAGCTTGACACCTTGGCCACCAGTGCCTGCCTGGTAGCAGCAAATACAGACATCGGATGTCCCTCATTTAGGAACCCTATCCAAAGCCCAGGGAAATCAGTGCACAGGCCTCAGCATTTTCAGTGCCTCTCAGATCAGACATCAAATCCTGAAGTCACACAGCTCCACACCACTACCCAGGGCTGAGCAGCACTCAGGACCGCCAGCCTGTGGCCCAGTAAGCATCATACCATACAAAATTTCCAAGGGAAAGAACTGTCTCAGCCACAAAGAGAGCTGGATAACCTTCTCAGAAAAGTACTGTCACTGATTGCACTCGCATCTCAACACAAACCCGGGGCACTGACCTTAGATTTCCCTCTCCCCATCAAAACCCTGTAGCCAGAGATCAGTGTCCTGCTAGTCACCTCTCAATTATGCTGTGGATTTGTAGTTCTTACAATATTGCTCCAAAAATAAGTTTCTCCATCCCATATATCCCTTGTGCCATTATTCTCTGAGTTTCCTCTAATGATCAAAACTCTGCTATTTATATAACTGGAAACAGGGATGTCCTCCTTCATGAACCCACTCACTCAAACCACACGATGAAGGAACTGCGGCAGCCAACCAACTGCAGCCACCCTGCAAGCAACGAATCTAAATATCTTTTTTGGTGGCCTGCAGAAAGATAAAATAGAGTGGCTGTGAAGAATCTAACTAGCCTGTCCCCCTCGTATTTATGAGCTCCAGACAAGGTTAAGTTCCTTTACCTTGGATAAAAAATGCGGAACCGCATTAGAACTATTTATTGGAACTACAGATTGACAGCAAGGGGTTTCTTCTCAGAAACTGAGTCCAGCAATATTTGGTTGAGTTCTGTTTTGAACCAGGGTTCTTCAGGTTATTCATTGGCTAGCAGTGTTCTCTGCAAAAAAAAAAAAAAAATCAGGGTGCTTTGGGGGACACCGTCTGCACGTATATGATTTTATTTTTGTATCATTTCTATTAGCTGAAAGTACATCTGGGGAATTATTTTTCCCCATTTCAAGCTACTTTTTTCAGTAATGCACAGTTTTATATTTAAAAATATGCTATTCAGAATGGAATGTTATAGTGTGAAGTGTCCGCAGTTTATGGAGAGTTTATATAAAATACACCCTATCAGCAACAAAATAGAAGAAAATTAACTTCTGTTTCCTACTTTGAATTCACCTCTTCCCAGAGGACTCAAAAACATTCATCTCAAAACTTTAGAGTGAGCTTGGCCTAAAATTTCATTGAGAAACTGGTTAAGTGATTTTGATATTGTAATTCTATCATTCACAGATAAGTAGTATGGGACTTCTAATTTGTTTCTTCATTATGCAAAATTCCAAGGACTTGATTCTCACTCCAAAGGGGCACAGGATTAGGAGAACCAAATTAGCAGGCAGCTGAGAATTTCTCTGGCTGATCTCTTGTTACACTAATAACGAATGCTGGCCACAAAAACCTCACGGGGCTGTCAAAAATAGCTTCAGAAACAGAATTGACCTAAAATCTCATTTTTTCAGTGGAAAAAAATCAGGGGTTTATCTTAAAAAATACCCATGAAAGATATGTTTTCTGCAGGAAAAAAAAAAAAAAAAAAAAAAGAAGAACTTGGGGTGCGTTGAGCGTGCAAAGCTGAATTCCAGAAAAAAAATATTAATCCTCGAGGTTAAATAAAGGGGCTGGTGCTTTCGGGTGCAACTGGTGGCAGGAACGGCTGCCCGCCCTGAGGGGGGGGTGCCACCCAGGCCCCTCGTCCCCTCCCCAGGAGCTGCTTTGAAGCCTCGTGCGCTTTCGCCGTGCCAAAATAAACTCGGAGTTGAGGCTGTCGGAGTTAATCTTCATCCTCTCACGCTTCGCCCTCCCCGCCGCTGTTTTTTGGTGAGCGACGGCTGTGCTGGCACTCGCTCATTTGGGGGAAAAATCCCTCCCCAGCGTGGGAGCACGGGGACCGTCCCCGTGGTACCAGGTGGACACGAGCAGCGCTGCCCAGCTTTGAGAAACCTGAAATAGCTGCTTGCTCAACCCTCAAGGTGGGTTTAAATCCTTTTTAGGAACAAAATTTGCGCTTGGATTTGCCTTTCCATCCTGGAGAAGATGGGATGGCTCAGGCTGCACAGCTCCTCGCAGTCCCCAAAGAGCAAGCTTTTTGAGCAGGCTTTTCCTCCCTGAGTGCTGCCGTGCCAGCATTTGCATCCCAAAGTCCAACATCAGGCAGAAAATCCGCTGATCTCACCCAAATGCAATCTCCCGGGACCACACTTTTTGTCCAAGGAATGGTGTGGTGCAGAAATCTATATTAGAATTAAAAAAAAAAAAGTCTATGCTATTCTCAGAGAATATTCTATTTGCCAGTTCCAAAAAGTCTGTAGGCTCTCCAAGCTTTCACTTCTTGCTTTTTCTTTTTAATTATTTTTATTTATATTTAATTTTTAAACTGGGAAAAGGTGCTGTCTCCTGGCAGACTTTGCTCTGGTACAAAGTTTCGGCACTGGAAGGTCACGTGAAGTAAATCGGCAGAACGCAAACTTTGCTGTTACTCGCTAAACTTTGCCCGGATCTCATCTAATCGCTGACCCGAGAAGTGCTTTGAAGCTCCAGCTCTTTTCCTGTGAGGAAGGAGCTCGGCTCCGGTCCTGGGGTCGGTGCGCGTCCTGGCTGAGCATCCTCGCAGGATCCTGGCATCCTTCTGCCCCAAAGGATGATATTTTTTAGAACCCTTTGCATAGAAATCGTGCCTGAGCTATTACTTGCTATTATATCCCAATTTTAAATGGTGGGGGTTTTTTGAGTAGCAGGTTTACTGTTTCTTCTCCTTTTTCATTTTAGTCTCAGGTGACTCTGCTTTAATTACAGAATAGTATGGGGTTGGAAGGGCCCTCTGGAGATCATCTAGTCCAACCCCCTGACAAAGCAGGGCCACCCAGAGCAAGTCCCACAGGAACATGTCCAGGTGGGGTTTGAATGTCTCCAGAGAAGGAGACTCCACCACCTTCCTGGGGAGACTTCCAGGGCTCTGCCACCCTCACAGGAAAGAAGTTCCTCCTCATGTTGAGATGGAACTTGCCATGTTCAAGGTGGTGCCCATTTCTTCTTGTCCTCACCCTGGGCACCACTGAAAAAAGCCTGGCCCCAGCCTCCTGACACCCACCCTTGAAGGATTTATAGGCCTTGATCAGATCCCCCCTCAGCCTTCTCTTCTCCAGACTCAAAAGACCCAAGTCCCTCAGCTTTTCCTCATCAGGGAGATGCTCCAGGCCCTTAATCATCTTTGTAGCCCTCTGCTGTCCCCTCTCCAGCAGTTCCCTGTCCTTCTGGAACTGGGGGTCCCAGAACTGAACCCAGTGCTCCAGGTGGCCTGGGACCTTCCCAGAGCAGAGCTGAGCGGGAGGATGACCCCTCTTGAACCTGCTGGTCACATCTTGATGCTTCTGAGGCTTCCATTGGCCTTCCACCAGGGCACATTGCTGGCTCGTGGGTATCCTGTTGTCCACCAGGACTCCTAGGTCTTTTTCCTTGGAGCTACACTCCAGCAGGTCAGCCCTCAACCTGTCCTGGGTTCATTCAATCATTTGTTGTCGGTTATCTCCAGCAGGATGGTTTTTGGTGGCCTTGTGTGAGGAGCAGACTGGATGTTGTGGCTGATAGAAAATCCCTGGGACTTTAGTACGGAGATATGTGTTCAGAAGTTAGTGAGGCTTCATCATTTTAGCAACTCTGGAGGCAGTTTCTTGTCTCTCCGCATTCGGTTCTAAAAGCTGAACGTTTCTAAAGGAAAAACCTTCCAACAAAACAATTTAATTTTCCTCGGTAGCATTTTGGGGGCAATCTGTTGGCGACTCTTTTATCCAGCGTGCCATCTCTGGGCTTATAAACCTTTTTGATGTGGCTCGTTCAGGGGAAAAATGGCATTACACACTACCTCAATCACTCAGATGTCAGCCAGGATATCGCCTTTGACTAATCAGGGGAAATTTGGGAAGATTTAGTAATGCCAGGAGACATGACCCACTTTCAGATAAACGCTTTTCAGACAATAGAGCTTGAGCTGTAAGGTGGGGGAGGGAGAAACATTCACAGGGTAAGAAATAATTATTATTTATATATTTTTTTTTAATTTTATTTGATTGTGCTGAACTCTTTCCCAGGCTCAGGATGGGTTTGTTGTCATTTTCTTTTTTTTTTTTTTTATTTTTTTTTTTAATTAAAATGCTGGCACTAACTGGGTTTTAATAAATCTGTGTTAGTCAGACATGACAGTCCCCAGGCTGTAGATGCCTGTCACCTTCGGGATGCTCCCCCAAGCACAAGGGGTGGGTTGATGGGTTTTGTGATGGGGAGATGTGGTCCAGCATGATATAGCTCCAGCTGTTGGTGACTCGCGTTGGCTGATTATGGGGATGGGGAGCCTGGTGTGGGAGTTTGCCTTGAGTGTCCCAGCTCCGTAAGGTGACCGCCTGATGAGGTTCATCTTAAGTACGTAAGGACAGAAGAATATTAATCCATGAAGCCAGGTTTTTGCAGCTTTTTTCATACTGTCCCAGTTTGAGGTAAAACCGAACCAGTTTTGTGTTCTGTAATTTTACATTTTAGTTAGGCCTCCTCTGACTCTCTGAAATTAACAGCATATTGGAGAGAAAACTGCTCGTTCTCAGGATGATAAGGCCAATGTTTGTGCTACATGCCAAGGAATGGTGTGCAGAGAGGCCTGTGCTTAGACTTATTGATATGACAACCAAGGGCAGCCAATTTTTGTTATTTGCCCCTTAGAGGGTCAGAAATGGAAAAGCGTAGAGGGGTCCCATCTGTGGGGAGGAACGGACAGAATAGGTGACCCAAACCTGATCAGCTGGGGTATTCCATCCCATCTGCCCCATGCTCAGTATAAAAGCTGAGGGATCAAAGGCTCAGCCCCTCCTTTTGGCTTCTACCAGGATGGCCGACGTCTGAAGAGGACCCTGTCTGTTCAACTGCCTTTGATCCTGATCTGTGTGTGCCTGATTCCAGAGGTGGAATCCAGTTCCCATCCGTTGCTGAGTCCAGTCTGGGACTTTCCCCAGCGCCTGCCGGTGACAGGACTGATATCCTGGGAGCTTATACGGTTTTTTGTGTGTCATTGTTGAGACAGACACAACACGCACATAATTCTGTGAGCAAAAGCCCAAAAGACAGAACTTTATTGTTTTAACAAGCCTTTTTATATCTTTCTTAGGAACGTGTGTCCATACATAATTGGTTCAGTCGAAGATCAACAGTTCATAATTGATAACTTTTTCCTTTGTTCTCTGCTGCAACTTTGGTAACTTTCCTCTGCTGGCAGCGACAGCTCCTAAATCTTGTTGACTCCCTTCTTCTCAGGACTCTCAGGCCTCTTCAAGGATACACTGGTATCTGCTCAAGGTTGATGTTAAGCTCACATTCCGATCCCTCGGACCAGCCGAGGTTTCCCACATGTATATATTGTATCTATTTCATTATTTTTCTTCTTTTTTTTTTTTTTATTTTAATATTAATTCTTCATTAAAGTAGTTTAGTTCGTTCTAAACTGCTTTCTCTCTCCTTATGTCTTCCTCTCCTCTCTTTTTGGGGAGGGGAAAGGCCATCTGTTGGTTTGGTTGCAGCGATTTCGGCTGAAACCACGACACATACCCCAAACCTTACGTGTGTTTCATCTTTGTTCATGTGTTACTGGGGGCTTCTGGCCAAAGCAGAAATTGCAGAGGTGTGGCACCATGATGTTTTAAAACAGTGAGAAAGCCAAACCCAACGCTGAAGTTTGTAGTATATAAACTTTTTCTTCAAAGACAACAAAAGAGAGTGTTCTTCAAGTAGTAACTACCTAATTTTCAGCGCTGCAAGTTCTGTCAAGCAGCTTGTTGTGGCTGTTCCTTTGTGCAAGGTTTTATCTTGGCAGCGGCATGAGCTGAGCAAAAACCACTTAGTCTCTTTAAAACTTTTTATAACCCCTTATTAAATACGGTTTTGCAATCCTTCCAGAGTATCATAATGATGCTTCTGTCTTAATTTCATATTAGACCTAAATTCTGGCTGTATCTTGCAATTTGCCATGATGGAGCGAATGTCCAATGTGATGGAGCAAGGTCAGAGCTCACCAGGGCAAAATGCACTTTGCTGCTTGGGTTGTGTTTGGGGGAGAAAAAAATCCACCCTGAGGATGTGCTGGAACCACTGCTGGCTTCTGGAAAGGGATCCAAATTTTAAGCTTTTTACTATTATTTTTGAAAATGAAGTTTTGAATGATCGTTCAGCGGTAGGTGGTTTTTAATGCTCTATTTTTGCCTGCAGCCATGGACTTCACTGCTGTGTCTTATACAGGGAGAAAACCCAAACCTAACGCTCTTATTTTCAAAGTAGTTCCCTGAATTTTGTTCTGTTAAGAGTTGTGTTATAAGCTTTAAGCATCTTTGCCAAGCAGGCTAACACCTTCCCTAGGTTAGAGTCTTGCTTCTCACAGAATCACAGAAGGATATGGGGTTGGAAGGGACCTCTGGAGATCATCTAGTCCAACCCCCTGACAAAGCAGGGCCACCCAGAGCAGGTCC
>JAOTQQ010000001.1:129840210-129908972 GCA_026546715.1 Gallinago undulata | reverse complement strand
CGAGGAGCGGTGGGGACGCCCCCCCCCCCCCGCCCCTGGGAGCCGGGACGGGGCTTCGTGAGGGGACTGGTTTTCTGTGGAGAAGGGTCGGGGGAGTTCATGGGGGGACAGGTCCCTGTGGAGAACGGACGAGGGGTTTCATGGGGGGACAGGTTTCTGTGGAGAAGGGACAGGGGGGTTCATGGGGGGACAGGTTTCTGTGGGGAAAAGATGGGGGTTTTGTGAGGTGAATGTTTTTCTGTGGGGAAGGGACCCCAGGGGTTTCACGAGGGGGCTGGTTTCTGTGGGAGAGGGATGTGGGTTTCATGAAGTGACTGGTTTTCTGCGGGGAAGGGACCCCGGGGGGGCTTCATGAGGGGGCTGGTTTCTGTGGAGAAGGGACGGGGGGTTTCATGAGGGGACTGGTTTTCTGTGGAGAAGAGACAGGGGGTTTCATGGTGGGACAGGTCCTTGTGGAGAAGGGACAGGGGGTTTCATGGTGGGACAGGTTTCTGTGGAGAAGGGACCTCGGGGGTTTCACGAGGTGGCTGGTTTCTGTGGGGAAGGGATGTGGTTTTCATGAAGTGACTGGTTTTCTGTGGGGAAGGGACACCGGGGGTTTCATGAGGGGACTGGTTTCTGTGGGGAAAGGATGGGGGTTTTGTGAGGTGAACGTTTTTCTGTGGGGAAGGGACCCCGGGGGGGGGTTAATGAAGGGGCTGGTTTCTGTGGGGAAGGGACAGAGGTTTTATGAGGTGACTGGTTTTCTGCAGGGAAGGGACCCTGGGGGCTTCGTGAGGGGGTTGGTTTCTGTGGGGAAGCCACTCTGGGGGTTTTGTGAGGTGACTGGTTTTCTGTGGGGAAGGGTGAACTTCGCCCGTGGGTCGGGGTTATGGTAGCCTTGGCCTCCTCCTTCATGGGGGTCCGTCCCCTGAGCAGGTTAAAACACAGTGAAAACACGCTCAGCTTCCCCAAACCCGTGGAGAATAATTTATCTTTCCTCCTCTTCCTAAAACACCAGGGTGGAGGGAGAAAGGAAAAAAAAAAAAAAAATCAGTCCTTACAACTGCCGTAACTCACCGACGTGCTTCTAAGGTGCCTGGTTTCCAGACTGCTTTTTTTTTTTTTTTTTTTTTGTTGTTTTTGTTCAGCAAGTCCCGAATGTAATCCCTCGGCAGGGGTCCGACCCGTCGCACCCGTTTCCTCATGGCAGCGAGGGAAGGTAACGTGGCTGATGATGGCCTGGCAGGGTTGGCACTGCCCTGCCAGCGGGATGGCAGCCAGCAGCCCTCCCTGTCCCTTCCCAGAGAGAAGCACGGCTTCTCTCCCAAAAAGTGGCCCCTGTCGCAAGGGGGAAGCTCAGATTTTTAAGCAGGACCTGGGATCTAGACAAGATACCGCTGCTTTTTTCTTCTATTCTAAAATTATTTAGCGGCTGTGGGGCTCTTGGGTAGGGTATTCCTGCTCCTTGGCCAAAAATGGTGGTTTGGGGGGTTCTATCTATCCACCCCCCCACCTCCCCTGCCCTTTCCCAGCGAGAGGTTTGTGTCTGGAGACATCTTTGCTGATTGATTTGGCCGGATGAAAGAGCTGCTCGCACGCGGTGGGAGACCTCTCCCTGCGCTCCGTGTCTTCCCGAGGCTGCCCGGGGAATGTGCTTAGTAAAAGCCATCAATAACACCAAGCAGGGGGCTCATGGAGAAAAGTGCTTGGCTTCAGAACGGGTTTTGCTGAAAGACCGTGAAGTGCCAGCGTCATCTACTGTAATAATGAGAATTTTAGGGTTTTCAGTTCTTCCTGTGACGGTGGTCAGCGTGAAGACGCTGCCGGGCTGGCACCAGCCCTCTCGAGGAGCTGCTTTTTGTCTCCCTGCCAGTCCCCCGGGTTTCATTTTGCTGGAGATTTCTGCATCTGTAACTCATTTTGCAAACAGCTTTTGTGTTAAGTTGTGGGTTGTCACTTTATTATTATTTTTTTTTTGGCTTTTGATACCAAACGGCTGCAGGATGATGTGTGAATCCGGCAGCTCCTCCGTTGAACCTGTTGGGAGTTTAAGCCGGGCTGACTTCCGTCCTTCTCGGGAGCGCTTCAAAAGTGAAAGTCTCAGGTTTGGGAAAGCTTTTTTTCCCTTTGGAAAATCTAAAGGGGAGCACAAGGAAAAGCCCATCGCAGCATCTCGTCGGATGGGCGCATGGATGAGACGGGAAGCGTCCCCCACGAGGAGGGAGGGAGGCTGGCTGGCTGCAAGCGCTGTGTTGCCCGTATCTATGGGCTGGTGATTACGACCAGGTTAATTGATTCTTAACTTGATGAACAGGTAATTAACCTGTGGTATGTTTTTATGCTAACTTGATGAGGGTTGTACCCCTGTTCCTCTGCTGAATGGACGTAAGGTGCCTGCTGGGTCATCGCTCATGATCATGTTGCTGTATAAGGACTTTTCGATGAGGCACTCGAGAAGTGATGGGGATTTGGTGGCAATCCGTGCATGTCGTTAATTTTAAATTTATTTTTAATAACAACAAAGATTCTTGATGAGAACTGGCGTTGCATTGCTGGCACTTCTGCTGCTATCTGTCTCGTGGGAACATTTAAGGGACATGGCTGGTGTGGGGTTGAGCCACTGATGGTGCCTCAAACCCACGTGGGTCATCTGTGGGGCAGTTTGCTGGTGTTGTGGTGGAATTTAGAACCGTTGTGCTGGGTTGTCTTTTGAGTGGGGCTTCTGTGCTGGCTCTGGGCTTTGAAGCAGCAGGAAAATGTTTCCTGTGACTTTGAATATGTAAGAAAAAGAGCAAAGATGGCTTTAGAAGAACACAATAAATCCAACAGCCTTAAGATGCTGAGCTGCTGATGGAGGTCCCCAAGATGAAGCTGATGTGTTACTCTCTAGCCTGCTCTTGGAAAGCATTAAGGAGGGTCCAGGTGCTTCCCTGAATGTCACCTTTATGTGGATGGGGGCATTTGGCCCCAGGGCCTACACCTCGTGGATGGTAGAGGCCTCCAAGAGTGGGGTGAGGAGAAGACAACCTCTTATGGAGGGCTGCCCTGTCCCGAGCAGTTCGGGTGTTGACGCTCCCTCTGTGCCTGGCTGCCAGAAGATGCTCTTGAGAGTAACTGGGTACGGGGGTGAACAGAGAAAAGGAGGGGAGAAGAGCAGGAGAGCTTCAGTGGGGTGTTAGGGTTCAGGAGAGGACTTTCCAAGCGCAGAGGTGGGGCCTCCTGGATCACCTTGTCGACAGGATGGGGATGAAGCTTTTTGAGGGAAGGTGGACGATCCGGCTTGCTGGAATCAATACAGCTGTCTTGCTAAAAGCCTATTGATCCGATGCGCCGTGTTGCATTAGCACAGCCACAACGGTACCTCCTTTGGAGTCCTTCCTCCTCTTGGTTGAACCAGGATGAAAGAAACTGCTGGGGAGCCACTTTGAAGCGGTCGAGTGGGACTTCTCAGGTCCTCCCACCTCTCCTTCCTGCTGGGCTGTAATGGGAGCTGCTGTGTGTTGTGTATGGAGTCCTTAACTTCCATTTGATGCTTGCAGAAGATCTCCTGGTCCCTTGTAGGACGTGTAGTTCATGCTTGTTAAGCCACACCAATGACTTCACTGTGTTAGACTCAGTGCTGCCCTGAGGAGGTCTTAAACTGGTGAGGAACCCATCCTGGAAAACACCGGCAGCTGGGAGTTGCTGGTGGAGGGCCTCTCCATGTAAGGTCTCACTTGTGGCCCTTTAAGAGCAGGGATTAGTGGTGTTTAATAACCCCCATCAAACAAGCTAATTAACAGCTGTGCCTAATTATGAGCCTGTGAGTAGTTCCAAAACTGCATCAACCTTCAAGCATGTAGGACTCCAGTTGGGTAAATAGTTATGGGGAGACTATTATAATACTCTTGCTCCCGATGCAGTACCTGGGGACTTTGGGATTATCTGGCTGTAGATTTTTTTATTTTGTTGCGGAAAAAACACGGATTTAGTGCGACTTGCACGCTAGCAGAAGAGGAGCTGTATGGAAAAGGATGAAGAACCAGGTTCTGGAGCCTCTGGCACCAGTGCGTGCAAGGGGAGGAGGCAGCATTGAGCATTCCCACTTGTTCCAGATAGAGAACTGGTGGAGCTTTGCCTAACCTCTATATGGCCCAGTTATTCTGTGGAAATGTCTTTCTAAGAGAAAAGAAGGCTGAGGGGAGACCTTCTCACTCTCTCCAACTCCCTGAAAGGAGGGTGTAGCCGGGGGGAGTCGGTCTCTTCTCCCAAGAACAGGTGATGGGACAAGAGGAAACGGCCTCAGGTTGCACCAGGGGAGGTTTAAGATGGATATCGGGAAAAATTTCTTCACGGAAAGGGTTTGTCAAGTCTTGGGCTCCCCAGGGCAGTGGTGGAGTCACCATCCTTGGAGGTATTTAAAAGATGGGTAGAAGTAGTACTTGGAGACGTGGTTTAGTGATGGTTTTTGTCTGTGTTAGGTTGATGGTTGGACTCTGATCTGAAAGGTCCCTTCCAACCCGGGCAATTCTACGATTCTGTTCGATGGTCCTGCTCCTGCCACGTCCCTGGTGTTCCTGCTGGAGGGTGGCAGTGGTGGGACGTGCTGGTTGTGTGGCAGAGATGTTCCTCAAACCCTGAGGCAGGAAGCGAAGGCAGCTCCCTGCAGGCGATGCTCTTTCCTTCCTCTCCATCCGGAGCCCTCCAAAGAAACCTGTTGCTGATGCAGCTGAACGGCAGCCCAGGTAACCAGTCCAATCCCCGTAAGCCTGTGCAGATGCCAGCATTACCCCATAATGAGATAACGGGGACGCTCTGCTCTTCTGAGCTGGGTGCTGGGCAGCACGGAGGGAGGACATCGTCCCTGGAAGATGCCATCTCCACCAACGGTTTGATTTGCAGCGTTAAGTTAGACTTGTTTGCATGGCTGGCCTTCGGTATTGTAAGGTGAAGCTCTTCATACTACCTAAACCAAATATAATTGCTTTATTTTTTTACAGCTGAATGTCCTACTCCCTTAAAGGTAGCTCATAAAATATGTTAATTGTTAATTTAAGCATAGCCTCTGAACCTAATGCAAAATAGTGCTTCTGCCAGGCTGGAGAATAAGCTGTGCCTTTCTGCTCCTGGAGTGCAGCATGAAATGTGCTCTTCCAAAGGTTTGTAAGCTCTGGATGAGGAAGAAACCAGATTATTTATTTCTCCTCCCCTTCCCATTGTGCAAAGTGACTGTTATTTGCCAAGTATTTTTTTTTTTTTTTAAATAGACGATAGAACTTAAGGCATTAAAAAAAAAATAATAATCCTCTTCTAATGGCTAGTGTTGGATGTAGAAAATTCTCTCTGGTTTGCACTTAAAGTTGTCGTATTAAATAAAGTAGCTGGAATGAATCGGTGGTTTTGGACCCTGGGGAGAAACTTCTCAAAAGTGAGTATTTCCAGCGTGATTGCACGCTGAGCGAGTCAACGAATTGGCATAAACCTTCTGGCATAAAACCTTTCTGAAAATGATTTCTCCTCCAAGGCTTGGGGAGGATTCATAGAGGGTGTCTGCCTGCTGGTTTGGGGCTGAGGAGGAGCAGCCGGGAAGGAGCAGAAAAGATTCTTTTTTTATTTTTTTGTGTGTGTGTGTGTGGTATAGAAAAAAATCTTGGGAATAAGTGTGGGGGACAGGGAGAGTTTGGGATTCAGTCCCAGGACATCCACGGGAGCTCTGCTGCAGAACACTTGGGGATGCAGAGCTCTTGAACTCCTGCCGTTAGGAAAAGTAGGTTAGACTTAAAGGTTTTGGCTTTTTTTTTTTTTTTCTTTATTTTAAATTATGAGAACATGTCTGTATTATGCCACAAAAAGCAAGGACATCTCGGAGGCCGTGCTGGGATTTTTAGTTAAAGATGGATCCGTTGGCATCCCTGGTCTCCTCCTGATCCTGCTTTATTACTAGCTGCAGCCATGGAGAGAAAATCATTGAAATGTAAAATATGATGGCTCCAGCCAGTTCTCTGCAGCCGGGGACTGTGCCAAGGGCATGGCCACCTCCGCTGCCACTCGGGTACCTCCTCAGCTTGTCTGGGGTGGGATGGAGGAGAGAAAAGCCAAGTCAAACTTGAGGGTTTAAATACCCTTCAGTCCACTGGTTACGTGGCCTCGGGGACGTGCAAGGGAGGAGAGGTGGGTGCTGGTGGCTTGGTGGGCATTTCCATCCCAGGAGATGGAGCTCAGTCCAGGAATGACTCTGGCAGGGCTTAATTAGTCAACTTCCCTTTTTTTTAAAAAAAATAAATTTTTAAGAATTTCTGCTCTGATACCAGTTTAAGGGTGTGAAATTGGGCGGGGGGAAGATCCCAATGTGCACATCCCACATTGCAGCCATTTGCTGGGTTAAGTCCAGGGTGCAGGATGAAAACCTGGGGACAGCAGCGGGTTCAGGGCCCGAGGCAGAACGTGGCTCATGCTGGTCTTGTGGGGAGGAATGGGATGGGATGAATCAGTCCTACCTTCTTCTGCCCTGAGGAAGGAGTTTAACCTGAGGGTATATTTGTCACAGGCAGCCTGGCTGCTCTGGAGGAATGTATTTACAATGGAGGATTTTTGCTTCATTATTCTTCTCTGCTGCCAATAACCAGGTGTAGGAAGTTCCAACCCTGAGCATAAACGCCTGCATCCCCTCCGACGACCAAGAAAGAAGGCTATGTATGTTTGTATCTGCATATTTATTTTTTTTAATATATATGTTTGAAGCTGATCTCAATTTGCCATAGTGCAATGCAGTTCCAGGCACGTTGGACTTTTTAATTAATATGCTGATCCGTTTGTAGCTCTGGCCAAAAAAGGAGTAGTGTACACTTACTGTGATAGTTGGCCGGGAAGGAAACCACAGGAATAGCCTAACTTGAGTGTGAAGGTGGACTTTGGACCTTCCAAGTTGGTCGGTGGTGTAATAAATAGCAGGTGAAGCCCTGAGTTGTTGTTTTTTTTTTTTTTTTTTTTTTGTGTGGTATTATTGTCTGTTCTTTGACCCGTTCTGCAAACAAGAGGCATTTTGCGGTGGTTAAAGGAATATCACTGTGAACTAGCATCCAGGTCAGGAAAATGCTTTTTGTTGCAGTGAGGCCCCGAGCTTTATCAGACACCTCAAATGTTGACAGAACATTTTAGGGAGGAGTTTGGTATTTAGCAAAACTGGGGAAAAAAAATTAATTGGGAGCTTCCTGTGTCTTGAGTTGGTTCTGTAAAGCAGTGGTCCTCATGCCTCTGGCTTGCTACAAGACACATCCTATGGGGTTGGGTTGGGTTTTGGCTTAGCCTGGTCTTCCAGAAGTGAGTGGAGACCCAGCCAGAGATGGTGGCGGGGCTGGGGAGGACCATGGGCTGGTGGGTAATGGGTTTCATGTGACCTTCGTCATTTGAAAGTTCTTTACCGTGACCTGGGCATCACGTCAAACTCATCAGTTTTACTAACAAGGATGTTAAGGATTTGATATTTCTGCTCTTTGCCTTTCCTGGGGTATCCAGAGGGTTTGGAACAGGGAACAGCCTGCAGCCTGGAAATGTGATCTTTTCTCCAGGTGTGCACACACCTTTTGTCCGTGTCCAAAGTCTTCTCCAGCCACCTGAAACCAGTGAGCCATGGGAATGGGTTAAATGTGTCAAAGACTGGACTACAGGTCTACAAGAACTATAAGCAACAGGTCTATAAGCCTGTACTGTAAGAAATATAAGCCCTTAATTACAGGGTATGGCCTCAAACCCCTGGCTTGGTGGCAGGGTGGTGGGATGGTAGTGCAGCTCCTCCAGCAGCGGGTGCTCCTGACCCGCTGTGCCACCATCCTTCACCGCTTGGAACCAAATCCCATTTGATTTTTTAAAAAAAAATATTTATTTCTTTCCTCCATGAGCAGTTTTTTTAGTACTGGCTTTGTCTCCCGTGCTTGTCTGTATGAAGCTGATGGTGGTCTTAGGACATTTAGACCTTGCTCTGGCAATTACAGCAGATGACCAACTGTGTAACAAGACATGTTGCCCTCTCCAACTCTATTTATGGTGCAGAGCAGGTTGTAGGACACCTTGGCCATATTCTCCTTAATGCACGGCCATTGCTACCTTCTTCAGTCCGTGTTTCCTGTTCCCATGTGGGCACTGGTGGTGGTACCAGTGGGGTGGGTTTCTGTTGTCTGGGTGCTTGGTGTTGGTATTCTCCAGGTGGCTTTGCTTCTCAATAGGAGGTACGTGCTGTGTCCACCTGTCCATCCTGCCTTTTGGATATTCCCATTGGCTCTCATCCGTCCTTCTGCCCGTGACTCTCTGTTTGTCGTGTGGTTCCAGCCTAGGTCTTCTTGAAAACTTGTCTTCTCCAGGCTTGAGGTTGACCAATCCTTACAGCTCTTGACCGCTTCCCATCCTGCTGAACCACAGGCAGTCATGTGGGGCTGGTGTGCTCCATGAAGGGATACGTTTCACGTGGTGGCTCCACCGAGGTGGTTAAGCCATACCTTCACCCTTCCCATGAGTCATTGCCCAAGCTTCCTTCCAGTAGTCCCACTGAGGTGCTGGTAGGACGTGCTCTTGGAAGCAGGATGTGTTGCAGATGAATCACAGCCTCTACTTATCAAAATGACACGTTACATCTCGGGGATGTGTCCTGGCGAGTCACCGCTCTTCAAAGACCCTTAATATATTTAAAGTTGGCTTTTAAAAATCGCAGAGGACAGCGATGGGAATGTCCGGTTTCTTGTGAAAGCCACGCAGGGATGAGTTCAGGTGGCTCAGGCAAACTTCCAGCTGCCAAATTCCCGAGCAGGCAGCCAGGGCCACGGACACGTGTCTTAGTGTTGAAAGTTATTTTTTAAAAAAAATTTAAAAATATTAAGAAAATCTGATCTCCGTGCCTGGTGCTACACCCCGAGCGAGCAGAAAGTTGGTGTAACCGTATCTCAAGGCAGAGAGTGGATGCTGAGATACTGAGAGGATGGAAGCCATAATTTTCAATCTAATTAAGCTGAGTAACTCCCTCGTGGGATTTATGCCTCTTAATTACTTTGAGCTCTGATAACATAGTTGCTGTGGGTATTGCTGATTTTTGGGCAGTGAGTGGGATGTCCAGCTTGGACATGGGAGCAGTACCCATCTGCTGTCCATGGGGACGGTGTGGGTCTCAGTCAAGGACTTCATCTCCTGGTGGGGTAGAGATGAAGAGCTGGAGATAGCTTTCACATGGCAGCACTGGGCTACTGTGGTCTTGGCTCAGTCCCACATCTCCTGGTAGGACCATAAGTCCTGTTTTAGAGACAAAGGTGGAGATGCAGGAGAGGAAGGTCCCCCTCCAGACCCACAAAGACCTCAAGGAGAGGTGGATGTATGAATAGTGGTGGACTCCCACCAGCCTGTCCTATGGTCGTGGAGTGCCCATTTCTTCCCTGGGTGATGTCTGCTTTCACCACCATGTTCAGTGGTAAAAAATAAGATAACAAAGGAAATAAAAGACCAGGGGCTCCTCATCCAGTGTCACTGTGCTGTCAGGTGGCATTCTGGTCCCTTCCTGGCCTTGTAAGAAGTCACTTATCTACTTAACTACCACCTGGTAGTTAATGGTACCAACAAAGCATGGTTTTGGCTGAAGTAAGAGCTTTAAGACCACTAAAAAGCTCTTCTGGAAGCCATGGGGTGTGGACATCTCATCTGGGGGCTGGTGGAGAGCTGCCCTCAGGGGTGACTTCCCTACTCCCAGTATTGGGGTTTTCTGCCCCAGAATCTGGTGTTGCAGAGTTGAAGTTTGCTTTTTCTCTCCCATCTGGCCATGACACTCTTAGGGACATCTGAGCACATGTTGTTTGTGGCTGGATGGCTTTCAGGGGACCGAGGACCCTGCGTGAAGGACTCTGCTTTTGGGCTGAGCCTGCCCTTGGCTCTCCCGTGGCACGTGTCTTACGGCCCTTGGCGTTATAAAGCCCCTGGCCAGAGAGTCAGGAAGGTCATGGCTCTCTTCTCTAGAAATACCAGGTTTGAAATAATCTTGTTTTACTTCCTTTCTGCAGGAAAAAAAAAAAAAAAAAAAAAAAGATGTCTTGGTCGAAGAGTTCAAAAAAGTTTGCAGCTAAGAAAGATGTTTTCAGTCCCAAACACTCTGGTGTGCCTCACAGGAGCTGCGATTCAAGCACCTTGTGCTTTCTTCTCATGAGCAGGGGTTCCTGGGACGGTCCCCTTCCTTCATCTCCAGGGATGGCACTTGTGAAAAGTCCCTTATGTCTCATTAAAAAAGAACCTGGGGTATAAAAAAAATCCTACAAAGTAGATTCCAGGAAACACAGCAGCGCTATTTTGAATAAAAACACTTTTCACTTTCGTATTTCCACAAAAAGTAATTGAACAATGCTGACTACTTTAGCCTTTCCTGGATTCCTTTTAAACTGTACTGCAGAGCCTCAGAGATAAAATGGGCATCCATAGTCATGCAAGGCTATACACATTAAGCTCAGATGACATAGTGCACTCAAAAATAAAAATAAATAAGAGAAGTACAACCACCTCAATTAGATTTACGCTTGATGTGATCCTAAGACCTGTGAAAATACAGAAGTTGTAGCAAGTTGCATATGCAAAAAAAAGGTACTTTAATTATATCTGAGCTGTCTGGACCAGTAACCACAAAACACCCCATCTGCTCCACAGTCTCTCTGACTATGCCTCAGAAACTCTAAAAAGCAGAAAGCAAATAAAAACCTATTAAATAGATTTTTATCTCATGATTTTAAGTGTGACCCATTAGCAGAGACTGGGAACTCCAAAAGACATGACGTACGTACTCTGACAAGTTATATTAGACTCTAATGAAAGCCCATAAACTGAGATAGATTAAGAGAGAACGTGCAGCATCATCCCTGTTTCTAGAAGAGGAAAACCTTTGAAGGAAGCTAATGGAGAGTTTTGAAGGAGAAATGCACACCATTCTGGAGGAACCAAAGCTGGGTTTGCTTAGACATGCTAGTGCTGCTGTGATCTCTGAATAACAGAAGAAGGGGATGTTCTATTTTTTCCTCCGAGACTGCTGAAAGCAGTCAACCATATTCTCAAGTCACTGCAGCATCTTGAAAACCCCAATTTACCGCTTTGCTTTTACAAAATCCGTACAGTGGATCTTCCCATTACTGAAGTTCTAAAATCCATGTGGGACAAGCAGTGCTAGGCATTAGGTGCCACCCGTGCGTTGTTGGTGGTTGAACCCCAAGGGCAAACTCCCATCTTTGGGCATGTTTAGATTTCTCTGGCAGGGAGCAGCGCATACACAGAACTATGGATTCAAATGATGTTTTGGAAAATGATGCAGTGGATTTTACAAGAGTATTCGGTGAGAAGAGGATGCAGCAAGGACCTCGTCCAGCCCTCGGAGGGAGCAGCGCGGCCCGGGAGAAGCTCGCAGCAGCTCCCACACACACATCCATGGGTGTCTGCAAGGCTCCATGTCCCGTTCCTGAAACTAAAAGCTGAAAGAGTGTGGGCCCTGCTCCCAAAGCAATTGACATGACATGTCTCCATCCACAGTCTCCAAACGAAGGACATAAACATAAACAAACTCAGAGGCAGACTGAAAACCTATTTTTAGATGAATGAACAGCATGAGAGCTTTCCAACGTCCTCTTCTTACCCTCCTCTTCTATTTCTTCTCTCCTCTTCCCCTGCATGCTTTTGTTGGTGACTGCCAAATGCTCTCTGCTCCTATTTAAAAATTTTAAATGGCAATTTAGCAGATGTCCCCAATCCAATTATTTTAATCTGTCTGTGTCAAGTGGCCACCGCAGCTGTTCACCTCTTCTTATCGACATTATTAATACTGTAATTAAGATATACATTACTCAGCTGAAAGATCCACATAAACCTCTTTAAATTTTACTTTTCATCATCGATTGAGGAAAGCGCTTAGTGAAAACAGAAGGAACCGAGAGTAGGGGTTTTAAGAGGCGGTGTGAAGCTCTTGCTAAAAAAGGCATGCAGACACAGGAAGTTAAAGAGCTTTCACCACAATATCCTTGTAAAATCAACAATTTGCCAGGCTAGGTTTGCTGCTGTGTCTCACACTATTGCTGTACGAAGAGCTCCCCTTCCCACAGACACACAGCAGCACAGCACACTTCTTTTGAACTTTTTATCAAACTACTAACATCAAAACATCCCAGCATTTCAGCTTACTGTCAAAGATTTCTGGTAACACAGAGGTCTAGAGCATGAATTCAGGTTTACAGGACCTAAAGAGTTCTTATCTGCATTATGTCCTTTAATGACCTGAAGGAGATTATTTGATACAGCTTATTAATAACCACAAAGTTTATTCAGGGGAAACTCGAGCCGTAAGCCTGTATTTTGAAATAAGAGGGATTATACACTTAAGTATCATTGCAGTGTTCTTCTAATGGGCTGCGGATGAATTTTAGTTGATCGCCTTAGATGTACTCTTTGTTCTCCGAATCCCCAGGGATCTCCTACAGGAGCTGCTGCACTGGAGGAGGGGAGAGGGGGGGGCTACCATGTACCAACCTCCTCTGGAAGTTACACTGACACACTTTAATATAATTACACATACATTCCACAGAAGGGTCCAGCTCTTCAGAAAAGTCACCCCAGCAAAGCAGCAGGACTTTCTAAGCTTAGCTGCAGTATGATAATTTCCATTAGCTAAAGTTGTGGCTGTTTGTTCAGAACCAGGGAAGGACAGAAAAAAGCCTGATATAAATAAAGCTCTTTAAGAGCCTTTACTCAGGTCAGAAGAATTCAACAGCTGCATCCCATTCAAAAAATGGAACAGAAAAAATATCCTCAGCTACAAGAACTTTCCAGGGGCCAAGTTGAAAACTGGGTACGTTTCTAAAAGAAGACACTGATTTTAAACACATTTGTAATACTCTCACATTTCACAAAATTCTTACAAGTTAATTTTGTGGTGTTTGGTATTTGCTTTAAAGCTTTATTTCCAGGAAGTATGTGAAAGCATCGGTGCATCTCAGTGGAGGTACTTACGTAAGGAATACACGAGGAATACATGAAGCTCCAGCCAGTGCAGAGAGGAGCCTGCAGGTGTGTTCTCTGCACTTTCCCAAAGTGAGAACCTGAGAAAAGTAACTCAAATGAACTCTTTAATTCCAGCTAATGATTTTAAACCATTTTCACCATTCCGTTTTTCTCTGGACCCAGGTGGTTCTTCCTTCGAAGCATGCAGCTAGAATTCCTGGCGTTTGGAAAACCGGGGGCGCTCCATGCCCAGGGGTAACTGGGCTGGCACAGGACGGAGCTGGCACGTTTCTGCTGGTGGCAGATATCTAGGGTAACACCATCCCGACTGCTCCCAGCACTCTCTGAACTGCTGTATTTGAGTCCCTGGTTGTCCACACAGCACAAACCAAAATCTGCCTTAGCAGTATTTTCTCATAACACAGGTCTAGGTCATAGAGAAGCATTCAGTATTTTACAGGGCTGACAACTGATGAAATACATGACCCTATCTGAGTAAATTGTATACACTGTATACAAGAGATGTTTTGCTAAAGAGGAATACAAATATCCAATAATACTCGCAGATGGAAACTGAGGGAATAATAAAGAATGAAACAGCTGTTAAATGTGTAACTTTATGTTTATTATTCTGCAGAAGGCTACTTCCCTTACACTTCTCCATTCAAACCGTCTACTGAGTAAACATTAAACATGCTTTTCCTTTATGACTTCTCACACAGCACAGAATTAATGAAAGAGTATCTTACTGGTGTTATTACTTCTATTTTTATTATTTATACCCCATTCATTACAGAATGAATTAGCTTATTCTTGAGGAATCCCTTAGACTTTGTGAAGTTTTACCCTTTCCATTTGTCAGAGTAATGAAACCTAAGAATGGCAAAAAGCGCAGAGTAATTACGGATGTTTCAAATGCTGACAGATCATCTATGGGGTAGACCAGACCTACAGTGGGACTGCTTTCAAAATACAGGCATCTCTATCTCAGTACCACTTCCAACCAGTGGTGAGAAACAGGAACTTTTGGGGAAGCAATTAATTTCTCTTGGTCTACAGAGATAAGAATAAAACGCCAGAAATGCCTTTTCCCCACTTCCTCCCATGCAGGGAGGGAATGTCGGGTGGCCAACTCAGAGGTGTATGTCTACACCACAGCTAAATTGCAGATGTGTACTGAGATGAGCTGAATTCCTTCCTCAAATACCATTTTCTCTGGCTGCTGAACACCGGTAAGTTTCCTCCAAGCTCTGACCTTCACCAGCAAGGCAGCAGAAACATGATGACCATATTTATTAGTGGCCATCTGCACAGCTGCTTGATAAAACATGGGGTTTTGTTGCAAATTTGCCAAAAAAATTTCCTGAGGCCAAGCATTCATTCCGCCGCAGCCCCTCCCATGGTCCTCCAAAACAAGTGGCTCCAATCAAGCTCTGTTGGATCACCAACACCTTCACTGCACCAACCCATCCTTACAGAGTCCAGACTTCTCCAGATGAAGCTGCAGCCCTTGCAATGTTCAGAAAACAGCTCAGGGTCATTCTTCATGTTATTAATTTCATGCCCTGCAGTGAAAATATCAGCTACAGAGGAACTTGCCTTTCATTGCTTGCTGTAATTCCCTCAAGTCCAATTGCCATTTATAGCGATGGGGCTGGGTGGAGCATCCCTGGGAACAAGGAGATCACAGGCTGTATACTTCAGCTGCTGCAAGAGTCTTTTCCCCTAGGAACTGGGCACACACTGCGATATTACGAAACAAACTGTCAGTCACAATTTTCAATTATACTACTACTGGCTTTCAACTAATTTGGTGCCAATCTCTACAAGAACAGTTTCTGTTACTAAAGCCATGAACTCCTGCAAAAATGAATGAAAGATTTGCAGCAACTTGACTGAAAGTAGGATCATGCATTTTGTGGTGCTTTTTGTGGTTTTTTTTTTCCTGCACTACAGAGCGTAAAATGCCAGATGAAGCAATAATTAACTCATCATAAACATTGGTGTGTCGAATGCTGAGTTGCGATGTACCATGGTGTTACGTAACTAACACTGAGCATTAGAAACCAATATAAATTAATAATGCTTTAATCTTCCCTGCCTCTTACTATCTTCTCTCAAAGAAACATCCATAACTCAAAACATAAAAAGAGGCAGAGCTCTTTCAAGTCCATTATTTAGTTATTGCCAGTCTGTCCTATACAGAAGGCACTCACACTCCAGCAGACTACACAGGGAAGCATCCAATAGAGAAATGTAAAGAGCATCCATAGATTGCAAGGATATAGTTAACTCTGTCCTCCACCCCCATATTTTCCAAAAAGACTAAATCTGCCTTCTATCTGAAAGCAAACCAAAAGACAATAGTACAAATACCATCCACAGTTCACGCTTCCAAGAGTACTCTGTTTAAAAGCAAATAATCTCCTAAAATTGCCCTTTCCAAAATAAACTCCATTTTTCTACTAGTTATTAATTACAGAAGAATTTTCTCAAGTTTATTGATGGTGGGAAAGAGAAGTACAGTTAGAGCATTATTTTCTTATACAGAACCAAAATAACACTTTTCCCAGATTTCCACAGAGATGTTCAGTGGAAAAATGCCCAGTATCCTGAAACATTTCTCACTGGAAATTAATTTCACTCTTTCTTTCCCTTATAGACTTTTATGGATGTGCAGAAAAGCACACAATAAAACAATATGCAGTCTTTAAAAACACACAGAAACATTCTTTTCTGATATCTGAAATGCCTATCTGTGAAGACCAAGTTTATTGTACAGTATTCCAAACCAATCAAGATTTTCTACTAACCTGGAAAATCTTAGGGTTTTTTAAATAATGCTTCCTGTCATTGCTTCTGATGAGAATCGACAAGTTCTACTTGGATTAGAAGCTTTATACAAATAGTCGCATAACAAAAAGAAGAGTAAACTCCTGTACCCAAGCCTTAAGCTCTAAGCTAGAAGACTAAGATGCCAACTATTAGAGCATGACCACATGTCTCAAGTTCTCATTTATTTTCAATTCTTCTGGTAGTTACAGAAGTAATTCTAAGAGCCATCCATCATGTCTTCTGTTAAAGACGTCTTTACAAAATGTGCCTACTTGTTTTTTCACTGCACCACGCGTGAGAGGATGAGAAGCATTTCAGACTGTGCAAGATAAACAGTTTTTAAAACCTTAGATTACCTAGATAAAAACTTTCTCAGAAACCTAAGGGAGAGAGAGGGCCGGAGGGGGCAGAAAGAAGGGGAAAGAAAAGGGAAGAGGCACTGTTGCAGCTCATTTATCTCACTGGAGAAGGGAGCCAGGATATGTTCCAGACTAGCTAATTGTTTCAACCGTGTCACATAAACATAATCAATTTAAGGTTTTTGCAATAGGAACTAATGTGTGATAAATGTTACTAACTTAGTGATGAGCTAACCATCCATCCCACTGCATTGTCACTGTCCCTTTAGAAAACTGTCCTTGCAAGAGACCAACAGCTCCTCTCCAGAGGGAAAGCTGGCAGAGGCAGGTCTGCAGCCACAGCCTTCAGTTCAACCCACTCTCCATCCCTTAAAGGTGCTCATGTCCCTCCTTCAGGAGTGAACTGAGGGGAGAACCATGAAGGCACACAGTCAACCTCAGCTGTCACCAGTGTTAAGTTTCTAACCACGTTTTCCTATTTTTCTTCAATGTTTTTTTCTAGTTCTACTGCTTTGTCCTAGTCCTTTTGTTCTAGCCCTCCCCCTTCTGCCCCTTCAGCCCTGCAGGACTGGCTCAAGAGAACAACTGCTGTATGAAGTCAAATGAGACAATAAAAACCTATTAATGTCGCAGAAGAATACAACAATAAATCAGAGGGATGAGGAGGGAAAAGGACTGTTGTTTACCTTCTGCTTAATACTTCTTCTGTACTACAGCACATACTGTATTTCAGATGCTTGAAATAAACACAGGAAAAAAATTTACAGCAAAATCCTTGAAAGGTCAGTTTGTAGCACATTGCTGTTGAAGAAAACACATCATTAATCTGGATGTTACTGCATGTTTTTACTCGAGTATCTTGTTTCATAATTCAGGACACACATTTTGCGTTAAAAAAAAAAAAATCCTGAGTGTTTGCTTCCACTGGCCTAACCACCAGATTTGCTCATGCCAGTTTGAATTAATAAAGCTATTAAATCACTTAGCATTTGTCCTCAAGTAAACACAGTCAGAATCCACTCCTTCGGTCTCAGTGACACTACAGAGATTCTCACAGACTTTTCTTTGCATAGGAGGTACCTTCTGTACTGATACATATCCTCTGTATAGAGGATAAACTCCAGAGAGAAGATGTTTACCTGGCCCATAGCATTGCATTACTACCTAAAGCCAAGGATGGGGAATTTATTGGCTCTACTGACAGCCACCACAGATTTTCAAAGCCCGCAGGCCAAGAAACATTCATCTAAGCCATCTTGTGGGCTTTGCGCTGTGTTGGATACAGAGCTGTTTTCTAAATCTTGGCCTCTGCCTCC
This sequence comes from Gallinago undulata, assembly GCA_026546715.1. Taxonomy (NCBI): domain Eukaryota; kingdom Metazoa; phylum Chordata; class Aves; order Charadriiformes; family Scolopacidae; genus Gallinago; species Gallinago undulata. Next base: position 129,891,502 of record JAOTQQ010000001.1, on the reverse strand, counting down.
TCACTAAAACAACCCGAGGGAAACCAGTGCGGCTACAGCTGGGGCTCTGCAGAACCTGGAAGGACAGTTTGCCAGCAGGGACAACAACATAAAATTCGGAGGCAGATGCCTGTGTGTGTTAACATGTACACTCATAGCTGTAATGCAATGATGGTTCGAGAGAAAAATACCACACAAGAGTTAATTATCAAAATATTATTAACAGAATGTGAATACTCATTTGTTACAAGTTGAAAAGCAAGGGAAAAAAAAGACTATTAAAGGGATAAGGACCTTGTAACTTTCTCCTATGCCCCCCACTTCCACCCAGGCTGAGTTATTGTATACCCCTAGGTGAGCTTGGCCAGCCTGCAAAATTCCTCCTGTAACCTATCAATGCATTAGCAAACAAAAGTAAAACGAAAAGAAAATAAACACTCTGAAACTGGTAGCACATTGTAACAAGTTATTACGTGTTTAATTTTGCTACATATTTAACAAGTTTCCATGGAAAGCTGGCAAGCGGGCCTGAACATAACAAGAAGCGTGTAGGACACAGTTACATGGTCTTGTACCAGGTGCAGGGTTTTCCAGTGGTTTAAGAGCCAACCTCACCCTTGCTAGTGCTACTGTCACACTCAATGTCCCTGAACTGTTCCTGTTTGCACGGCACAGTGCTATGAAGATTTTAGGTAGGTTTCTAAGTGCTCGTGGAGACAGACCCCACCATCCCCAGAAGAAGTGTCAATCCTGCCTGACGAGCAAGCCCACCTTCATGTACACCAACAACAGACACATACATTTTACAAATATTTTTACTTCTGTTTTATGTAAGACTGTCCCTACATTTAAGGCAACACACCATGGCACAGTGGTGATGGGGAAGCTGTGGGGTCTCACCAATGCCCCATCTGACAAACCTGCCCCAGTTTCTTTGCTGGGAAGGGGCCAGTATGGAGCCAGGACCCATGCATGGTCTGGCCCTGGGAACTGAGACATGACTTTGGTCTGGTGGTAGAGCAGCAGCTACACACACAAGGGAGAAGACGTACGTTTCTGGAGCATATATGTGTGTTTGTATGTAATCAAGCTTACACAGCCAAAGAAGTGACAACATATCAACAGCAGTGCAATTACTATTTGTGTTAGTACTGTTAACTTGTAGGTAACAAAAGACAACACACACTAGCCAGGTTCACCATGCGAACATGATGAAAGTTTAAATTAATATATTTACAAAGCATTTTGCCAGCTGAAGAGTGCATGTATGGTTAGCTTTCTTACCTCAGACATCTACTAAGCTTCAGCAGGAGTATGATGTTCCCAGTCTTGTGGCTTACCACTGCTGGTTAGGACAGTTGACAACATAGGTAGTCTTGCTCAGGGGTCAGGCTGAGAGCTGAGGAATCATGCAATTTCACTTCAGGATGGAGAAAACCACAAGCCCATAACCAGAAAATTTATATTCACAAACTACACGTGTCTGGGCTTGTGCCCTGGCAGTGACCCAGCTGGCAGGAAACGGCTTTAATCCACACTATTAAACTGCTTCTCTCTCCAAAATGGCCACATCCAAACGCATAATCCCTGGCCTGTGTTAACTCTATACTCAGTACTTCAGAGAGTTGGTCTGGACCTCGGTTACATCAGAGACACTGGCGATAACCTGACTGCACAGATTATCGAGCACCAGCATCCCCACCCAGAGGATGCTCTCTGACATGGTTCCATCTCTCTGGGTAGACATAGCCAAAGACAGCAGAGCAGGAGGCAGGAGGACAGATACACCTGCAGTCATGGTATTTATGCATCTCAAAGAAGGTGACTCACACACTGCAATAAGTCCTAAGGAAGAGAAGATATGAAGCTGTGTTGTTAGAAGTAAATCAAGGGGAGAGAAAGAGAGAGGGAGAGAAGCATCCCCTGTGTTTTCCTTCTGCTTCTGCAGTCATGCTAGAGCTGTGCTGCCTCCTGCCTGACCTTGGCAATGCAAACAAAAAATAAAAAGAGATTCTTGCCCGTGACCGATCAGGTCAAATCTTCAAACTTGTACAAAAAGGTAATATTGCATTTTGTGATTTATTTTTCCTGCCCAAGCTATGTGAAATATTTCCGTTAAAGTGAACTTGTGGGTATACCACATAGTAGCAAAGTTTTAACTAATGACAAAAAATAACTAACATTTACCATTCTTATCAATGCTATACTATTAATTAACATTTACCTATGTTAGGCAGGTCTTTCCAAGCCACTCTCAGTCCTACCAACTGGGTCACACTACTCCTAAAACTGGCATTGAGCTTCACCTGAGCTTCATCGAGACTAAGGTCAAATGACAGAAGAGTCAATGTATCCCAAGTCAGGCCAGTCTATTTCTACAGAGCTGATTTATACTTTTGTTTTCATTTGATGCTGTTTTCTTATAAAACAGGCAGTGGGGTTGCCTTTCTAAAATAACCTAGGAAGTTGTACATTCCAGTTAACAAAGACAGATGAAGCTACTAGTATTATTTACAGTCAGTGGTAAGAACTTCTTTCACCTACTCACCAACCCACAACACAGTCAGTGGGACTTCATGTCCAAGCAGTTACGCACAAGATGATGTGTGCTTTTCAAATATGGCCAAATCAGTAAACCTCTCTAAATACAAAGGATATCTTTCTTTGGGCCACTCTACTGTACACAACTTGCAACAAATTTGACTGTTGGCAGTCCTTAGCTCTGCAAGAGCACAGTAGCGTCACTCTCCTCATGGCACATTTTAAATCAGATTTTTCAGCTCAGTATATTTTTTTTCTATTTTCATGCCTGCTCAATTCTTTTGATACCAGAAGATAAAAAAAAAACAAAACCCATGAAGGACTTGTTCTGATACAATGGGATCCCTGACGGCTACAGCTTCCCAGTTCCTATGGGGCGATGCCACTGCCTCTGAGCCCCCCTCTCCTGTTCTTCTGGGATAAGAGAGGGACATTTTTCTCAGTTTTTGAAAGGGAAATGAAATAAGCAGGCCTATGATCTACCCCATTAATTTTCCTACTTTCAGTAGTATAACAAGGAGCTGTTGCTGCCTAGTAACTCTTTTTCCATTAGCCCAGAGAAAATGATGTTTCAAAGGGACCAGCTATTCCTCCCACTCCTTGCCAGGATAGAGAAGATGATCCCGTTACTCCTTAGCAAGCAACAGGAGAAGGGATATTTTCATTTACATCCAACAAGGAAGCAAAAGGGGATCAACGATGTTTAAAGCACTAACAGGCTCTGTGGACGTGGAGCACAGTGGGAAGTTTAGGCTGCAGAACAATTTTCTTTAGACTTTAGTTGCAACAGTGAAAAAAGGTAGTTGTGATTTCCCGGTCAGTTAATGCAGATAAGCATTTTTCGCTCTGTGCTTTTACCTCAGCTAACTACTACTGAACCAAACTAACTCCCTCTTTTCTCCTACATAGTGGAGTACATTAACATTAATTTATAATTAAAGAATGCTCAAAGAGCCCAGAACTTATAAGCCATAAAAAAAAATCTTTGGGTTGATTTACACTGCTATTCCATTTTATTTTTCATGGCATGTAAAAAGAATTGTAACCCCCAGAATCAATATAGGCTGACAGATGAAGGGATTGAGACCTTAAAAGGGTCTTATAAGAAAGATGGGGACAAACTTTTAGCAGGGCCTGTAGTGACAGGACAAGGGGTAATGGCTTTAAACTAAAAGGTGGTACATCTAGACTAGATATAAGGAAGTAATTTTTTTTACAATGAGTGTGGTGAAACACTGGAACAGGTTGCCCAGAGAGGTGGTAGATGCCCCACCCCTGGAAACATTCAAGTTGAAGTTGGACGGGGCTCTGAGTAACTCGATCTGGTTGCAATTGTCCTTACTTATCACAGGGGGTTGGACTAGATGACTTTTAGAGGTCCCTTCCAATTCAAACCTATAATTCTAACCTGCTATATGCCTTACTCAGCATTTCATCAATATTCTCCCTTACTGAAACTTTAATAAGGTCAATGATAATAAAATTGAAAACATAACTTAAAAAATAGTGCATTAGCCTAATTTCTATCACTGCAAAAACCTTGGATCCTTTTTCCCTGAAACTTCACGCCAGGACAGAAGAAACACCATGTCTGGCTGGCAAAATACATATCTAATACTTCAGAAACCAAGAGCTTTATACATCAAAACTGAAATTTTGGTCATACAATTTTGTTTTCTGAAATTACTTATGAATATTATCAAGCCACACTGTTAACTTCAGCTTGTTTTTATGACCTGACATAGCACTATTAACACAGGACATGACCTAAATTGGCTTATTTTAAGAAAAGCAAAATACCTTGCTTTTTCTCAACTCCCAACTGTGATGATACGGATGATGGAAGACCTCAGGGCCTTATTTTTAAAGGCATAAAGTCATTAAGTGCTGGGAAATGAAAAGTCTTTCAGAATGTGATCCAATGCAGGAATTCACCCGTCCACTCTGCTGCTCGTCCTCACTGGGGTGAATGAGGATGTTCCCTGTATGGAGATCTGCGTTCTCACTCACTGGGGAAGGTATGGATGACAGTCCTGTGATTGTTTAAAACTGTGTGCAAATAGATACTAATCCTCCTCCAATACTGAATTTTGAGTCTGAGAAATCTTCTCACTGAAAAACTGTGATTTCTTAATGCAATGAGAACAGGACAGGTTCCTGCAGTGGAAATATCAACCCCTCCCAGTTTCTTACCTCTACTCAGGGCAGCACTTTAAAAGCATGACCTCCTTAACTTCCATGCACGCTTTTGCTGAGAGGTCACTTCAGATAATACTTTTAGCAAGACAAATGCATTACACCATTACAATAATAAATTATCTGTGAATTATAAATTTGGCACAAAAGTCTATACTCTGTGAATGAATTTACATTAAGACAGATAAAACAGCCAGGAAAAGCAGAAAAGAACATTATAACTCTAGTGAGGGAGTGGTCTTCAAAGCACTCTTAAGTAAATATTTTTATCTACTTTTTTCTTGATAGTCTCCTATGAGGTTTCTCAAAAAAACCCCACAACCCAACCCCCCAAAAAACATGAGAGCAAAACCTCAATACAGCAAGAAGGGATCATGCACAGCTCTCAAATATTTTTGCAGATTCTCCAGTTGCTAAAACCTATTGTTGTTTTTTTAAGGCTATGACTGCTCCTACATTCCTCTCTCAGAATCTACTAAAGCTGTGTTGTTGGCAAGTATTGCTACATTACTTTTAAATGACATTTAGTCCTTTTGCTCTTGGTACTCGTGAACTGGGCTTCAAAATTAAAGAGAACTGCCCTCAGAAATCACACAAACAATGGAGACCAGAACCAAAAAAAGTTCAAACATTTGCATCCTGTCTCAAGATAAATTCCAAAATCCAAAGGAATTTTATCACCAGTTTGTTATTCCCACCAAATACTTAAAAATGAATGATCCAGCTTTCTAAACAGACTGCAGAAGATTTGTCCTTGATATCTACAGATTGTTTATTTTCATTCAGATCCAGATGCTAAAATATGACATTTTTTTTCTGATATAATGATAACCAAAGTGGTGGTTTTTTCCCCTCTTATTAGATACTATAATTTGAGAAAGATGGGGGGCTGGATCTTGACCACTTGCCTCCTAGGTGCAACGTTTGCTATCCCAGTGAGTATTACAGCCACCTTGTGACTACAACTGCAGTTCAGCGCTCAGTTTTGTTAAGTTTGACAGTGAATGCTCTTCTTACTGTTGTATACTCTTGTCTTCTTGTTCTGATGCAACATCAACCACACACATATGGAAATATAAAGTGAAAATTCCAAAGATTTTGCTGGTCTGTACGCTAAACTCTCCAAGCAACCTCTCAGGAATGCTTTGTCTGATCCACGAGAAAGTGCCACCGGGTGGGGAAGGGGAGCTTCCCACCTTCCCACAGGGTTAACTGTGGCATCAAATGCACACAGCTGGCTGAGCCAATGGTCAGGGAGCCAGAGAAAAGGAACATTACAGCACCGTACAGGCCTGTATGTAGGGGAGCGTTAGCAAAGAGTCGCCCCATCTTGGTCCCAGAGTTAACACACTGCATTTGACAGCTCTGTGCCATTACTGCTTTCTGAAGATTATCCTGCTTTTGTGAATAGCAAAAGGAAAAAGGTTAGTACTTTAGATGAAAATTCACACTCCCCCTGAGACCTGGAATACTATTTGATATGCCACTGGTGTGATGTGCCAGAGTTGGCAGCCACTCCGGGCCAGAGGGCTGGATTTCTTTTCCAAACTCCTCCAATCTTAATCTTTCCAGAGGGATGAAGTAGAGATAGCAACACTGTTTTGACTGCTAATGTTTCATGTAAAAATAAGTTTCTAAAGACTTCAGACAGAAGGCAAATCTGCCAGTCAGCAAAACATTTATGTACATGCTTAGTTTAAGCTGTTTTGCTATTTATTGTGTGTAATTATTCTCCTGAATCATAGATGTAGGCTGGGTTTTGTACGGATGAACTTGGGCTATTTAGCAAATCATCCCACCCATCCTGGCATCCTCGAAGGGAATGCTTTGACCTAAAGAGGTGCTCGCTCTTTCTGTCGACTACAGTGAAGTATGAGACAATTGCCTTATATGTTTAACTGTAGATGAGAAAGCTCATGCTTGAAAAATCCTAACCATAATGGCTTACCAGTAAACTCAGCGAGACAAATCTGTCACTGCCATACTCGTTACATGAACTCAAAGACTGTCAGGAAGACCCAGGCAAACTGCTATGTTACTTCAGAGTAATTTAACTTTGTAACACCAAGGTAAGCAAAATACATCTTCAAGTTTCCTTTTCTAGCTACTCCCCATCCAACACATCCCAGTTTTATCAACTTCAACCCAGACGTAAAATATTTGCATCTTTTTTACATACTCATTCACTTCAACATACCTGATAAATGGAAGAAAGTGAATAATTATTGAGATACATTAGTTTCAACCAGCTCCCAGTGATGGAAAACAAGAGCACTGCAAAGTGAACATAGCCCACGGGGTCTTCGGACAGAGAAGATTCATTTTGAAGCAAGGTTGGAAGAGGAAACCACGACTACATGGAATACCTTCAAGTGTCAGCCCTGGTTTATCAGTCTAGAAAGTTGTTTTGAATATGGAAGTTCATGCAGTAAATTAAATTTGGGGTTTGCTGTACAACAAAGGAATTTGCCTAAAAATGGGAGTTGTTCATGTATTTGTATTCAGGCAACTCCACAGTCACAAAATCACTTGATATCCCTTAAATGGAGGGGAAAAAAACAGAAAACAAAACAAAAAAATTGTCCGGTTTTAGGGAGTACTTTTTGCCTGTGCCCAATTAGAAAGTTCAGAAGTGTTAAATATTTGGAAAAGGTTATCTGCGTAACAGAAAACTTGATCATCACATTAGGAAAAGAGAATCACAGATTTTGGAAACTATGATATCTGCTTTTTTTCCTTCTTTAGTGTTTTAGCTAGTACAAAAATATTTCCCATTCCTCTAAGAACAGATGGCTTTAAGTTTTAACCTCATAGACTGCAGCAGCAAAGTTAGAACAGAACTGGAAACATGAAGGTTTTTATTCTCATGAAATGGCAATGGTTTTAAAATGTAGTTTCAGCTCAAATCAGGTACACACCAAAACTTTCAAAAGGTGTTACAGCAGGAGGTTCTGGGCTGGGAAAAAAACACAGGAAAAAAACATTTACCAGAACACCTCTGTCTGCCTTAGTTACACTTAACAAATTCAAGACTTCAAAAATTTGTGGCTGTGGGCCAGTTCCTCCATGTAAGCAACTTTAGACCAGAAACTTCAAGGCTTCCAGACTCTTGGCTCACCTGAAAGCCATCCCAGTAGACTCTGTGGTTTTAAGATCCCCATATTTGATTTACCATAAAATACATAAATTGTAGTGCTGCATGCTGTTCAGCACACAAAAGATATTGAAAGCCTTCTCTAAAAAATGATGCCATTATAGGTATTACAACCAAATCAAAGGATAACTGCACAATCAACATGATGCTTGGCTTTGCAATTTTGTTCTTAGGCAAGGAAATCTGCTAAACTGACATTGGATTATCATTGTCTCCTTTTCTTCCTTGGCGGAAGGAATACCTTCTTTGGAAGGTGTTAACACCTTTGAAATGGTACAAGAGTCTGATGAGACTCCAGGTATCACATTTCAATTTTCTTCTGCTTTTCTCTGTATACATAATCCTCAAAATCTCCATCGCTGACAGACTGGCATAGATATTTACTGCCTGTGAGCATATATAGAGAGGCGTATTACTCCTGCACTAATACTTATGTTTGTTACAAGAACACCCAAATGCCAAGCATTTTAAAGTGCTGTGCCAAGGCACCTGGAAAGCAAAAAACCCAAGTATGCTCACGGGGACATGAGTCAGGAGGAAGCAAGAGAAACTCTTTCTTGTATGCTCTATACCAGGAAAATAACACGAGGCAACACTACAGGTAGACAGAATGGCATTGTACTGTGGTTTACAGACACTTGTCCCTTAAACATCCCACGTGATTAAGCATTTTGCGCATTTCTTCCATTATGCTTCTATTATGTTAACCTCCCAGTTGGGGAAGGGGGGTATATAATAAAAGAATATGCTCCCTATTGGAGAATATGATAGTGTTCTTTTGTGCTTTGAAAAGATGCAGACCATCAAATCACAGTAAAGACAAACTTTGGTCAAGATCTTCTATGACATGGTCAGAACAGCAGAACAGGGACCACCCCATCCCTGAGAGTCTCTGTGTGCCACCGCAGTGTACGTGTTAAGTACCAGCGAGAACACAACAAAGCAGATACCTTCCTTCATCTATGATCTATGGTTCAATGGGAGCTGGCTCCATCACCAGCCAGCCTTGCCAGTTGTAGTCCAGCAACATTCAGAAATGCAGAGCCTACTACTGCCCCGACACACACAGTCTTTGTGGCACTCCAGTGCCAGCTGATGCAAACCCCCAGGCTGTGCCCAGCTTTTCCAGCAGCACAGCACCAACCAAGCCTGCCAACGCCAGCCCAAACCGCATAACTGCAGGTGGGTGAACAACCAAACCTGCCTGAGCAGCCTCAGCACCCTGCAGATCCCAGCCAACCGATACAGCCCCAGCAGCTGGAGAATCCCCACCTGTGGCCAGGTACCCCATGAACCTCACATCCCCGTCTGCTCCTGGACATGCCTCTGGAGCCACGGTAGCCCACTGACAAGAAAAAGCATGAGGAAATAATAAGAGATCTTTTATTTTTTATTTAACCTCTCCCATCAGCAATTACAGACAGTGTGCTAGTTAAATCAATGTGTTTCTCCATGTAGCCACACTCTTGTCAGGTTGGAATTGGATTCTATCAGCTTAGCTTCTGTCAGATTGGAGCAGGAGATCAAATTTTAAACAAATTTGTGATTAAACCAGACTGTCAGACCAGACCTCTTACTGCACATCTAACATATCAATACAGCCTTGAGTATGTCCTGTCAAAGCTTCACACGGCTACATGGCATTTCAGAGGAAGAAACACGTGTTAACAAACTCCGCAATGCTGTAGGAAGGGAAGACCATACTTTGCAGAACTTTGCATCCTGCAGGAAAATATAAACATACTAACATCATGGCCTTTGCAACAGACAGAGTTAATAACATGCCCTTTTATGTTTAAAGGAAACCAAGCATGCAATAAAGTACGTGCTCACTACGTGATACAGAAGGCAGGATGGTTATAACAGCTGCTTCTAACAGTGCAACAAGCTTTCACAACTTTTAGCTCTCAGCTTTTCTCCCCATTTTATACCTAAAGCTCACTAATGCTTTTACTCAGGAAAAAGCCACAAATCTCATTCTTTCTTTTTCTTAGAGCTCATTTCTTATCATCACTGGAAAAGAGACAAAACACAAACCCTATCACCACTGCACGAGAGCTCTTTGTAAGGCTGGCTTTAATTTCATTCTTTCCCTTCTCTTTCAGGATTAAAGAGACCAGGAAATCAGGAAAAAAAAAACAAGGTATTTCAAGCATTTTCACTTGATTTCAAAAATCAATCCATCTCCCTTAGTCAGTGATACATGCCTCCATTAACCTTCCTTCTCAGTGAGCACTCTAGCTGGAAAAACAAAAATATATAACTAGCAGAGAATAAAAACACTTTAAAAAGAAAAAACAACAAACCAAAACAACACTTTTTTTTCTTTTTATCCTGAGCTTTGGATTTAAAAAATGAGCTTGAGGTGTTACACTTTTTACCAAATATAGCACAGTGATTGAGCAAAATAAACATTCTATTCTGAAAAATGGTCACATTGTGGTTTGAAAAGCGATGATATATCAAATCACAAAGACTATCTTAGAGCTTTAATCTGCCACAAAGTACTTAAAATAGCAACAAAGCTAACACACACCATGAACTTGCACTGTGACTGAATTTGACTTTACATAGAGAGAACATGACCACTGTCACAAAGTACCCTGAGCTTCTAGTAAAAAAAACAGAAAATTGTATCTCTATGAACTGTTTCTAGTTTTGTTTTTACAAATCATCTTAGAACACAAGGTCATATCTTACTCCTTCCCTTACCAGTGAGATAAGAAAGAATACAGCAGGGTTTTTTTTCTGAGTGAACTGAGAACTTAATAAAATAGTTTTTATTAAAATCACTTGCTTCACTCCGTGTCACAAAAGAGTCTAAACCATTTGTGTTCCTGTAAAAAGGCATACTCACACAGGGAGTTATTAACTATAATATCCTTAAATTAAATTTGACAGGCTTATACAGTAAAAGTTACGTCTAATAATAAAAAAAAAAAACAAACCACAATGCCAGATCACAGGATGTACCAGCATCCTCAACAGACATACCTAGGGGAAAGGCAGGAGAGAGGTATTTGCTACCAATGCAATGAGGACTGTCACTGATCTGGCATGCTGGGGGAGGATTTATGCCAGACTTGTCAGAATTCACTTTCCCAAGGAGTCAGGAAAACAAAGAAAGAGGCTTCAACTCTTTCAGTAGAGAGAAAAAAAAAAAAAGAACCACAAAAAACCAACCCCTCCTTGGACTGACTCAGAGAAGCCAGCACCATGCTGCTTCCCAGCCTGCTTTGACAGCAAAAGTGCTGCTGGAGCTCTCTTGGAGAAAGGCGGCAGAGCCAGGAATGGCCAAGCAGCGATTCAGCCGCCAGTGGCAAGCACTGCCCACCCGAAATAGGTCCCAGCAGCGAGCACAGGATGAGCCTGGGCTGGGTATGCCCTGGTTATATGGCTCCTGGCTCCCTTGCTGGCCAGGGTCATGCTCACCAGGCATCCACATTTCTACCACCCTGCGGAGATGTTCCCTGAGACTTACAGAGACTGTACTTCGAATCCCTTAAAGATCTCTATGCTTTTGTTTTGCTTCATTCAACAGGAACAAGAACACCTAGAAGCACGGAGGGTTCACCTGAACTGGCCGTCATCACGACAAACCTGCTACAGAGGCGCTGCTGGCAGCAGCATCAACACGAGCTGCCTACACTGCCTGGCTTTGGGTGCCACTTCTCTCCAGCGTCAACTGACAAAACCCCTCTCCAAGACATACTTTTTCCCATTCTCATCTCCTATATACATGATGCCGGCCCTACTAAAGATTAATTCTAATAAGCTTAATGGTCAAGGCAGCATCTCCTGAAGCCAACAGAAAGTCAGAGTTCTACTACGAAACCCACTTATCTTTTCATCCAAAATATTTTTAGAATGCATGCCAAAAAAAAAAGTTACCTTTTTTTTTTCCTGTTTTAAAAGTCAAAAAAGTTTAACAATTACCAACTACAAAGAGAAGGAAAAGAACTTTAGTTGACTCCAAACCAACCAATCATTTGCTCTTCTAACCAAAGCAAAAGCCAGCCTTTGCATTATACTGCCCATACAATGAGATTTTTCTTCTGCATATTGACAATGTCCTGCTGCGTGGATGCTTGCAGGTATTAGGAAAGAGTAAATGGCATTGAACACTGCAAAATAACTGTATGGACTGTATGACAATTGTTATATAAAAAGAAAGGATTTTATTCACCACACTGGACATTTTGCAGAGCCCCATTATTAGTTGACTCCTTCAAGTCCACTCCAGCCCTAGGAAGCTACACAGAGCTTGTCTCAAAGTCCCACAGAGAGGAAATGGGGAGAAGCAGAAAGGAGCTACTGCAGCTCTGGGGATCATGCACTTCTCTCCATCTGCAACACCATCATGCAGGAGTGCCCCAACACATAACATGATACAAACACAAGAGTTTAAACCTCTACTCGCCTCCCCGACCTCATCCTGTATCTGCCCCTGCAACTCAAAGAATGACTTTACAACAGTGTATGTCTATACTCAGAACAAAGGTGACATGGTGCACATGAGGAAAAACGCAGCAGCAATGGGGGAAGGAAAGTCTCTTTTCCACCAGAGGTTACTCTGGCTTCTTTGTACGTTGCCCAAAGCCACTGAGAGATAGTCAAGCTACCTCAAATTGTCTTCATCCAATCGTGTGGCCTGGCACAAGGTTATTCTGAGTTGCTCAGCTCAGGTCCTGCAGGAGCAGCAATGCTGCCAATGTGATGCTTGGTCTCTGGTGGGGCAGGGCAGCCCTGGTGCACCCATCCCTCTGCCGGGACATAACACACAAAGCTGCCCCAAGGGGCAGAGACTGGGGAAAGCTGACTTTGCAGAGATCGAGTTCAGTTCCACGAAGTGCAGGAAACTGAGCAAAGCAGTGAAAAATAGAAGCTGGCAAAGATGGAGGAGGACAATTAAAAAAGGGAGGGAAAAATATGGTTGAAAAAAAGAAAGAGTGGGACCAACAAGCAGTATTGGACACATGAAACTTTGAATACCGATTCAAAAGTTACTAACCTTTAAGCAGAAGTAGAAGCAAGGACACTGAATCCAAGTGGAGAATGTTCAGCTTAATTTATATTTAAAGGTAATTTGCAAATTAAGATCAGGCTAATTGCCCTCATTTGCCTCTGAGAACCAAAGTAAGACTTAAAGAAATGAAAATCAGGAACTGCCATTAGAAAAAGAGAAGATATAAAACTAGTTCATTTGAATAAGACTACAAAAAAGACTGAGGCAACAGCCCTCTGCATGTGGGCTGATGATCCTGAAGGGCAACAAAAATCTTGCATACCAACATTTTGAGGGATCTCTATATCTTCTCACCTGTTGGCTCACTCGGAGAAGATTTCCAAGGCCACAAGTGACAACTCACAGCCACAGCCAACTGGGAAGCACGTTGGCACATTAACCATTTGCAAACACAGGAAATGCATATCTCTGAACCCACACTTCTGAAAACAGAGATTTCTGTGAGAAAATCAGCTATCAGTTAGGTGCCTGTGTGCCTTGCAATGATTTATAGCTGCTATTTATGATTTCAGAGAGGTCCATTTTTATGATTACCCTGACGAAAGACATGCAGTAACAACTTAAGAGAATGAGAAGAGCAATCTTTTTCCTTCACATATAGTCCACTTCTATATAAACAGAGCCCACTATTCCAATGCCACTTGTTCCAGAAGACCATTTTTAAATTTTGAAAGCAACATTTCCCAGTTCGCTAAGTTGCACCTGACTGAGAATTATTCCCTTGCTTCCTAACATATAACTAAGGAAAACCAAAAGATGAGCTCAGCATAGCATCAAGCAACACACCCGCTAGCTTTGCATTCCTTTCTCAGACAGAAAATTACACACCTGGATTTAAGTCCTATGTCCTCACCTCTATCTTTTCTATACAGCCTTTCAACAGAGGGAGAGAGCATACAGGCCTAATGTATTTTCATGGAGCAGCCAACCTGAGGAAGTTAGGAAAATCACCTGCATCTTGCTGAGCTCCTTCTTCTTCCTACAGCTACCGACTTAACTGCTGGAGAAAAAGGTAACCTCTATAAATACGCAACATATTTGGCATAGGGCACCGCTGGAAATCAAGGAAAAGATAAGCAATGCCTGAGAAGACCTTATTTTTTTTTAGGCACAGTCAATCGGCTCTTGCAGGAGACTGTTAACTGGAACAAAAATCCTCTAAGACTGAAAGGAACAGAATGGGGAAGAAAACAAGAGCAGAGAGAAGGACAAGAAAAGAATTAGGGAAAGGTCCAGCAGATTACAGGGGGCTTTATGCTAGCAACCTGCAACCTGAGAGAAGATGGAGGAGTTTCCTAAGATCCAGAATCAAGGCAGAGATAGTGAGAAGTACTGAATATCCCACTAGAGACAAGAGAAAAAGGTAGATGAAACTTTGGTGAAAGCAAAGGGACACTGGTATAAAGCAAAGAATAAAACAGAGAAGGAGAGCTTACATAAAGATGAAAATCAATGTGAAATCATATGAAATTAACTGAAATTCATCTAGAAACCAAAACAGTTATGATTTCCCCTAAGGGATTAATATCTCTGTTTCTCTTGATACAAGTTCACATGCAAAGACTATTTATTATTGTTGCCTAAAAATTCCAGCAAAGTACAAGTATTCTCAAGTCTAAAGCATCCATGGGAAATTTCCTGACAGCTAAAATCATCCAAATTTGTACGTTTCAAATATCATAACATGACGAAAAAGAACAGCATGAAGTGGCTCAGGTATTTTTTTCCATCACTTTTATTCTACCATCAAAGACATGTAAAATGTCTGAAAAACATTCTCTGAAAAACAACTGAGTTAAGAATTTTGTTGGGCCCCACAGGGATTCCCAGCAACTCAGAGCTGTGGGTGGAATGCAGCCGCCCTGGGAGGCTTCATCTCTTTGCTGAGCAGGAGCAAAGGGATCCCATCAGATACTAGCTGTCCACAGATCATGTTACCTGCAATAAGATCAATCAGAAAATGATCTCCCGAAGGACCATGCCATTAATTTGAGTGAATCTGTACATTATCTTATGTTTAAAAATGGAAAATTTCTACGAAACTTAAAAACCTCAGGCTTAAAGTCCACTTAACATGCCTGTAAACTGATTAAGTCCTTGATTAATGAAGAGAGAGGAATGATTTTGAAGGCCTCTAAGGAATGAGTCACTCCCCCGCAGCTGAGAAAGAGAGCACCGCAGAGCTACAGCAAACACTAAGAGCCCAACTGGAACGTACTGCTTTGAAAAAGGCAATTAATAGACCTTGACTACAAGGTCAACCACCCTCTTCATTCCTCCCATCATACAGGCTCCCCTCCCAAACCTTCCCCAGCCATGTGGGCAGCCCAGAAGTCAGCCATGGCTCACATAAGTGCAACATCTCTGTGAAAAGAACCATTGGTATGGTCAGGGGCATGGAGATTTCTAGACACTGGATCTTATTTCCATGACTTAGTCTTTTAGTTTCATGTCTGTGAATTAGTGTTATTTTAGGTCCAAGTGAGCTTCTTCTTAAGTTAACAGACATGCACATCAAAAAGCATACCTGATATATTTATCAGATCACTTTTTCTCTTACATCTAATTATGCAAAGCATGAACTCAGACCAAGTTAAGCATGGCACCAGGAAAAAACAATTTTAATGGTGAAGACTAAATGGATCGGGTAGAAGAGATTATAAACACAAAGAGCAAGGAAGAAGGGGGGAAAGAGTGGGAAATTCACACCTCTAAGTGGAATTCCCCCAGTGCTGGTGAATACCATGGGGTGCAGACCAAGCTCCCCTTGACCACGTTTTGCAGAGACAGATAATGTACTTGGTTCCCTTCCTGAGTAGCTCAGGATGGACCCAACTACTTAAAGGGTGTCTTGCTTTGGGTGTTCCACCGATATTCAGATAAGATAAAACTGATGGCACTCAAGCACTCATAAAATAAAATGAGAGAGAAGTCTTCCAGAGATGAAACAGGGAAAGAGGGAAAGCTAGTTGACATTACAACCCACAAACAGAGGGAGACAGGTAAATTATTATCTTCATTGTTCCTCGGAGAAGGGCAAGACCCTCCAGCTGGTTATCAAATTTTTTCCTCTTCTGAACTGTAATAGATGCATTCTGTGCCTTAATGAGCTCTCCTAATAAACACAGACCTGTCTCCCCAGAATATGGATAAACTATCTCAGTAATGTTTCTGGCTTGGTGTAATATGCTAATCTATAACGATAACAGAAATGTACATATCACTGTCATCTTCAAAGCACTGCTCAAATACTAATTAACAGATCAATGAACACCCCGTCAGGGAGTGTTAATATGGGATTAATATGTTCATAGGTACGTAGGCGGCTAATGTTTATGGTCAGCGTTTGATTTATGTGCCTGATTTCACCCTCCAAGAAAGGTTGCTCCCTTAAGGCAGGTCAGCCGTCTGCCTGCAAGGGAAGGGTGAGAACCAGGAAACAGGGGCTGACTCAGTGCCAGACCCCGCCTGACAGTGGAAAAAGCCGCTTCAGAAAAGCCTGGAATGGTCCCAAAACCTCCCCGCCTCCCAAGCCAAGCAAAAGGAGAGAGAAAACTTTACAACTTAGGCAGTATAATGCCGGGAGTGGCTGACATTTCAAGGAACAGAATGCTAAATTAGAAAAGCAAACCTCAGGACACAAAGCAGGACTGAGGCAATTCTGTGATGGTGGTGCTTAAAGTGTATTTTGCACTAGAGTATCTTGAAAGTGCCCAGAGGAAGAGTGGAGACCGGCAGGAGTACACCCAAGCATTCCCTTCCCAAGCCGTCCACCATCCAGTTTATATTAGACATTAGGGGAAATTTCCTCACTGAAAGGGTTGTCAGGCATGCCCAGGGAAGTGGTTGAATCACTGTCCCTGGAGGTAATTAAAAGACGCGTAGATGTGATGTTTAAGGACATGATTTAGTGGTGGACTTGGCAGTGCTAGGGTAACAGTTGGATTCAATGATCCTAAAGGTCTTTTCCAACCTAAACAATTCTATGCTCCTATGATCCTGTGTGTTCATGCCACCAGAGCCAAGGAAATCCATTATCCACGCCACCATCTCAGCCAACTTGCCAGATTTGTTATCGTTGTGCAAATCTGGCTGATAGATCCCAAAAGCTAACAGATACAGGCATTGCAGCACTGTATTTCTCTGGGTAAACAGCCCCTGTTGTGAGCTCATCTACAGCCTGAGGTGGATGATCTGTAAGTGACCAAAATCTTAAACCATGCTAAGACCATGTTAATAAACCTCTAGATTGACAACATGGATAGCAAATCAAGATTTTCCTCATAATCCCATTAACTGCCAGCTTTTCAGTTCAGATTTCTCCAACCTGCCATAGCCATCTTTTCTCTTTCCAACCCACAACTCGCCTACCCATTTCTGAGATCCAGTCTGAACAGACTGGCCACTTCACTGCCAAACAGCTGTTTTGTAATGGCAAGGTAATTGCATAGGATTATTATGTAGCTGTAAAATCTTAGTTCGTGAAAGCTCCTGCAGCCTTAACTACCAGAAAAACACTCCAGCCTCTGCTCTAAATTGATCTCCTATATAACATGCCTATTGGCGGAATTTAACCATCAACAAATGGTACAGTTTAATTCAGGTCTAAAGATAAGGCAAAGAAGTTAGGTGGGCTGGCCACCACCACGAAGCATACGCTGCTACCCTTTGGAAAAAAACAACGACAACTACACAAACCCAGGCATCTTGGTACAATGATGTCTCCAAAACTGCTTTTATTTCCATGTGGAAGTGCTCTGTGTTGTGCTGGGAAAAAAGGGAAAGTCTTTGATCAGCTTATTTCCCAGCTTTCCTTCCTCCAGCCCAGGATGACAACTGCTTGTTAAGGGAACCTACACTCTCAACAACACAACCTTCCTGCTTCGGAAAAAGGGCAGCCTTGAATTAGCTCTGACCCACACCTCTGAGAAGAAGAACCTCACGGCAAGGTGCAAAGGCTTTTCCATGGCCTCTGCAGACAGGTGGGAAAAGCAATGCCCTGGCAGTTTGGAAGCCCTCAAAAAGCCGAGAGCCAGTATACTCTGTTGCAGCCCAGTTTGATTTTTACCTCCAAAGAAACACCACCTAAATGAATCACATGAGTTCACAATAGTGTGATGAAGTAGCAATAATTATTTTTAAAAAATTATTATTTTCACAGAATCTCGCTTTGCTAACGCAGATGCTCCATGGCAAACACATCTAGTAATGGGTAAAAAAATTGCTGTTATTTCTCCATAACTTTTGTTAGGAGGTTTATACTTTCAAACTTAGGTGGCAGAAGCTGGGTTTGCTCACGAGCGAGCTTTAAAAGTACAGTTGTTGATGCTCCTCTCTGTTTCTGTCTATCTGGTGTCGCTAATAGAATTTCCCAGTGTGTGAGTGTAAACACAAGCTTCTCCTAACAGAGATGTCATATACTCAGAAACAGACGGATAGGTAATTAACTGCCTAGGCAGCACACGTTCTGTGTGAGAGCAGTGAGAGCTACAGAGGTTGTTTCACTCCGACTCCACGTGTGCACAGCCCAGACCTCTCGCTGCCGCAGCCGAGGCGAGGCGGCCGGGAGAAACCCACTGCTTTGCCATCAACGCGTGGCAAACAGCCGGAAGGCAAAAGAGGATGAAAGACTTGTCAAGGCCCATGAAAGTAAATAAGCGCCGCTGTAAAGAAGTAACAGCCCGGTAGCATTTAATGCTAAATATACCTCCTTGTAAAACTGCATGTAACTATCAATATTCCTGGCAACGCAGCTCATATAAATACTTAAAAAAAAAGGCCAGACCTCACTGAAAACTCTCCAAATGTCTTTGAGTTAAGAAATATTGCAACCCTTTGTGCTGCAAGGTTGGACTAGCATCTAACGCTTGTGGATATCATATATCAAAGAGAGCTTGTTCCTTTAAAGAGCCGAGTGCCTTTCTTAGAAAGCTACCAGAACTTCTTTCTGTCTTTTTTTTGGCAGTCTCACATCTCCAAAAGTTATCATATGCAGATATTAGGCAACAGAGATAACACTCCATAACTCTCCAAACACTGGACCGGGTCCTGGATAACAAGTCCTACTGCAACCGGTCCAAATAGGGCTGGAACTGTCAAAAGTTTCACTCTCAGGCTACAACCACAGCTGATTCAACAAATTCAAACCCAACTCCTTTTAGCAGAGCATCAATTATTCGATAACGAAAGTCAACATATCTCAGTCACTCATCTGCAACTAACTAATTATACTCTTACGTAAGGCTACAGCTTGCTCATTGACTCACCAGGTTTCACACACTACATAAGAGCTTCCCCAAGAGGCTCCGGTGATACAGCGCCATGCTCCGGCAACCCACGCTGCATTCCCACGTACCAGGCACTCCCCCAGGCATTTGGGTCGGGATCCCTGGCACAGGAGGGTGGCTACAGCATGACCACGGCGCTGCCAAGGGGGTGTTTCTTCACTGGATGTGATCAAGGAATGCTCAAGGGAGTCCTCGGGGAAGGCAAGTCCTCCTGGCTGCAGCCTCACAGTGTGGCCTCTCCACTAGCCATGAGACAAGAAGCACAAAGCCTTGCTCCTTAGGTCAGGGAGACAGTTGGGAAGGGGTGGTACTCACCAGCATCCACCTTAGGAGAAGCTGTCCCCTACGCTCTGCAGAGCCCCAGCTCCGCGTCTCTCTGAGCCCTCCCAGCCTGTCAGTGTTTGCACTGACACCTTGAGCATCGCCTCCTTGACCGCTCTCCCAGCTCCCTCCCTCTCCTGTCTGCGGAGGGTTTAGCATCTCTCTTTGATGTTAGGCTCAGCCCTGAACAGGGTAGCCTGCACGGAGCCAGCCGGGAGACGTCTCTCCCAGTTGATGATGTTACGTTCACTGCTATGGAGGCAGGGTCCTACAGCCTGCGTGGGCTCTCGCTGCTTTTGCTTTTTTCATATGTGTTTTTCTGTTTTGTTTTGTTTTTAAATATAATACCCTTAAATCTGTGCAGTTAGGGATCCATTAACACTACACTAAAGCACCGAAACACACTCAGGACTGCAGTTTTATACATCTTTCCAGAAGAATCACATGAACTTGTTAAGTGAGCAAAATCAGTACAAACTAAATCAGATTTCCCTTCTACCTTATGAAACACAGTGGTGCCTCGTGCACCTACCTTATAAAAAGACAAGTGCTAACACACACTTCAAAACATTTGAGGAAAACACTATCATAATTATGAGCTGGGTCACAGTCAGGCCAGCTTCCCTCTCAAAGGTAGAATTTTGGCCCCTAAATTTAATATTTATGGACAATTTTCCACATAGAGCCTCCTAACTTTACAGCTGAGCACCTGCTTTCATTGAAGAACCACAGAGAACCGTTCACTGGAAAACATGGACCATAACCTATTCTATTCAGTTTCCCAAATGACAGTTTTCTGCCTTCAGTAATGTTGAAGACATAAGTGCTACTTTTTAACAATAAAATATTATCACCAGTCATATAAACTGAGATTCAGTTCAACTCCTTTGGTCTGTAATTCCACCTGTATGAAGGCAGAAAAATCTTTGGCTTAGTGTGACTTTGAAAAGTACTTCATAGTAGCTATCTAGTCATTTAGTAGAAATTCACTTTCAAGAGAACTTCAAATAACTTCTTGTCTCAGCTAGGGGAAAAAAGAAACAAAAAGAAACAAAAGAAACAAAAGCACGACAGTGCTTTTTCTTTGTTTCCTAGGACAAAACACATGTGTAATATCCACGCCCCAAAGGCTTTAACAAGCACTAGATTAGGTCACTAAATTAACTTCGATAACGCCTTTCAGAATATCTCATATATTTTTGTCTCAGCCTTCCATTTTTACCAGTGCCAGTGATGACCTATTAGTCAGACGAACTGCAAGTAACTTCCTTTTGCTTTCAAATTATACCAACATTTCTTTCGATGAGAAATTTCAGTTTATCGAAAGAAAAGTCTGAAGTGATTGGGCAAATGAGACACTATAATACTCCGATCACTAAGCAAATCTCAAAGATTAGTTATTCAGACCATTTACAACTCTGGTGCTCCAGAGATTCCAAAGAATCAGAAGCCGAGGAATTGTATCAAAAAGCAACATTACATCCAGTACCAGGAAAAAAAAAATATTAAAAAAAGAATCAAATAAATACCTGCATGCTGTCCCATGTCAGAACATAATCCTCAGTATTAAGCAGGAGGCTTATCTGAAACAGAGACAGCTGAGGGGAATTGCCATACCTTCAAAGGTATGGGAGGTTTGCATACTGTATATGTAATCACTTGCTGACCATTACGTTATCTCAAGACATTTTCCATATTTAAAAGCAATGTAAACATAAAAATGTTGGTATTTTCTGTCAAATATAGTTCTTCATGTCAAGGGTACCCTTACCTGCTCCCTAAGAAATCAAGTAGCTTCCTTTCACCTACAGACGAACAATTCAGTGGTGCTGAAAGATTTCCATTTTGCGTGACTTAAAGAGCAGAAACAATGCACATCAGTCAAGTACTAGAAGTTCTGCTGGTGTCCCTCTACTAAGGCAATGCTAGTTGGTACTCATGGGGCGCCGGTTGAGGGCAGTCAGATGCAGTGGAAGGGAAGAGAGCCAGCCTGGAAGAAGTCCAGCCAGAACTGAAGAAAAAGAACCAAATGGCTGAATCAATGTATTCAACATGAAAGCAAGAAGGGAGATGGGCAGCAGCTGGAATTGCACAGAGAATCAAGATTACAACATCCTGCTTAAGACGAGAGAGGTGAAAGCAGGTTTGTATCACTAACGGAAGGATGGGGAGATGTAAAAGAGAATCTTGTAGCAGGGTGGCCCTGAGAGTGAGCATAGTGAGAAGGAGTGAGCATAGAAGAGACGTGCAGATAGGGTTGTGTCAAGTGAAAGAGTTAGAGAAAGTAAAAAGATGAGCCATCTCAACATTTGGGGAAGGATGGAGGGGGAGAGGGTTGCAGGAGGAAGGAAAGAAGAGACAGGAGGAAAACATTCATGTCACAGATTTCAAATGTTGCAGATTTCTCTTGGAGTAAAAAATGGTCACTAGCACACCAGTATCTAAAGAAAGCTTTCTCTCAGTCTTCCCTTCACTTCAAATATTTCAATTATCTCTCTTCTCTCACAAGAACCCACGAAATGGCTTACTGAATGGCAAGAAAGTAGCACTTAGCCCTTTTAAAAGGCCTGAATTTAAAAATGCATAAAATTGGTAGCAAATGTTTATTACTTTCTCATCCGTGCAAAAAAATGTGCATGCTTCATGCACTGCTTCTCAGCAATTCAAGAGCAGTGAACTTATTCCAGTTAAATACCTCGGTGTCATTCACTTGAAAACCTGCTCTTAGCTCAGCCATAAATTTTAGTAACCGCACGGTATAAAATTGTCATGAAGGTAACTTTTTGTTTTTTAAACTGCAAAATGAAACAGATGTTTCAAAACAGTAAAACTGGGAGCTCTGGTTATGAGTTGTTAATCCCTAAAATATTAGCAAGGGTATCTATAACATTTGGTTCGTGAAAACAGAGCTTTAATGTTGGTGGAAAAACTGCATAACCTTATTTATATTTAAAATTACATAACTGTTCATATTCCTGTTTCATTTCATAAAGATGCTTAATGGTTTAATCCTTACTTTATAATTAAAATCAGTAACCTTTACTCTTAGTTCAACTAATTAATTCTGATCTTACAAAGAGAACCCAAGGGGGAGGCAAAGTGCTGTAAAAGTGACCCTTTTCAGCCTAAGACTTTTAAAAAAACACAGAATATTAAACAAACTGCCTTCCCCTGAAATTCAGCTGCAAAGTGCCCCCAAATTTCATTACTAAAGCTGGAATCACCATTAAATTTAAATATGTAACCTTAAATTGGTTTATGAAAGCTCAGGTTAAAATACCTTTTCATATCTGAAAGTGACCATCTGTGTACTCTGGGACATGATGTGTGGTTTCTGCTCTGGTATCATTCTTCCCAGATGTTAGCAGCCAGCTGGGTCCTAAAAAAATTACAACGGTTAAATTCTCCCCCTGGACAGTAGTTAACTGGAACACGTCTATGCCAGGACTGGTTCTGCAACACTGCTGTGGGGAGGGCCAGCAGAATTCCCCTCCTGCCACGAGTTTGCATGATCTTTCATTTGCTCTATAATACATCATCATTCCTACATTTAAAACAAAACAAAAAAAAAAAACAAACAACAAAAAACCCACCTCCCCTGTAACCAAAGAGAGTTTAAATAGCTGTGCAAAAAATAATCATGGTGGGGGGAAAGGAGAGGATGAGAAGCAAAGAAGCTATGAGATAAAGAAGGCTCAGCCCAGAGACATCCCCACCTAACAAAATTTCTTCAGGCAGAACGAGGAATGCATTTTTCTCTTGCAAAGTATACTTTTCAGAGATGCTTGAATCCTTCCTTTCCGGTGTATAAATACACCACTGTCTTCTGTACACTTTTCTGCTGTCTCCATAAAGATCACGCAGTCTTGCAAATGCGTCTGAGCTGGGCAAATGAAGAGCTGTTTCTCAGCCAAACTCATAAATTACTTATTGTTTTAATATACTGGAAAATTGGCAGGAAGCGGGGGAAGGTACGTCAGTTACACAAGCCTTTATACCATCACTTATCCTTGCCTTCCATTAAAAAAACGTTAGTTGCTGTAGCAACTGTCAAACCACACTCCGGTTCCTCTTCCTCCAAGATACAGAACTGCTCCAAAACACTCACATACAATACAGTCCTCCCCCAGCAGAAGGACACAGTTTCTGGCACTTTCGTGTTGTTTAAAAAGAAAGAGGCTCTCCAAGGAGCTGACAAATCCTTCACAGGGCTTTTGCTCCAAAGTATGCTTCCATAGAGACAATTACCTGAAATCCTTAAAATTCTTACTTCCCCCCCACCCCCGTCTTTACCTCTTCTTTATTTTTTCCCCTCTTTCCTTTCTCTGTGCTATAGAGAACATGCCATGCCTTTACTTCATCACTATATCTTCCACCACTAAGCAAAATGCCTACACATCTGTCAGATGTCACTCCTTCTCTCATTCCTTCCCTCATGGGAAAGGCACATGCAATGGGGATAACATCTCAGAAGACCCATATTGCAACATCTCTAGGTCAGGAAAGGCAAAGTCAAAGACACATCTCATACCCAGCACCTAAAGAGACAACCCCTCTCCACAACCACCACTTCTCAGTCGTTCCTAGAGGACCCCTGCTCTGTAATCGAGGAGAACAAGACTTCTTCCAACGGGCTGAAATCCTCTTTCACTGGACAGCTTTGATCAGGCTACAAATGATTAAAAAAAAAAAAGTGAGAGAGAGACTGGAAATCGCTGGCATAAAGAGAGCCCTTGAGAAAGCTCTCTCAGAAACAGGACAAACCACACACTACTAAAGAAAATCTCATGAGAAAGTGAAAAATATATTCCTCCCCCTTGTGCAGCATGCCAATATTAATGATAAGCAAAGATCCCTGGGAAGCTCTTACATTTTCAAGGACACTATGCAGGGCTGGATGTTTGTACAGTAGAAGAGAGGTCCTTCCCACCTTCTTACCTCCCTCAATCACCAACATTCCCCTCCATGTCTATTCTATTTCTAACCAGAATTTGATGCTTAAAATATTCTCATGCCTAATTGTTTTTGGTTTTAGGAACTATTAATGCAAATGAATCAGTTCTCATAGCTAATGGGATAATTATTTTTAATTGCTATCTAGAAAAGAGTTCATTGTAGTATTGCACATATTGTATACAGGAACACACACAAATTTAACTCTTCCAAAACAATTTCAAATTTGGATATATTTATATTTTCCCATCATAGTAGTTTTATCATAATTTTCCTGTGAAATGTTTTGTAAACTGGGGGGTTAATGATTCCACATAAAATTACTTTTGCTTCTTCTAGAATGGTCCAAGCTACCCAGCCACTTCACCTTGCAGTTCGTTTCTTCAGTGCTGTAAGTATCACCGTAGTTCCTTCCTACCAACCCCTTTGTTTCCCTGACAGGGCAAAAAATGAACCAAAAACATACAATGTACTTGTTCTGCCAACACCAGCAGAAAGCACTTAGGCAGCTATGGGAGGAGGGGTTAGTGTGTGTGTCCATACACACCTAATTGCAAAGTAATATGCACAAGCATACACTGAAACCAGCTTTCTATGAGCGTTTACAGTGGAAACAGCTGCATACTGGTCCAGCTACGCAGCACAAACAAGGTCACTTGATGCCTGGGAGCAGGGACACACAAACAACCAGCAGTTTGAACTGCAAGCACTAAGCCATTCTGTTCCCCAATCTAACAGCAATTGCCTCCTGCCATTCGGTGAGGAGCACTGAGGGGTGTCCTTTCTCCACCCCAGCTCTGCCAACCAAGAGCCACAGCTCAAAGTAGGCATTGGGAGCTGATCAGCCCATCAGAAACCCCAAACCAGCTGACATATTTTTTTTGCTGCACTGAAGAGACTGTTGGACTGTTCCCACACCCTAGTTCTTCTTCTGGTCTCCTTTTGCATCTTGTGTTTGAGCAGACACTCTAAGCACCTTCGTTTTCCTGTGCCCAGTCTTTCTTTCACAATTCTACTGATACTGCCTCGCTTTCACCACATCTCCTATTTCTATGGTATCCCATAATTTATCCAGTCACTTGCATGACAAGGACTCTGGCTGCTATGCTAACAAACATTCCTGAAGGAAATGCAAGATACCATTTGTTTTTTACTACCACTTAGCACCTGTAGATCTTCTACACAGAACAAAGAAACACACAGCAGCCAGCAGCTCGAAGCCACCTCATGACATTTTGAATGTCAGACTGAAATAAAGAAGCCCAAAGCTGTAAACTACACCTGCTGTTCCTAAGGTTCCTAAGGCTCCCAAATCAAAAGAAGAGATTTACATCCAAAAAAAGTGTGTCAGAGTAAGGCCTCATTAACTACAGTGTGCTTAACTATAAAGCAAAGCGAGCAATTCCATCTCGTCAATCCAGCAGCTAAGACCAGTCAGGAATCTTGACAGGGATCTTCATCCTAAACATAAAAAATATCCAAACTGTTATGAAGCCATACACAGATGTGGGTGGACTGGATTGAGACATTACCGACCCTCAAAATTCATTGCCGCTTCACTGCTAGCAAGTCCTAGTTGAGCTAGCCGCTATTTAACAACTATGGAGTTTTCTTCAGTTGACTCAAGCCACCTCATTGATCTACATTAGGAGAAAACCAGAAGCATTCACAATACACCTTACAGTGTGCTGTCTACAACAGCCAGCAAGCACAGGCCATACAGCTGCAGGCAGATATTAAACTGCTCCAGCAGAACGTGGAAACATGCACCTTCTGTGCTAGAATGATATATGGGCTGAGAGCACCTGGATCTCTTCTGCCTTTGTATTCACCTTCCACCGTGGTTTGTCTGTGACTCATCTTGCATGTGTTTGGGAGAAGTGATTTTCAGAGTGCTGCTCATTGACTACGCTCACAGATATTCAAGTTTCAGCTCTGGGAGAAGTTCCATGCCCTGTACAACTCGCAAGAGGCATCACCACAAATTGCAAATTAGGCATGCTAAATAGATGGAGGCAGTTCATCATAACTTGCCTAAAAACAAGGATTATAGAGAGACCCCGTTCTCTTGCCACAGCCGTACAACACGGGAAAGGTCTGTGCTCATCAGTGCTCAGCACCTTCTGCTGATGATTACAGCTTCACCTCAAGAATGGGATATCCTATACGATGTGAGCATTTGAGTGTTACTTAAACTGCCCTAAGTGGCAATTCTAGCATTGGTTTATACCCATAGTTCAATGCCTAGAGAGCAACAGATGCATTTGGGATTCCAGTGTGTTCTTTAAAAAAAAATAAGAGAGACAAAGCTAATATACAGCAATTTTAGCTTTTATTATTATCCCTATACAAAACCGTCCAGATTATACAAGCCTCTTTAGATACAGCATTTTAAATATGATAGACTGCTGAGAGGACTAGCCATTGAGCAAGAGGCTTCTTAACATTTTCTTATCTAGGGCTTTATGTTGCATGGTACATTATGAATTGTACCAGGTTTTTGCTCCTTCAATGGCATTTTCTGTTGTCAGTTTATCTCACTTTCAGTGCCACACCTATTTAATCTGAATTATTTTGCTTTAAAACAATGACAATGTACAACAAATAGCTCTGCCTCATCAAATATTGCAGTATTTTACTAAAACTTATTGTAAGGGACACATTTAAGTCAAGTTTTATCCAGATATAAGCAAACTGACACTTTAAAAACAGGAATTATAAAATGTGGAAGAGGAACTAACTTGACTACAGTGACAGATTTTTAAACAGTTCTCTTTAATGTTTTATAACTTCAGATTTTCAATTTGTGAGATATTATCTCAGTCTGCTTGTAAATAATAAAGTGAACCTGTTCTTTGGAACAAGCAAATATTTGATAACATTTTCTTCTGACTTCTGCTTTAGCTACAAACCAGAAAAGGACCTCTTATCCCACATATCCCACTCCTGGAGCTGATTGCTAGAAACTCAGCTCCCTTCAGCTGAAAAAAACCCAGGGACTAAAGGACAGAGAAAGAAGTTCATACCCATTTCCTGAGACAGGAAGCTTGAGTACATATGGCCTGATAGGAGGAAAAAAAAATAACCCTCAAATGTCTGAGCCTGGTAGCTTGGCTACTTCTGAGTACGTACCAGGATACAGCAAGTTCCTCTTCCCAAAAAAAGCACGATGAGTCACTCACTATAGCGCAAGCCCTTAGGTTATTCTTTTCTTTCGTTTTTTTTTTTTTTTTAAGTTTCTAAACAAAAAAGATTGATTGCGTTAAAGAAGAGTAAACAGCTTCAGGATAAGGCAAGGAAACATAAGAAAGATTAAACTAGGAGGGATTCTCCCGTATGACCACCTGTGACAATACCAAAGAAGCAAAGGTCAAAAAGCAAAAGAAGCAAGTCAATTTCTTGAGAAAGAAGGATTATTTTTTCCTTTCATTCTTTGGATTTTCCTTGTCTCCATTTATATGAGGAGCTGCTGCTCCTCAAAGGTGATGCACTGCAATTGCATAAACAGCTTCTACTTCATCTCCTTCAGAAGCAAAGTTTGTTTAAAAAAAAAAAAAAAAAACCAAACCAATAATCCCACCCTTTACCCCTTATCAGCTTAAAAATTTTTATAGAGAAGACTATAATTTCAATCCAAAAAAAGCATTTTTGCTGTTGCAAGCAGAGTAGCATGTATACAACATCTGATAGGCATCCTTTTGGAGATACCAACTACTGTTAGACTGTAACAGCTTTTATCAGGGACTTCCAGAATTAAAATAAAATAAAATAAAAATAAAATAAAATCCCTTTATTTCAACAGTGCAGTATAGTCACATTTTAATAATGAAGTCAATATTACGATGGAGGAAACCTCTATGAGACTGCAAGATCTTGAATACTTATTGAAGAACCAAATAACAGTAATGGTGAAGTAAGTAAATTCTTTCTCTTTAGAGGAAGGAATCCAGCTCTGAGCTTAGTTGCGTCCAGCTGAGTTGCGTATAGTTAGGACGCAACTATAGTATCAGTTCCCAAAATATCAGACTTAATCAACAGAGAATTTCCCCAGTCAAATTTAATTTTGTACTGTGAGAAGACAGAAGGCTGACTATAGCTTCTGTTACACCACAACATCAATGTATGGATCTGCCCATGTCTGTAATGCTGCATGTAAGAGCAGAAAAGCTCAGATTACAAGAGCTTGGATCTGGCCTGCCCAAACACTTGACTGGATCACTCACCCTTTTTTGCTTTTTTGCCACCCTGTTTTCTGGAGGCTTCACAGTCCCTTCCCAGCCACACAGCTGGAAGAACACCTCTTTCATGACCAAGTGCCAGCTCCCTCCCCATGGAGTCTGTAGCGCACATCCGCTCAGGTAAATGCACGGGAACACCTGGGACCACTGAGTCACAAAGGAAGAGCTGACTCCACATCCATCCCATCCTACACATAGGTATATTCCTGTCCCGTCCCCAAAATGTTGGGTGTCCACCACCAAATCACTAGGTATTTACCCATTAAGGAATGCCAACATTTTGTTACTGTGATGGAAACACACAACAGAAAACTCTGTAATGAGCCTTGAAAAAGAGAAAAGATCAGGCGCAACTGAGTTACAGAGTCTGAATTTGGTGGTAAATAGCTAGATAGTAATAAGGAGAAAGGACAGAGAGGAGACAGCAGGCTTGGAAGACAAGGAACAGTTTTAGAGACATTTCTGAACTAGGTTTGATTCACAATGCGTTTCACTAAAAGGAAAACACAGCTTAAAAAACCAAAGGAAAATCCCTCACTATCTTTTAGAGAACTTACCTATCAGAATGTTGCTCAGTAATTAACACTGTCCCCTGGTTACCTGAATGCAGAATTTAATCAGTGCAGAAAATAGTCTAGCCACCGGGACTAGGGAAGTGATCGTTCCCCTGTATTCGGCACTGGTGAGGCCCCACCTTGAATACTTTGGGCCCCTCACTACAGGAAAGACACTGAGATGCTGGAGCAGGTTTAGAGAAGGGCAATGAAGCTGGTGAGGGGTCTGGAGCACGTGTCTTATGAGGAGAGGCTGAGGGAGCTGGAGTTGTTCAGTCTGGAGAAAAGGAGGCTGAGGGGAGACGTTATTGCACTCTCGAACTACCTAAAAGAAGTTTTTAACAAGGTGAAGGTTGGTCTCTTCTCCCAAGTAACAAGAGATAGGACAAAAGGAAGTGGCCTCAAGTTGAACCAGGGAAGGTTTAGGATGGATATTAGGAAAAAATTTTTCACAAAAAGGGTTGTCAAACATTGGAAAAGGCTGCCCAGGGATGTGTTTGGGTCACCATCCCTGGAGGTACCACATCTGTAGATGTGGTGCGCAGGGACACGGTTTAGTGGTGGACTTGGCAGTGTTAGCTTTAATGTTGGACTCGATGATCTTAAAGGTCTTTTCCAACCTAAATGATTCTATGATTCTGTGCAATAACCAGGTGAGCGATGTGGGCAATTAGACATGCATGACTTACAAGCAATCTTGAGATATTTCAGCATGATTAGCATTTGTTAAACATGAAAGGAGAAAGGAAGGTGAAACAACACCATTTTTATATTATCATATAATGGGTATCAAGCTGTGATGTCATTTGTGAAGCTGTGGCCTCTGCTTGTGTATGCATTCAAAAATGTAATATATTCTGAGCTTCGTCCTGGGAAGAAATATTCCAGAGTTCAGAGAGGAAATGACTTCATCAAATGTCCTTACTAAGCATGATTCCACTAGCCTTAAATTCCCTGTGAAACTATATATATACATGATAACTCCTGCCTTTTCTTAAAAAGAAACCTCAATATTGTAAATTTAACAGAAACTTACCAGTCAGATGCACATATACTGCTTTATCTTGCCAACACACACAAAGCACCAGAAAAATAGCTGCTTATGAGAAATGAGCAACAAGCTTTGTTCCAGAAACAAATTATTTTAAAAACATCAGCAAAACTGTTGCTTGCCTGTAATCAAGCCACCCCAAATTGACATTGGATTAACTCACTGTTAATATAATCTTTACAAAAATTAAGTTGTGTTAAACTATATCTGCGTACTATATACTATACGTATATATACTATATACGTATACACATACATACCTTGTATGTAGATATAGAATGCTATACAAAATACATCTGCAAATGTTTAAAGGGGCAATATTTTTCTGGCCATTCACTGTTCCCCTTTGGACTCTTAGCTGCTGTTGGCATCTGCTCTCTCCTGTTTCAATTGCTATTGAAGTTATAGTTACCATTTGAATAACTGTCATGGATCAGGTCATTACAAGTGGGTTGTCCAAATGCTTAACGATAACAGTAGTAGCAATAATAATAATAGTGTCTGCTGCAAGGAATAAAATTTTAGAGCATTTTCCACATCTGGATGGACACATGCCATGAACTTCTGTGCAAAACACACTAATGTCAGAATCACAGAATCGTTTAGGTTAGAAAAGACCTTTGAGATCGTCAAGTCCAACCATAAACCTAGCACTGCCAAGTCCACCACCAAAGAACCCACAATGCAGATGAGATCAGAGTCACACTGGCTGACCATTACACTTGAGTGAAATTTCCTGTCTAAATATGACCAATTCTGTCAGATACAGTTATCAGCGGAGACAGCAGAGCAGAGTCTGGTCTCTCTGCAAACACCCCAGCAGAGTAGGCACAGGAAAAGGAGCAGCAGCTGGACACAGCTGAGCAGAGGACAAAACAGAGGACAAAACAGCATGACAGGCAAAGTTCAAGGGGAAAAGAAAGAAAGTGTTCTACTTACCATGTCCCCAGCTAACACCATCTACCATTGCCTCCCTGTTCAACTCAGAACTGGATGATGACTGTCATTTTAGTTGGATTTTCCACACTAGCACAAAAATCAACTCCAAGAAGTTTCCAAGTACCCAGAACGCAGCAATCCACAGTGACTTCGAACCCCAGTGAGCTTTGATGAAGCAACTCCGTTTAATTAAAAGCTGTAGCAGCCTCAGATTACAAAAGGGTGACATTTGTGGGAAGAGTCTTCTCTTTTACTATATCAGATTGTCAAAAAAGCTATTTCACAACCATTTCATAACTAGCCTTTCACAGCACTGAAAGCATAAACACATATATACACTCATGAACACTCCTAAATTATTCTTGGGGAGAGAAGAGAGGAGGAAAAAAAAAAAAAGAAAGTGAAAAAGTCAACAGCAGGGAGAGCATCTTCAGAAGAAAGAGATGCAGTAGCAAGACTTTCAGCGGCAAGTGTAGAGAGCAGCCAAGAGGGAAATGGTGAGAAGTGCAGCATCATCCTTTCAGTCATGTTTCAGAGCCAGTGAGCAGATACAATGATGTCTGCTGAGTTATCTACTTGTCCCACCATCTGTCTCTAACATGAAGGATCTCAACTAAAGGGTCAGGAAGGCAACAGAACACACAAGCTATGCCCATCAGAAAAATAATCAATCAATCATTGGAATAATCAATAATAATAATTCCAACAAGGAGGTATTGAAAATGTGAACTTTAAATGAATCAGCTGCACAAAGACATTTTATCTTTGTGTCCATGTATAAAATTTGTAAAGCTAAATTGGGGAGGGGGGTGGTGGTTTTTACCTTAATGCAAAATATCATGTAAAAATTTACTTTGGTAGTCATCTTTTTGGACTAATTAAACTACACAGAAGTCAGTTTTATAAATGCATACCTCTAGAAGAGATGTGCTCTTCCAACAGTTCTATAAAACGTGGGCTCAGCATGTGGGCAAATTCACAAATAGACTTGCTAACTCCCTTCTTCCTGATGACCAATAACCAGAAGAGGAAAAAGAAGAGGAGATTCTTTTTAGAAGAATAGTCTAGACAGTTCAAAAATAGCCTCTGTGCCCTTGCCAGGTGCAAGGGAAACTGGAAAAGTAGGAACCCTGGTGCTTAGTAAAACCAGGGTGTTGTTCTGACTGTATTTTTCATCCACCCTCAACCTTCTGGATTTCAGCAAGGAGATTCATTTCCGTGCAGCTCCCAAAGAAGGCCACTTCATCCCAATGCTTAACTGAGAAGTACTATTAAGAGGTTTCCAGGTAGCCTTCTTACAGTGCAAAATCCTGAAGATTAAGAGTATTTGTGATGCAAAGTGGCAAGAGGTTTCAGATGCTGAGACATCTTCAGGGCTTTAGCTCCTTCTTTCCCCCTGTTTGTTCCAAGAAAAATATCTTTTTGCTTGTCTGCTTGCTTGTGACAGGTGTTTGACCTGGAGAAGGAGTTAAAAGTAGCAAGAAAAATCGTTTACCCTCTTCCTTGTCCTCGCTTTTCAGAGAAAATGGCAAAGAAGAGTTGTTTATTCTTTCAAGTTGATGTGTACGTTCTGTGCACTCAGGATGACATTCCCTCAGAGGAGACATGTGGAGTTAGATAACATCAATTTATGTTAAATAATCTTAAAATAGAAACACATACAGCACTGTTTTTAAACATACTAGATACTGCTTTCACATAGTCTGCTTTTGCGTTTTTGGGTTTGTTTTTTTTCCAACGCGTGGGAGACATATAATCTCATGTTTTAATGGATGTGGTCATTTTCTCTCTCTGGCTAAGTTTACAGATTCTTGCAGGTTCTGTTCCCACGTTAGGGGACTCTACATTTCCCTCAAGATCCTAGGTCAGCAGGAACCTGTAAAACTCTGCTCTGCCAGTGAGCCTTCACAAACCTGAAGTGACTGAAACAAGAGAGGGCAGGGACAGCAAGGGCGCCTGCAGGAGGATTTATCATGCAATGGTCTGGGACGTTAAAGACTCCAGTTCTCTAAGAGGAGTGCTAACGCTGCGTACACACACTGTATCATATAATAAACTAAAGCTGTGGCCAGCAGATCATATCATACCTAGACCAATCTGAACTTATAATATTGAATTATAAATTACTACATACTTAGCAGCACGAAACTCCTTCAAGTCTGTAAAAACTAACTCCACTCTGTTCTGGCTAGCAGCTATAAATACATCTTTAGAAAGTTAGCACTGTGGAGAGACAAAAGATGAATTGCTTTATTCAATTCTGAATAAAGTTTTCTGTTATGATATTGGAGACATGAAGACAGATTCGCAAGTCAAAGCTGCTAAACAGTTACCAAGCTGCTAATGTCTGAACCTGGATCTACTTGATGCTTCTGTCATAGTAAGCATGCTGTTTAACTGCTCCTCTCCCTGTCTTTCAGCATGTTGTAAATTTGGCAAGTAGCTAAAAAATGAGCAAAAGACACTATACAGAAGACAAAAAGAGATTATGCTTGAAGACACCAGTGCAACTAGAAATAGAGAAAGTGAGTCTAAATTTAATAGGGTAGGGGTTTGGTTTGGGACTATTTTTTATTTTTTTTCCGCTGCTCCCTTAAGCTGACGGTATAAAATCAGCTCTAACTTCTTCCCCAAGGCACACCACCACAGCCACTGTCAGTCTCTGGCCTTAATTTCTCACAGTGTACGTGCAAGTCTCTGAATTCAGAAGCATTACAAGCGGGAAATACCAATGCTGGATGGAGTCCAGATCTGATGATACAAACTACAATTAAGCGCTGGGCAATTCCATAAACGACAGCAACAACCTGAACAGATTAATAAATAACTTAGAATACACATGCATCAAGGGACATTTTCTGAAACTTTATAAATACCGAGTTTCTTGTCATTTACACCCTTCGAACAGCTACTGTTAATGGTCCCTGAAAAACACTGCATACACAAACCAGACAAATCAAATACTGCAACTAAAGGTGATTCCCCCCCTTCCACCTCGCCTTTAGAAGCAGCCATGCATACACTGCTGAACTGTTCACACATTTTGCAACGCTGCTGGGAAGGAAAGAAAATCTACACTCATCTTAAGAGAGTAAGGAAATAAGAGTGCCTACAAATATATTTGCTTAATTCAAAGAAGCTAGTGTTTTACTCTGTGTGATGAAATTCAAGCAAGAAGCAAAATAAAAGGAAACAATAGAAAATTATCGAACTGGAAAAAATATTCGTATTACTCAGAAGAATAACTAGCTTTATTTAAGAATTCCATCTGCCTGAGCTTTGCTAACAAGCACAAAAAGTTATCTTAATGGAAGATCTATACTTTAAAAAAATAAGCAAATGTTGTTTATTGGCCTAATACCTCTAGATCTGCTTGGCCTAGTAAGTGGATATAACTCTGTTTTCTAAACTGAGAACAAACTATGCATGGAACTTTGTTTTTAAGCTGCTAATCATCACAACTATAGATTAAATCCTAACTTTGATATAAGGTGTCTCACCACTGTATTTATTTAAATTGTTATGTCATATAAGGAAGCTCAGTGCAAAAGAATTTTCACAAAGCTTATAGAAATAACCTGAGGTAGTAAACCAGGGTAATATGGAAGGGACTAAAATCTTCCCAAGTCAATAAAATCTTACACCTATCCCACAAGCACTAGACTTCCTTGAAAAGCTGGCATTCATCATCCAAATCTTAGGCTACAGAGAAACACTGTGTATGAAATTAAACATTCTGGTATCACACCGACAAAGAAAACAGGAAAAAAGTTTTGACCCCCATGATCCTGACATTATTTATTCACCAGGCACATAATCTAAGCATCCCCAATATTACTGTGGACTTCTGTTGCTAATTACCAGAGAAATCACATTTTGGCACCTAGTACATATGTCTGTAAGAGCTGATCTTTGTGTTTCAGAGATCAAAAGTCTACAATGAGTACTGCTGCTTCAAGATAAGGAATCATCATTTGCAGCCACATTAAACTTGATCCCACCAGGTGTTGGACTACCACAAGTCAGCCATGATGACATCTTGCAGACAGACCTGAGGTTTGCAGCAAGACGAAGCAGTCCCCTCCCATGATACAGTGCTCAGGATGGCACTTCAAAGCCCAAGAGAAGCTTCTGACAATTTGGAGTTTACGCTCAGAATCAGACATCTCTGGCAATTCAGCATCAAAACCCAAAAGCAGATACGGTATGGAAGCACGTCTGTTCCTGTAACAGGAATACCAGGAATGAAGATGAATGCTGACCATACGCACGGGTCCTTGCATTTCTAGGTCTTCATGTCAACACTTAAGCTTTTGTCTTTTTTCAGTTAGATCTGAGAGTTCCCAAAGCACTGCCCACATCTAAAACACATGAATTGGCTTCCCTGAAAACAGCACTCAGCTGGAAAAGAACAAGAGTCATAAAAGTAAAAGCTGCACCAGGGAACAAGAGAAAGAAATCCTTTGTGTTTACATTTTGTATTTATGAAGCACTTTGTTGTCATCAAGATTACATAGCATAAGAAAATCTTGGTGGGCAGACTGAAAAGAAGCCAAATTTTGACAGCCAGGTTTTCCTATTATTCTTTCATTCTATCATCTTCCGTACTGCTCAGTCATTCCTTCCCATCATCCATACCTTTAATCCATTCTCCACTTTCCACATCACCCTACAGAATCACAAGCACTCTGGCCACCCTGACACTGCATTACCCTGTAGATATGAAGCAGTTCATTTTTACAGCCGGGAGTGGTGGAAGACATGGATTATCCAAAAGCCTATACATTTCCAGAAAAACATTGTGAACAGCCAGTCATGATTCCCTCAGAAGGATGTGCTAATTAGAACCTGAGTACATTTTTGTAACTTCTTTAAAACATCATCTCAAGAGAGCTCCTTCAGTTTTCACGAGGAATGAAATCTCCTCCTGCTTTTTGCAACAAGAGCTTTAAATCTACTGTTGCCTTCAGGTAAGGTTTTCTACAGCCAAGGGCATAACGTGTTCTCAAATTATTATTGATGTTCTAATTAGGAGTGTAGCATTTTCCCTAGAAATATAACGCAAACTCAGATTATATTATTCAAATTAGGTCCTTTTTTCCCCTCCATCCCCTCCACTTGTTTGGTGACTATGCCAACTTAAGGCCTTACAGTTCTTGCCCACTCAGGTCTACATCAACAGCAGATTTGCACATAAGTAAATGCATCACAATTCTATATTGTCACAGCTTTTGGTTGATGGTCAGTTTGCAGTGTACTCAGTGAACTGCAGTGAAGCTCCTGTGTTTTTAAGTTCAACCCATGAGTATCACATTATATTTTGCCTCTCGAAGCAGTGAGGCCCTCAGAGCTGTGAAGTTTGGAAACACGTGAATGTTTAGAAAAACAAAAATCAAAAGAATCAACAAGTATGTTTTTTACATCTCTCATAATTTTTAGATGCTCCAGATTAGACAGTCGGGCTGCAGAAGAAGGAATTCTATAGAAATTTAAAATAAAGAGATATGGCAAGCTACAAGAAGGATGTAAATACATGTATAGCTTCCTCTCTATCAAAGCGTGGATTGTGCTACTCTCATTTGCAGATCTTTTGATTTAAAAGGCAGATGGAAAGTACAATTTCTCTAGGGATCATTAGTTGAGGAATTGATTTACTGTTTGTCATTTGTGAATCTTGTAGATATGCTCCCAAGTACTGAAGAAGGAAGCAAGTGAAGGAGGTTGCTTCCCCCCCCACGGCAGGGGGGTTGGAATTCGTTGATCTTTAAGGTCTCTTCCAACTCTAGTCAGTCTATGAGTCTATGACTTCTGTTATTTAGTGTTTGAATGGCAGAGTTCTAGTGTACTACATGTGAAAATGGATATTTAAGTATTGGATTAATTTTGACATGAAAATTAAACTACATAAAAGCTTAAAAAAGCACAGATCGTGTGTCTTTTAACATGCAAGCAGAAATTCACATCATTGCAGTGCTGACACTTGGAAATAAAAAAAAAAAACAAACCGAAACAAAAAAAAACAACAACCATAACTAATCATACATTTCATTATTGGACTGTGGTTCTGCATACATTTATGTCCAAAAATATCCTTATTCATGTCACGCTAAATAAGGCATATCTGTTGAGGAAAAGATACCGGTCACTGCAATACTGGAATCTATAATCTACTTCAGAGTCCAGATTATTTTCAGTAAAGTGAAAGTAAAGCACAGGAAACTGAGATTATCTCAGTGCTTTACAAAAAGAAACAAAGGGAGAAAGAGTTAAATGTTAAACACAAATCCTGTCTTTCTGGTTCCGCACCCATTTATATCTACTAAACTCTACTGACTGCAGAACCTAGATGTTTATAGCTGCATTTGAAGCTTTTTTTTTTTTATTTATTTATGTATATATATAGATAGCTGTTTATATAACTGTTTACAGCTGCATTTGAAGAAAATACATCCTTAATTTTTGCTGTCAAAACCCCAACCAACCTAACAATGTGTATAAATACATGAAGTAAATAACTATTCAATATTCTCTGAATGGGCTACCATTTCAAGGCTAAGCATCGGAGTCCATAGTCCACTTCAAATTTAGTTTAACGTATACATTCAACTGTTAAATGTTATGACCTTTTCTAGCTTTCTGAGATGATGGGTGAACTCTCTTTGAATAATATGTCTCACAGAAATGTGGCTGTCAACTTCTTTGAAGTCCATGGTCAAGTTATCGC
Organism: Gallinago undulata; assembly: GCA_026546715.1. Classification (NCBI taxonomy): domain Eukaryota; kingdom Metazoa; phylum Chordata; class Aves; order Charadriiformes; family Scolopacidae; genus Gallinago; species Gallinago undulata. The sequence continues at coordinate 129,853,539 of JAOTQQ010000001.1, read as the reverse complement.
TTTCTACAAAGCACTTAAAAGTCATTGTGAATAACAATTTATACTAAATATAGGCATAACATGAAGAAAGTCCCTACATTAAAATATAATAAACCTACACTTTAAAGGGATGTTGTGCCATATTCTTCCAACCTACTCTCTATTCCTTATATCCATAGGATTCTATATCTTCCTCTCAGAAATATAAAAAATAAGCAGCCTGAAAAAAATTCTCTAGTTATTTACAAAGTAGATTCACTAAGGAGTTATTTTGAATAATTAGCATCATTAACATCACATTTCCTTCTAACATTCTATAGTCTACTGTAATTACAATAAATATTTACAATGCATAACTTTGCTATGGCTCAGATAACAAGTCACAGCTCTGACATTGTACTCAGTGTAGTCTGTTTTCATTTCTTCTTAGGACAACAATTCAGTCATCAAAAGTAATATTAAATAAGATTTTAAGACAGCAGGTGGCATCACTTAGTTATTTTTAACTGTTTTACACTAACCATTTACTATGCAGCATAATCCACTTTTGAAGTAGAGTAAATGTACATCTATGGACAGCACCGAAAAGTGACACTTCAAAAAAGGAAAAAAAAGATGTTACCATTTTATCTATCTGGTTGCCTTGAGTTTCATACAGGCATTTTTAAAGCCCACAGTTTCCCACAGCTTCTTTGATTCACCAGATACTCCTGAACTCCCACATGAGCCTCCTAGAAGCCATGAGCTGAAGGCATTCATATCTTCACCACATCAGCCAGAGTAATGGCTGGCTTTCAGAAATCTGGCAGATGTGACTACAGCTTCGTGGTAATTTATAGACTCTTTTCCTCATCTGTTCCCACTGGGATCACTATTAGAGCTACATCACGCCACCAGGCACAGATTCACAAAATGTTTCAAACTACTGCTAGAGGAGCTGCCCATTCAACAAAACAGAGCTAACAAAACGGTGAATGCTAGAAAAACTCTTCATGCCCATTCAGCATCACACAGGAAATAACAGCCAGGATGAAAACAGGCACAGCTCTAAGCTTTGCAAGTGGCCGCAAAACAAGATCTCCTTCAGTCTTCTGTCTGTAATTTCTTTCTCTAAATATAATAGATAGGATGATTGAAAAAAAAGGCAGAAGGAGAAATTTCCTTTGTGTACTCAGATGATATAAAGATTTGGAAAGGTAAACTATAAAAACAAAGGCATCTGCATAGGCTTAAACTGTACAGAAAACGGGAATTCAGAGAAGGCAACGTACAAAGTCATTTTTCTGATCCCTTTTCAGAAGAACAACAAAAACATTATATTCTACTCAGGTTGTTTAGAAAGTGGTTGTCACAGTAGTTTGTAGGTGTTACAGTAAGTGCGTGTGATCAAAAAGGGTTTATTTTTCCAGGTGCCGCATCGAACAGATGCAAGATTGCACTGCGGGGGTCTTGAGCTTAAGATGCCATCAGGGAGCAGTTGGGTGGATGTCCTTGAGCAGCTTGTAAATTCAAAGATGGTAGCCCCTGGTGCAAACCTTAGGCCAGAGGTGGCCCTGCGCTGGCTGATCCCTGGGTAAGTGCCATTGCTCACTGAGCCCTCCTGCCCTACCTACCATTCCACAGAGTACAACAGAGAGCAACAGGAGAGTCACTTCAAACATTGCATGACAGAGATACGTGGGAAATGGGGAAAAGGCCATAGAGAAAAGGAAAGAAATAAGCCAGACTACAGGACAAACACTGTCTTCCTCGTCCACACATACACAGCTCTGCTTTTCTTTACCCACTCCTAACTTTTTCCCTGGTCTTGCCTTTTTAAAAGCTACCAAATAGCCACACTGCATGTACTGTATGAACTTGGAGATGCCAGCCTTGCAGGATATTTAGCAATTCTTTACAGGGTTGCTAACAGTTTATCCTTGCCTGGTAGTTACGTGCAAATGCCCACCAGCATGCATGCATAGCATTTAGCGTGCATTTAGTAGCAGCCAGGAGTTTAACCTGAGCATCTTCTGTCTGCAGTATGAGATTTTAAATGAAAAATGAACTATGAAAAACCAACAGCTCAAAGCAATTTGTGAACAAGCTATAGATTTCTTCAGAAAGAAAAAAATTAGCACATGCAATACTGAAAACAAACATTAGAACTAATGAAGAGGTTATAAAATCTTTCCATTTTATATCTTTGTAAAGTTCTGTTTTCTCCCTCAGTGTTCAGATCAGCACATTAGCAGCTCACTACCAAAGCATTCATCATCTTTCTGCTCTCAGCCTAGGGAGGAAATACGCTTTTTCAGCTACTCAGGCATGTCATAATACTTCTGAAAAGCAAACAGAGCTCTAAGAGCTGTGAGGAACACAGGAGGGAAGGAGTCAGTCTCTGACACAATTAATTACAAAACCATCCTCAAATCTTTTTTTACTTTTTATGGAAGTCACCTTTTAAAGTGTTTGCACTATGGGCTTTAGATAATACCTCTTTGGCCACCCAGAGTTAATATTTTTTTTTCCAAACTGCTAATAATATAAATTGAATGTCATTTTTTCTCTGTAATAGAATGAATTACACATATAAATCTAACAATAATGTGACTCCAAACCAGGATCACCATTACTAATGCTGTTATAATTGGCATTTATACTCATTGTAGCCATGTGCTTTCTGCTGAGTCAGTTTTGAAATACAAGCTTGTCTCTTGTATTAGACAGTAGATACAAGACTAAATTCCTAGAGGTCACGGAATAGTCAGTAATGTTATCTATAGTATAACTATAATCATTAAAAGAATTATACGATACAGTTGCCTACAGTAGCATGGGTAAGCCTCATGCAATCTTGCCCTGCCCTATCTTACAGCTACAGCTTAACAAGACAGACATAGGAACAAAAAAAACACAAGGCAGTAATTCAGAAGGTCTGTGTGACAAGTGATGTGGGTTAGTCTTCAAATTTTACGTGAAGCATATACATTTAAATATCAGACCATATTTTAACATTACTTTGAAGTCTAAAATTACACTTAGAGATCTAGCACGGCTTTCTAGAACAGCAGGTCAGTTACCTAGGCCCTATAGCAATCAGTGATTTATTAACTAAACAGTCTGTTTAAAAAATGTAAAAAACCACTGAGATTGTCTCATACAATTCTTTGCTTAGCATTTCCAAGTATCTGGCCTCTAGGTACATGTGAACTGCAGCCTTTTAAACATCCTCAATACTGAAGCCATTCTACCCCAATTCTATGAACCTTGTGGAAACTGAACCTCATAATCAAACTATATATTGTATTCTTTATGTAGAGACACACATACATGAAGAGAGAAAACAGGTGTTCTACAATCACAGGGAAATTCTGCAGACATGCCTACATTATTTCACATTCAGCTACAACAAGCCTTTGACTGAATCTATGTACATAAAGAATTATATTCTTCCCAGCTTCCCAGATCTCCAGAGGGAAGCTCAAGAGGAACCCCTACAGGATTCCCTTAAATGATTTGCCTTCATACACCTGCAGAATTATTTCCCTCCCAAACTCTCCTTCCCCGTTTTCTGGACTAGTCTAATTCTGAATTTAATTAAATTTTAGCTAAATGCTGAATTTAAATAAACAGTGAGAATGGTTTCTCAAGAGAGTAACAATCTACTTACACTTTGATCCCAGTCTTGGCTGTCCTAGTTGGTTTGCAGACACCTGTGCAGCAATTACCAACAGACAGGCTGTCTCCTCACTTCCTTTAACAGGGTTTAAATCTGAAAAACTGAAAAATTACCTCCTCCTTTCTGTCTTTTGCAGTGCTTTTAAACTGGTGGTGGGAGGAGCAGAAAGTCTCCCTATCTCGTCGTGTGAGAAAAAGCTAAAATTCCCATCAGAAGTGACTCACCGACATTAATCATATATACACCAGATTGAAAGACACTCAGAACATGAAGCTTGAATCCCATCCTCAGTTAAGCAAATGAGAAGCAAATTGCTCAGCACTATCATATTATTTTAACTGCCATATCTGTACAATTTTGCACAATGGAGCTGACGAATAGAAATTGCTTCTAGCACTGAACTCTTACAAGAGAGATACTGATGAACCTTTTGGAAGAACAAACAACTGAGTAACATGCAACTGCCTTTATTCTGAAATTAATAAGTATCAGTGTAAAGATTTTTGTATATAAGACATTAGCTTCATTTACCACCTGGTTTATACATTAGAATAAATATCCTTATTGCTTAACCAAATAGATGCACATCAGAATCTTCAGTAACCAAATTAAATTGCAGCTTGAAATACTGCATCTTCTGTTTGCTTCTCACTGGGAGCATTTTAAGTTTCTATTCAATAATACTAAATCCAAGTACAAAAATCCAAAGAGTACTTACTGTTTAGATTCAAGATTACAGCTAAATTTTGGGGACAAAGGGAGTTGAAGAAAAAGAGAAAAAAATTCCTACTATGTCTGAAATGTAGCTTGAGAATGAGAGGATTTATCTTCTTATTTTAAAAAAAGATAAAGTGACTTTTAGAAATATATACATCATACTGAATCTATCAAGCAGGGAATTTTCCCATTTATACTAGATATGCAATACTGCTCTATGTTCTTCATAAAGTGGACTCAAAATTTTTTGTCTTTCTGGTGTTTTAGCTTTGCCTAGTATTAACTATCCACCTCCCACCAGACTATACTCAGAATTAAATATGAAGAATATTCTATTAGCTGTAAAAGCAACAGTATAAAAGTAAATTACACTCCTATTTTTCAGGGTAGTACTCTTATACACAGGAACTAGATTATGATCTGTCACAGTCCTGTAAATTCAGGATAAATCAAGTGTAGCTCTATCATTACCTTGGCATGAAAGAAATCAAGGTCTCATTGCAATAAAGTGCTTGAGCTAATGCCAAGTTAACAGTTTCTACTGGCATTTAATTATAGTGAGTTTCCTGAAGCTAAGGCTTCACTCTTTAGCATGAGCAGGGCTACTCTGAGCAATGGATTTGTTCTGTTCAAATCAACACCCATCTGACAAATAGTTTTAATATGTAGCAATGCGTGACACAAAAAACTGGCCAAGAAGCAAATTTAGCTTCTCACTAAATGTTAAAGAATATCCAACCCAAAAATTATAACTAGCACTATAAATAATAAAAATACTTAAGTATTTCACATGTTTTGCAAACCCCCTATCCTTTGAAAAAAATCAGCGGCTTGAGTCCGTCATCCCAAGATTGAGTTACCCCAAACCTCTATTCACTTCTGAGACACTTGGGTCTGCCTGTGCATCACTTAAGACAACAGAAATCCAGAATGCAGAATCCCAAATTAACCTTGATGCCACATTTAAAGGCTCCCTGGTAATGCCAGTAAATTAAATTACGCTAGCTAATGAGAAATGAGTTAAGCGGGCGCTACCCAGCAGGGTGGAGCTGCTGCTACAGCACCCCAGCATAGACCCCATACCTTCTCTCCTTGTTGTATACGCACAGGAAGACAACTTTGCTCTAAAGGAAGCTCACATCAGTCTTTCAGCAAATGCTAGCAGGAGCAGGACCACACTCATTAGTTCTGCTTTCACTCCTTGTTTATCAAAATTTCTCTACTAATGTCGTAACTGGCAAAAAGTCTTGAAGGAAGGAAAGCCTTTTTGTGCAGGCTAAACAGAGCACAGAACTCAGGTTCACAACTTTTCTCATATGGTTCCTGAAGGTATTTGTCTTGCAGATTCAGTCAGTACTTAGTAAAGCAAGAAAGACAGCAACATTCTAATTTTTGATGACCAGGTTTTTACATAGTATTTTTAACAGTATTTTGACATGTTCAAAAAGAAGCACTCCACCAAAAGTGTTAGAAACATCAGAATTTGAATCTGTCCCTGAAGAATAAGTCAGAAGGAATATCAGCTTGGTTGTTACAGAAGATCCTATAAAATCAGGTGGTGGTAAACCTTAATTTCTTACTAGAGTATGAGATCATAAAGAATGACTATGCTTGATTTTATTTTAAAAATTAGCATCTCTGCTCTCATCTGTGCTGAGTACTAGAAATCAAGTACCTCACATCATTTGAGACTTGTGACTATTAAATCAACTATGCATAGTCTGTAAGCTAAGTTTGTAGCAACATACACAGCATATTGAACCCACAGAGCAGCAAAGGGAACCAATCCGTATTTGTGCGGAGTATCTCTCTTTCAGTAATCACTCCAATTGCATGTGGGAAGACCAAAGGAAGATGTTTGGGTTAGATGCCTAACAGGGGCTGTACATAGGTGTTTAAACTTAGGCCATGAGACTGCCCAGGCACCTGCATTCCTTCTGACATGATCCAATGAAATCTCCGTTTAGTCAAATCTCCATACCTCAACCTTTGCCACACCACCCACAGGCTCACTAGGCAGTGATTCAAAAGGGGGAGAGTTCAGAAGGTGATCCTCCAGAGGTACATCTAAAAGCCACATGCTTACAGGACAGAGGAACAACCACAGCTTTCATTCAAAAACAGGCTCTTCTTTTATAGAAGAGCCACTTCATATTTCTGGGGGAAAAAAAATAACCAATCCAAAAAAATACCAAGACAAACAAAAAAAACCAAAACAACCAGCATAAAAAAAAAAATTCCCATAAAAACCCACTACAAACTCATAACCCAAAAAATCCCCAAACAATCCCACTACCAACTAGTATAAGACAGATGAGGAGGTCCCCAGTCTTAGGGTATTCTCTACCCTAGTGGCTTGCAGCTTTTCCAAGAGACTCGAGTTTGAATCTCCTACCAGGCCACACTGGAGAATGGCGAACCTGTGTTTTCTGTGTCTTGTGGGGCTCTGCCTGACACGCTGGCAAGTCTGTGTTATGGCACCTGCTCCTTCCTTTCCATTCAATAATGAGGTGAGGCATTTAATCAAGGCTGTATTTTCCCCTCCAGAAAAAGCCAGATATATCAAAAGTCCATCTTATAACTTTGCAGCTTGACATTTCCTTCCCTATTTTAATGTAGCCCCAAGGACATTGTTTAAGGTCAAAAGGAAACCATTTGTAGAGGCAGGGATTGAAGTCCACCGCCAATCTCTGATCCAGACCGCATCCTGCTACTCACTGCACAAGTACGAGTGCATCATTCGAGACCCAGGGCTTAATCCTGTCTCTTCTCCAGATGATTTACAGCAGCTGTGGTGAGACAGGCTGGAACACAGTATGAAGCTTTTCATGCTGAATTTCAATATAAGACTCTGATTCCTCTTTTTTGTTGATTTAGAAACATACTGAGGTAACATACACTACAAATAAAATAAATATCTTTGAAGAAGGCCTCAGATGCTCAGGGAGTCCTTTGCAGTTTGTGGTTCAATTGTATCGAGCACGTTGGCTTGTTAAGATCTGTGTGATGCCTCAGATATTTTCAATTAGTCTTCCTAAGACCAATTTCCTTCCCATTTAGACTAAATGGGAGTTTTCAGCCATGTTATCTGGACTTTTTCCACTGATCAGAGAACAAGTCCTAAACTAACAATGTATTATTATGTGGAAAATAAAAAGGAGATTATCTGAATACAGATAATCAGAAATAACAAGGTTATTGAAATGGAGAACTCAAATGAGATCTGGGTATGTTGGAGTCAAGAGGAAGATTTTATCTTTCACACTTAAAATTCATTTCTAGCCTTGTTATGCACACCAAAAAAGATGCTTGCTTTTGTTTCTACCTAATGATAAAAAACTCTCAGAAAATTATGTTGGTAAATAGGAATAATGACCAGCCTTGATTCTAGTATAACAGGAAAGAAACAAAACCAGGATAACAAAGAATTATGGAAGCAAGCATTGAATGCCTGAAGGGAACAATCTGTGGGAAGTTAATGAGTACCCAATATGAGACTAAGCAGGAAAGAAACAGTCAGAGACCTACAGAGGAAAAGTAGAAAACATAAACCAGGAGACTACAGAATGAAATAGAGTGTTAAGGACAGACAACAAAAAATTTCAAGGAATTAGAAAATGAGAAGCGAAATGAGCAATCAGATGCAGGAAGGCAGAAAAGAAAAATGGCCAAAAAGAGTAATGAATAATTTTTAAAAAATAATGTACTATTGAAAAAGAATGACAACTGATATACAAAACTTAGCAGCTTGTCAAATTGTAATTATCTTTTCAATTACTAATTAGGCCTTCTCATTGATTTAATCATATGACAAACTTTCAAGAGTTTTAACATTACTGGGATTTTTTCCCCCAGTGATCTGCTCATCATAGTGGAGAATCAGAATCCATCAAAAAGCAGAATGGGACACCTGCTGTAAGATAATCTCTGCTACTTAATACGAAAGGAACTCTGAGTAAATGTCTATCCTAAATGAAGAACATGGCAGAAATTTCAATTACATCAGTGGAATAGGATTTTACATGTGTTTGTGACAAACAAGCCTCTAAAAAAAGTAACCTATCTAAAATGGAAAGGGTTTTTGTTGGTTTAGTGGGTTTTAATATTGTAGTCTTGATTGGAATATTTACTTTTCCAACCATATGAGCATGAAATAGAACACAGGTGATGGGCATTAGTGGGCACATCCACATGATGCACAGCAGCGGTACCTGCACATGACCATACCAAGTTACGCACTTACTCATTTGACACATCTCCACTTCTTCCTCCTAGCTCTCTAGCCTGATTTCATTTTAAATCAAGTAAGGGAGAGAAGGGTGATGGTTGGTCCAGCGCCAGCGTCGTCAGCTCTGTGCCACCTTCTCTCCCTCCTCTCTGAGGACATAAGGACGGTAGGAGAAAAGCTAGGCATTTCCCCAAAACCTCAAAAGTAGCAGTAGTGGTTAGAGCAGGACAAAGCTGTCACAGTGCTGGAAGCTAATGCCTGGACCAAAATACAAAGGAAGACACCTGGAGCTTTGCCCCTGCTCCTTTAGAGATAGTACACAGAATCACAGAATGGTGGGGAATGGAAGGGACCTCTGAAGATCAGCTAGTCCAATCTCCCTGCCAAAGCAGGTTCACCTAGACCAGGTTGGACAGGAACACATTCAGGAGGGCTTCAAATATATATAGAGAAGGAGATTCCACAGCCTCTCTGTGCAGCTGTCATGGCTTGGGCAGAGTTCGCCAATGACAAGACAACAGATGCCCTCCCCCACCTCTCTTTCCAAGGAGAGGTAAAAGAGAGACAAAGAGGAATTAGGAATTTAGGAAAAACTAAACTACTTTAATGAAATATTAACAATCAAACAAGAAATAATGAAATAGATACAACATATACAAACGTATACAAAACCATATCAAGCTCCCAGGGAGGTGTCACCAGCAGGCACTGGGAAAGTTCAAGACTGGACTCAGTGACAAATGGGAACTGTATTCCAGAACACACTGATGAGGATTAAAGGTAGGCAAACTGACAGGGTCTTCCTCGGGCATCAGTCATGAAAGAAGGAGAGCCACTGAAGAGGAGCCAACCTGAACCCTTCGATCCTTAGCAGATAGGATACCCTGTTGGTCAGTTTGGGTCACCTGTCCTGTCCACTCCTCCCCAGAGGTGCAAAACCTCCATGGGGTCAATAACCAAGTCAGCTGACCCTGTTTGCCACAGCAACAAGTGCAAGCAAGAGCATCTCTCACTGAACAGAAAGTTGGCTCTGCTCCATCCCAAACCAAGACAGCAGCCTGTTCCAGTGCTCTGTTACCCTTAGTAAAGTTTTTTTTCCCTTATGTTCACATGTAATTTCCTGTGTTCCAGTTTGTGCCAGTTGTCTCCTGTCCTGTCACTAGGCACCACTGAAAAGTGTCTGGCCCCATCCTCTTAACACCCACCCTTCAGATATGTAGAAGCATTGATAAGCTACCCTCTTAGATTGTTATTGACAAGCTACTGAGAAAAAGCCATTTGAACTCGTTTCACTTATGCTAGATTTTCAACTATGTGTGTTAAATCTTAAAAGGATATAAATAAAGGTGCATCGACCATGGGAACGTTAACTCATTTTTGTGCAACTGCTTTTGCTAAAATTACTTTAAGAGGTAGATTATTCATTTCAGACAGTCTAAAGTCTTTTTGATCAAATTCAGTGGGAACTTCAGTGCAATATGTGCCACAGTGAAATCACAGGGATTAAAAACTGACCCACTGTCAGCCACGAGCCTTTGATGAGATTCAATATGTAGATATTAGTGCTCACTCTGGAGCAACCTGAGAAGGTGTCCTTTATTTGTGTAGTGTAGTGACAGGACAAGGGGTTTTAAATTGGAAGAGGGGAGATTTAGATTAGATACTAGAAAGAAATTCATTACAGTGAGGGAACAGGTTACCCAGGGAAGTCGTGGATGCCCCATCCCTGGAAGTGTTCAAGGCCAGGCTGGATGGGGCTTTGAGCAACCTGGTCTGGTGGGAGGTGTCCCTGCCCATGGCAGGGGGATTGGAACTAGGTGATCTTTGAGGTCCCTTCCAATCCAAGTCATTCTATGATGCTGTGATTCTATTTCTTCTTTTTACTACTTACAACTAATTCCTTCAGTAATTCCTTAATGCTTAATTAAGAAAAGACGACAGTGGACAATGTCTTTTTGAGAACACGGTACTAAATATAATGAACAGATGTTGTGGCGGGTTAGATATAATTAATATGATATTGAAAATGGACAAAATTGAATTTATATTGTATATGTAGGGAACCCTGATAAATTAAAAACCCCTGTTCACAGCTCTGTGAGAACAGATTTTCTGTCTATTGCAGCAATGCACAAAACACAGAGCAAACAAAAAGATTCATTGCCCTACTCAATGCTATGTCTGAAACAGACTTCCATCAACTTCTGTGCTCATGGTCACTAAAAGGCAAGGACAGATTTTACTGAGCAAAACCAAGTTTAAGTCTATAGTAAAAATGCACATAGTACATGAAGTTTTGCTGGAAATGAGAGAAAAGTTCAAAGGCAAACTAACTTCCATTTTTGCAATGGAGAAAGCGACAGTGAGAAGATTAATCTTGTGCATTAATCTTAGCATTCCTCACAAGTGACTCAGACCTGCAGAAGAAAACATTCCCACTATCTGGTTAGAAAACGTCATGTTTCCCACACGGAAGGGGGGAGAGGAGCCCAAGCAGCGCTGGTTTTACTACTTTCACCCTGATGAATCTGTTCGCAGACCCTTCAGAGTCTCAAACTGTTAAGGAAAACAGTTTCCTTTTACCAACAAAAATTAAACTAGCCCTCACATGTATAATAAGCTCAAGTTAGGGCATTCCTAAACGGTTATTTAATGATTTATGATTTATTGTAATAATCTTTGGTAAAAGCATCTTAGAACCACAAGCAGCAGCATAGTAGAAGAGATGCTAATAACTCAGTCACAGTGTATGTTTACACACTTAAGAGCTATAAATATATACTTTACATGGTGACAAACATTAAAAAAAAGTCCATCCAGAAACAAAGAACAGGAAATACCCTTGGTGAGCTGGAGGAGCGAGAGAGGCCAGAAAGCCACCTGCAGCACCTGAACCTCCACTGTTTCTTGCACCTGAGCCAAACGACTCCTTTTTTCCATGAATGCCTGGTTCTGCCAGGAGCACTGACTGCACACAGTTCTCATTCACCTCAATAAAAACCCAATGTAGTTACCAACCACGGGAAAAAGAAATACATTTCAAGGGTCAGGTCTGCAAAAAGGACAGTCAGTCCTGATGCTTCGCTCTTAAACACTCAGTGCTTGCAAAGGAAGCGAGAGCATCCCGCTGGGAAGTAAAAGGAGGAGTAAAGGGAGTTACAACCCACTACTTTCACAACCTCCAGAAAGCCAAGTAAGCAACTGCTCCAACCCGCCCCTAAGAAGCAGCAGATGTGAGTTGTCCCAATGTACATCACTTCAGAGCACAGTATCATCTTGGAGTGTCTTGCATCAGGCCAGCTGTCCACCCGCTCACCCTCCTCGGGATACAAGTGCCAATCTGGAAGTTATAACATGTAGAAGAGTGCGCAGGCAGCTGGTTACGCCAGAGCCGGGTGCGCAGGGTGCCTGCCCAGGGGGTGAGGTGTTCTCAGCATCACCTCCTCATACCCACCTCCTGTGGGTCTCACAGGAGACTCCCGGTGGATTTGAAGGTAGGATCAGCAGGACATGCAACTGAGCGCTGAAAGTTAATTTGCCACCTTCATAAAACCATCTTCATAAAGCATAAAGGACAGCAAGGCAAAAGATTCAAAAACATCTCCTGCAGAAGCAGGTAAAAACCTCAAAAGTTTAACCCCTCACAAAACAAGAAGGAATCAATGTGAAACAGTTACACTATACAGAACACTTATGGTAAGCAACAGATTGTGATTTATTCATCTTAAAAGTATTTCCCAACACAGGTACTCAGCTGAGCTTCTGTTTTATTTTTTTTATTAATGTTACATGAAAGTTCAATTCAGAATGATTTTTCTCTATTTTTACTTGTGGCAACCACGTACAATCCAAATGCAATTTTTTACTGTGTCCCTGAATGAAGATTACCAGCTTGGTATCAATAGTTTTTCTGTACCAACTTAGGTCTTTCAGTAATTGCTTTTTCACAACATAATGTATCGAGAAAGGACTGAGATTATTGAAAATAATTGTATTGGCAACCAAGGAAGGCAAATTACAAAGAGCAAATATTTCAAGTTTGTAAAGTCAAGTCCTCCTATTAGAAATTGTATTTCCAACTTTCTTCCGCTTTCCTTTATAAAATATTTTATTATATTCTATTGGAACAGAAATGTTGTACAAGGATTTAAAATATTCTTTAAGTGTTTTTTCTCTCTCCACATCTTGCACATTCGATCAGCTGCCCTGTTTCATAGCTCAGCTGAGAAGTTGTAACAAAAAAGCGGAGGCAAAGTACGTTTGAAGAAGGCCACCAAAACCATGGAATTCTTTGCTCAAGGAGTTTTTCCATTTCTCACACTATGGTAAATTATGCAAGACAAAAGGATGGAATTTGAGTAATTAACAAATTTTCCCATGTATCTCCTCTATCTCACTGTGGTTACAAAATCCTTAATCATGTTTGGGTGTTGGTTTTTTGTTTGTTTGCTTGGTTTTTTTTGGAGGGTTTTTTTGGTTTCTGCTGAGCTTGGCACAGACAAGGACGAAATGTCTCTGATCTATTAGGAGATTTTCTATGAGAAAATAAAATAAAGACTTGTTACTAACAATGTTTATTTTAACCCATCAACAGATTACAAAGAAAATAAGAAAAAAAAAAAGAGATAGCAGGATGAAAAAAGAACTATAGAACCATAGAATGATTTAGGTTGGAAGGGACCTTAAAGATCATCGAGTTCCAACCCCCCTGCCATGGGCAGGGACACCTCCCACCAGACCAGGT